>JADKLZ010000003.1:30712010-30724953 GCA_021533235.1 Biomphalaria straminea
AGAAAGGAATAGAAAGAGAGAGTGAGAGAGAAAGGAATAGAAAGAGAGAGTGAGAAAGAAAGTGAAAGCCAAAAAAAAGGAAATGAATAAACCTCTCAACTCTTGTTCCGCTGTTGCTACTCTTTCACTTTTAGTTGATATTAATGGAAAGTCAAACTCTTCAGAATTGAAATCAAAATCAATGATCCTGATTGTTGTAGACTTGGAAGGATGAAGTCCTGAAGAGCAATATACATAATGCCACATACTTTATACAAATTAATAATTTAAAACAAATATTTCAGAGACATATTTAAGATTTCTATCCTAAATGATGAATTTAATCTACTGCATTTTGAATCATGAAATGTATCACCAAACCACTGACTGATTTTTTAATCAAGTATACAAACACTTGATCACCACATCAAAGTTAACACACTAACACGAGAAAAGAAAAAGAAAAAAAAATGTTTATATGCACTGTGAATGTATACTGTATTAATAAGTTTGGATCAGTCATGTAATTAGATTTGTAATAGATCTATAAAGGGGACTAATTCAGCTTATGCCACCACTTAGATACAATTTCTTTCCCTTGTAAGAGATACTTAACAAAATAACTAATTACCAATAGTTAATTAACAACTTAGTTATTTTTTTTAATTGATTCTTGTGTTTTCAGGTCAAAGAAATAATTGTGCAAAATTTCAGCTTGATATGATGTTTGGGTGTAAGAGAAATAATGTGTACAAATTTTTTACTTTTTGTAACAAGTAGACCCAGGTTTTTATCAGAAAAGGAATGTGATAATATAATCTTCCATACATGCAAAACAAGGTAAAATTCTCCTTGAGACAAAATTTTGAAAAGCACTGTACTAACCCAATAAAGATTTCTCTATTTCATTGGACAAACTGAACAACTCTTGACCTTGACCTCTTACTATTTGATCTGTAAAAAAAATCAAATCATATCATCAGCATGAGATTCATATTTGATAAACAAACTTTAAAAGGTATTAAACCAATCGTATTATTTAAAAAAGGCTTTTATAAATGTCTAAAAATGCTATAAAAAATTTATTCACGTATCAGAGTAGCTGGGTACATTAAAAACATAGCTATAAGTGACTATCTATGAAAAAAAGAAAAGTTTTGTGTGCAAATTAATTGAATCCCGATTCCATATGATCTGAAGTGAAATTTGATAAAGACATTCAGTGGGCCTTAGATAAACAGTCCGTTGAAAAACACTATTAGCAAAACAATAGATTTTGTATTGTCTGTAATGCTAAGATTTAAGTCATTGCAACTGGTAGACTGGGTAAAATAGAGCAACTCTTTTGTTTTAAAAGGTTATACAAATACTAAAATCTTAAGAATTATTCTACAAATATTTATTGTTATAATATTAGAGCTAGAGCTAAAAAAACAATATAATCTGAAACATAAAATGAATCAAATAACACAAATCAAAGCAGAATACCATCTAACTGTGTTAAAGTTGGCAATAGCGAGAGAACTTCATCCACATATTTTGTGTTGCACATTGGGTTACTCAGTCCAAATACCTTATCATTTAGTTTCAAGTTCTTCAAATTTTGAAGTGAGCAAATGCTTCGGAGTGAATCTGTGCTGAATAAGGAGTATAGATCAAATTAATTAATTCATACTGCAAATTTTTTTATTCAGAACTTTTTTTTTTTGTCAATTTACAAATTGTAATTCAAAATTTTAAGACATCTAACATCATAACATTAATATAAGACACTTGCATTAGATATTAATAAAACAAACAACTTATGTAATTTAACAAATATATGTACATTTTATTTATTTTAAAATGATGGTGACAATTTTTCTCACTTGTGGATGTGGGAAGAAAGTATATATATTTTTTTAGATTCTAACATTTAAAAAAATCTATAACTGTATATGTGTCTTTACTAAGAGAATATGTGACACTATATGTACACATTGGGAGGCATGGTGGCTGAGTGGTAAAGCGTTTGACTTCCGAACCAGGGGTCCCGAGTTCAAATCCTAGTGAAGACTCGAATTTAATTTTGGGATCTTTGGGTGCCTCTGAGTCCACTCAGCTCTAATGAGTACCTGACATTTGTTAAGTAAAGGCGGCTGGTCATTATGCTGGCCTTATGACACCCTTGTTAACTGTGGGCCACAAAAACAGATGATCATTACATCATCTGCCCCATAGATCGCAAGGTCTGAAAGGGGAACTTTTTTTTTTACATGTACACATTAAATATACATAGCCATCCTTTACAAAGAGAAAGATTTTTACCTTCCTAGAAGATTACCACTAATATTAAGACTTTTTAAGTTTTCTAAGCTCTGAAGGCCATCTGTGAAGAAAAGATGGTGAATATGCAATAAGCATATTATGTATTTCTTTAATATTACTAATCTTCAAAAAATTAGAATTTTTTAAATATTTTTTTTTTCAAATTTGTTAGTAGTGTCACCCTTCAATGTGTAGGCGATAAAAGAAATAGAGAGCTAGTCACACCTCAGTGTGCAAACATGAAAAGATGGCTGACATGGTTATTGGGTCACTTTATGTGAGTATGTAAAATGGAAAAGAGCTGTTTACTACTAAGATGAATCATCTCAAAAACTTTGAAGAAATATTGAATTGAGCAAATGTAATTTAGAAATAGTTAGAAAAGATTGAAGGTCAAGATAGAAGTTTAAGAAAAGTCTTTGTCCAGGACTATATAAGGGATGTAGAGCTAGTATCTGTGTCAATGTTCCAAGATTATTAAGTATTCTTTGATGAATTTTCATTAAGTATCAGTATTTTCACAGTGCTTTACTTAATGTAATGTTATAATATATGCCACTCAACCTATTGTAATATATACAAGTGATTTATATTTGTTCATTGCTAGATTACTTGTTTTATTTAACTGATTTTAAAGACATTAAACTCAAGGAAAATATATTTTATATTGATTTTATTTTCTAAAAATTGACTGTTGTTTATTTGTGGAGTCTGCTGTCATTGATCTAGATTCTAGAACATCACCTACCAAGAGATGTAATCACATTTGCAGATAGATTGAGTTGCCTTAAACTTTTTAAACCAGCTAATTTGTGTAGCTTTGTCAATTTGTTATTTGATAAATCAAGAGTTTCAAGGTTGATACATTCTGATATACAGCCAAGATCGGAGATATCTGAAAATAGAAACAACACTATAAAAATTTTTTATATGTGATTCATCTTTTTAATTTTTTACATTACAATAAAAAATTGAGTCAATTTTTTTTTTTTTCAAATTAAAAAAAAAAATCAATTTCAACATTTTAGAAATACAAACTTTGATTTTTTAAGGACAAGGTATGTATGCTTTCAACATCAAATTCACAGCTTTGAAACTTTAACAGCTGTCTTGTGATGGTACCATCTGTAAAAAGAAAAAAAAAAGAAAACCTAACAGATGATAGAAGCACACTTTATAATATCTTTTTACAAAAAAGTTTGGAGATACACTAGGCTAATATATACAATTACAGGCTAACCTATATATGTTAGAATTTAGATGTGATAATTTAAAACATTTAAAAAGTTAGACCTAGACCTGTCTGACTGAGACCAATCGTCATAGAGGGCCAGAACACTGACCTAACTCGAAACCTATAGCTCATTGGCCACATTACTGGTATGTACAATGTGGCAATGAGATATTGGTCTCCACTGCCCTCAGGTTGCAACATTGCAATTCAGTGTTGAGGCCTGCTATGATGATTGGTCTCAGTCTGACATAGCATGAAAGCTATAAAATATATTATAATATAATATTATAATAACAGACTTAAAACTATGAGATCTATAGATATAGTTTGTCTGCCTGTGTTATTTTATAGTTTATAGCTATTGCACCCACAGCTAGACTAGGTCTTTGTTTACATCTTGATTAGCTTTCGCATTGGCAATATGGACCACGCATTTGCCATATGGACCACGCAATCATTATACAGATTCTACTTATTGTTATTGTACATGGATCTAGATATATTTATTAATATATTTGAATTGTGAAACTTTGAATTGAAAGTGGTATGATGAGGCACGTACTCTTTGACTTTTTTAAAAAAATTCAACTTCAACTTGTGTATGATGACTTATTCAAACTTATTGATTATCAGTAATATCAGCATTATTAGGACTTGTCTTATGTCTGACATATCTTATGAGTTGTGTAGGCTACTTCGACACTACTTGTGATCACTGATTGTGTTTTAACAAATTTAATTGTTTTATTAGACTAATTAGTCTATATCTGGATATAGACTATGATAAGTTTTTAGTGCAAGAAATTTAAATCTATAAATCAGCACAATTTCTAAAACGAGGTCGGTGCTTCTATACTTATTATATACCAGTACTAGATGTAGTTACAATCTGAATCTAAATATATTAAAAGTTAACCTGAAAACAAGGACGCCATTTGTAAACAAACATTTTTGTGTGTGCGTAGTGACTGTTGCCAACTCGCTTATTATTTTTACCATGTAAATTATTATAATATAAATGTTAATAAGTGGAGAAGAAAACAAATAAGCCTATTTCTGCTTCAAAAATGCAACAATTAAGATTTCTAGATCTAGACCAGTGGTCTTCAATGGGGGTGATATCATTTACATTTACGTAATTGTTTTAGAATTGGTGTTTTGTTATTAAAAAATCGCTTGCATAATTAATTTTATAAATTAAACGGTTTGCTTTTAGAAAACTAAAAGTAGCCGTGGCACCTAAACTTTTCAAGCCGCATTTAATGGTGAAATAATATTTTTCGTATCTCTTCTAGTTTTGACGCCCTGAGTGTGACAGGCGGACAGACGGACATTTTGCACAAACATAATATATAGCGGCTTTTCCCCTTACGGGGGCCGCTAAAAAGGCAAAGCAGGATATGTTTTAATGGCCTCTTAGAAAAATGCATTGCTTTTTTTAAAAAAGTCATAATATTGTTTGAAATTTGATTACAACTAATTTTCTAAAACATTATGTTACACAAAAGACTTTTTTCTGAAAATTTTGAAATTGTATAGTTATGTAGCTTATTACGACTTATAGTGAACCATCAGTGATTGGACGCTACAATAACTTGATAAGTAATATAGAATAAAGAACATATCTATTAATTCTATTCACTTTGTAAGTAAGAAATACATGAAAAGTTTACCCTGCCATTTCATTTCTATTTGAATCTTTTATTATAAAGTTGTGAATAAAATACAAATCCATGCCGAAAATAATCTCATCTTTCAACAGTTCTATGAAACAAATGATGAAAAAGAGGTTAGACTATTGTTGTAAGCTTAAGTTCGCTGTATTTCGAAATGAGTTTGTTATTGCTCGTTTTGTTAAGCTCTTAAATACATTTAAAATTATTATTTTTTAGAAACAGGAAGATTCAACGGTGGGCGATGACTTAAAGCAGGCTAAAAAATGTTTTACATGATAAGAATCTAACGAATGAATGAAATGAATGTACTTTCATTGATTATATCATTTTCTCTTTTATAGAAAAATTAGATTTATTTAAAAGAGTTTTACTATCTCACATAACTTGTTTGTTGACAAATGAATTACTGCCTAAGGACACAGATATTTATGCAATTCACATAACAATTCTCTATGAAGAAATTACGATTTGCTTCTAAAATAAAAATATAAAAAACAATTATTAAACATCTGTTACTGATGTTCACATTGATTTGCAAGACAAAATAGATTTACAAAATTATGTCATCAGTAAAAAGAATGTAAACATAAGAGGCACACTGTGGCGTAGCTAGTGGGGGGGGGGATGAGGGGGAGAATTTGAAAATCTACACTTGAGTGGAGTCCCAAATGAGTGTTTTTATTAAATTATTAAATTAAATATTGCGCAAAATGCAGAGGCCCCCAAAGAGGTCAAGCCCCTCTGACCCCCAAACAATGGGAAATTCCTAGCTACGCCCCAGTAGGCACAACACAGATTTGACTGCATTTAAATGTTTCAGGAAAAACTGTTCTCGTAGTTGTTGTTGCGTTTTAGCTTTTCCATCAACATACATGGTTAACCTAGATTTAGTCGTAACAAACTTAAGGAATAAGCAAAGAAATAGACTGGATGTAGTGACTAGAGGAGACCTTCTCCTTGCTTTGGCTAATTGAAAGCTTGAAATTTCTAATCTTGTCAGACTGTAGGACGTACAAGGTTCTCATTGACCTAATTTCTTTGAAGTGAATTCAGCAATACTAATTACTAAATTAAAAATAAAACTAAATTCACAATTAAACCTAAAAACAATAGACCCTAATATTCAACAATTTAAAAGGGAACAACCTTTATGATTTGAAAGAAAGTCATGACAATGAGATTAATTTTTTTGTGTAATCACTTAAAAATATTTGACATAATGTTTGTATAATGATAGTGTTGGCTATTTTTGTCTTCAATCCGAGATTAAGGCTGAGTGCAGTGTTTCACATAACTACGCAATCTCAGTTGCAACCTGCATATTTTCCCGAATTTCGTGCAGACAAAGCAGTTGTCTGCTGGCGGTCTACTTAAGTTTTCTTTCCGTCTTTTGCGCCAGTCTTCAATAATGACTTTTTTTTAGTCTCAAATGTTTGTTCCGCAGCTTTTGTGAGGCCAGTTATTGCCAGAGAATGCTGCAAGATGCTTTCCTCTATGCCAGTGAGGGCGACATTAAGCCTGAATGGATCTTTTAACGCTTACGGGGAAGCACCTCTGTAACGCCGTCCTACTCTAAGCTCGCCAAAGAAGATCGCCTTTGTCATGCGGTCCTCTCCCAAGCTGGATAAGTGCTATTAACAGCATAAAAATTAATAAATAAATAATATTTTGTTCAAATTTGCCTTCTCACGCTACTTTATATAAGTGTTTTTCTTAGAGGGGGCGCTGGCGGATTTTTTAAATGAAAAAATACGAAAAGGGGGCGGTAGGCCAAAAAAGGTTGAAGACCACTTATTTAGACCTTAAAGCCGTAAAAAAAAAGTTCCTAAATCTTGTGCACATATTCCCAAGAATTATCATTAAGAAAAAAAAGGGATTATTTGGGTTTGGGCCAAATGACCCGGGGCCCACTTGAGAACTTGTGGATGAAACCAAGTAAGAAAAATAGATATCTAGTTTAACCTTTGTAAAAACGATAAAATACGATGTAAAAGGCTCATTCAAAATGTCATAAACGTTACATAGAAATGTTATAGTAATATTTAAATACTAGTCGACCGGCGGCCTAGCATACGCCGCTATTTTGCAGGGTAGGCCTTAGGCACTGCAACATATGCAACCGCAGTGGTCCCGCACTTTCTTTGGACCCGTGCTAAATTTTAGGTGTATAAATTATTAAATTGAACCATTTTATAACATATAACAGATTTCCCGCGGCCTCTTGACGACCGGCGGCATAGCATACGCCGCTATTTTGCAGGGCAGGCCTTAGGCACTGCAAAATATGCGACCGCAGTGGGTCCCGCGCTTTCATTGGACCCGTGCTAATTTTTTAGGTTTATACATTATTAAATCAAGTTACATGAAGTTAATTCCTTTTTCCAATCTATATTTATTTATGTCAATGCTATTTTGTGAATGAAAATAGTTCGGATTTGGATACACCATTTTCATTCACACCTTGCTACGCCATTAGATTTTCCCATTCACTTGTTATAAGTTAATTCATGAATAAAAAATACTACAACATATGCGACCACAGTGGGTCCCTAACTATCTTTGGACCCGTGCTAATTTTTAGGTCTATAAATTATGAAGTTGAACCATTTTATAAAACATAACAGATTTCCCGCGGCCTCATGATTTACCAGGAGCCCCCTGGAAATCTCCTGAAATGTTATTAAATGCTATGCCGCCGGTCGAAAAGTCCTGGAAATTTCCGGACATTATTAAAATCGTTTTAAAGTAAAAAAAAAAAAATATGCTATGCTATTTTGTGAATGAAAACAGTGCGGATTTTGGATATATTATTTCCCATTCACACCATGCTGCGCCATGGGATCTTCCCATTTGCTTGTTATAAGTAAAGCAAATGCATGAATTCATGAATGAAAAATACTATGAATGAAGCTAAACAAAAATGGCTAATTGACCTTAATTTACGCGATATTAAGAATATAGCTGCACTCATGTAACAATGCTTTAGAAAAACAAAATTTGAATGTTAATTTGATTAAATTGACTATAATTTGTATGTTCATGTGCTAAAGCATAAAACTATACTTGCGAAGAGAAGTTCTATAATCTTCTTAGAGTTGAATTCGAGTTTTAGATTTAGATCTAGATCTAGGAATAGAGAGATGAGTTACCTTTCGTAATCATGTCTAATGAACGAATATGCGTAATTAAAGTACTTTCTAAAGTGAAACCTGAGAGTAGACTCTATCTGTGTATTGTTGTTCTAGTTTCAATAGTCTAACGACACAATAATGTGGAAATACTTTTAATATTATGCCAATAATCTGAGAAGAAGAGATAATTATATAAACACCACTTTCATTCACAAAATAGTGCGGATTGGGATGCTCCAATTTCCATTCACACCGCGTGCGTGCGCCATGGGATCTTCCCTATTTACTTGTTGTTGCTCGTTTGACCTCTTACTTTGAGGATTATATATATAGATACTCCATTGAGAAGTAAAGTCATAGAGTGTACGAAGGACTAACTTTTTTGTTTTATATAGTATAGACTCCATTGAGAAGTAAAGTCATAGAGGGTCGAAGGACTAACTTTTTTGTTTTAGGCCGGGGGGGGGGGGCGGATAATTAAAAGTGCTACTAGAATTAATGAGCCCAAAATATGAGTGCGAGAATGTATCGTGGCGCAGCGGGTCTTTCCAAATCAAGTCAAGTCAATAGTCTAGGTGGGAAAAAATTACGATGCGTAGGTAAAAAAAATGGGAGTTCCAGAGAGTGAAATTAGAGAGTGAGGGATCATGACAGTGTGCAGTAAAATTTCATTGTAACACACATGTACGGGCTAAAACGTACGTTAGATTGATCGTTAAAATGTCAAATTTATTATAATACAAAAAAACAGGGAACAAATCAGCAGTGTGTACTGCTAGTAATTCTAGTAAAAGTCATATAGTGTAACTTGTAAATCGCATAGACAACTATTTTTTCTTGGAGCAATCCTCTTGCAATATAAAAATGATTTTGTAGCCATTTCATGAAAAAACTCATTTATCACACTGAAGTATTTATGCAGACAAGTTATCTCCCTTATATCATTGATATAGACGAAGCTTAATTGATTATATCAGGTTTGATTTCTCCCCTAAGTTTTGATGGCTTAGCATTAGCTCTCTACCATGGATTATAGTAGATAGTAGATTATAAGTTATGCTTCAGAACTCTCTCTCTCTCTCTCAGTCACCTCCATTCAATCCCAATATCTCTCTGCCCGCCTCTCCGTCTCCCTCCTCCAAGTCCTATTCTAATGTTAGAGAAGATGCTTGATGATATGTTTAGAACTAGAAGGGGAGATTACCAATGTGTCTAGCAGAATGTTTGTCTAACATATAGCAAGGAAGAAGTCTTGGTATATCTTTACCAGGCAGTAGAACCATTCCAATGTCTAAATGATGACCTGAGAGAAGTCAATGAAGCATATGTAGATAATACACTAGGTCATTGGATCATAGGGCTAGACATCAACAGGCGGAGACAAAGACTTACGTTTAGACATATTGGTTGAAAATATACAGAGCTATTCCTCTTCTGTGTCTCATATCTCCATCAATCTGTTTGTCTGTAGTCCTATCAACATAACAACATCACCCGTGTCTGTTAGTCTGTCTGTAGTCCTATCAACATAACATCATCACCCGTGTCTGTTAGTCTGTCTGTAGTCCTATCAACATTACAACATCACCCATAAGCCCGTTAGTTTGTAGTCCTATCAACATTACAACATCACCCATAAGCCCGTTAGTTTGTAGTCCTATCAACATTACAACATCACCCATAAGCCCGTTAGTCTGTAGTCCTATCAACATTACAACATAAGCCCGCTAGTCTGTACTCCTATCAACTTATACACAATGTTTGATGCTGTGTAAAGTTTTATTTCAGCTTCAAGTTTTGTGCCCACTAAAAAACAAAATGCTATATTTCTGTATATGTTGTTATTTTTAATTTCAAGCTATTTAAACTTATAAATCTTCTTATAAGAAGTTCTGCGTGTCTCCATGTATCAGTGTTTTTTTCTGTCTGATTCAGGCAACCCATTCCAAGCTATCGTTGAAGAAAAGCGCAGGAATAATTTGAATAGACTTGAAGCAGACGACAAAGTCCCTACTGGACAAAATATGCATGATTTAATCTTACTTCATCTTTTTGAACAAAATAATCCTTATTCTGAGTTCTGTCTAAATATAAACAACTTGACAACAACACCGAGGGACAGAAATGTGATAAATAATGTTGTTTTTCATGAAACACTAAATCAATGCGAACATCCATAAAGCTGATTTTTACATTAGAAAACTAAACCTTTCACCTGCCAAAAATATTTATTTCTCTAGATCTATAGTTTCTTTCGTTTCTCGAGCTGAGCCAACAACTGTAGTCTATGACCTCAATGCTGTTTAATATCATTTCCACAGACTCTAAGATATGGTTATGATCGTTCCAAAAATAAAGTTGTCAAATCTTTGGCTTACATTACCCTCATGTAGTGTAGGGGAAAGGGAAATAATTACAAGTGAAATAAAATAAATTTTATAAAATGTTACGAAAAACACAAAAACCGCTATGACTTACAAGTAGTGTTTATTTTCGCTACATTTCTACCAGTAATGTTTTCTATTATATTGAAAGGAATGATGAAAGGAATGGTGAAAGGAATGGTTGAGGTGGAATTCTGTATAGGGTCTACACTTTGACAACACAAATTATTACTCTAATTTCTTGAGGCCCAAAAAGGTTTCATGGATATTTCAAGCTTTGAATATCACAAATATTGATTCTTTGACTTTTGATTATAATGTATATACACTATTCCTTTGATGTAGACGCTGACTTATAGAATAAAATTATACAGAAAAAAGGTAATGTTAAAAATAAATTAAAATGGGAAGAAAATCATACAAGCAAAGACATAAAATCGAAAAATCGATTGTCTTAAACAAATTACTTCCCCTATATTAGTCAGTTGGCAAGACTCAGGGAGATATCTGCTCATTAGATCCAGGACCAACACATCGTAAGGAAATTATCCAAATTTGTATAGTTTGAAAGGTTTCTAAATCTATGACAACCTTGAACCTAGGAAGGAAGTTCGCGCAATCATTTGATTGTCTAAAAGTGACCTGGTTAAAGGCTATAGAGAGACCGGTCAGAAATCAATTGCTTTTCTGTACTTGCCGAGGCGTTTGTATAAGAGTTATTAGCCGCCATCGAAAGGAGGAAAAACGGTTTGTAGCTGTGTGTGCTACTTCTGTGTTGTTTTAGTTCTTAAAAATAAAGCGGCCCCCGTAAGAGGAAAAGCCGCTATTAGGTTTGTTCAAAATGTCCATCTGTCACACTCAGATCTCGAAAACTAGAAGAGAAATGAAAAATATTATTTCACCATACGATGCGGCTTGAAATGTTTAGTTGCAACGGTTACTATAAGTTGGACATAATTTAAAACAACAATTAATAAATAGTTTTTCATATTAATGTTTAATGTTTTTTTTTCTTGAGGATTTGAATAAGAGATTGACCCTTTACAAAACAATTAGATCAATTAGATATTCATTAGAAGACATCAGTTAGGCCAGGCTCACATCCAACTTCACATTCACTTTCACCTATCCTTAGGTCTGCTGGACTGCTGGGGCACCACACAAGATCTATCAACCTTCTTTCTCCATTCTTCTCTGTCATTTGTCTTTGAAAGAATTTCATTCTGATGTTCTTTCTGAAAATATTGAAACCTGCCTTTTTACCTGCCTGGGTGGACCACTTCGGGGGCCGATTTTGAGTTTGTGTTTCCACACAAACTGTCTTTGTAACCATATTTTCTCTAGATTCTCGTGTTTTTTAATCTCATTTCTATCACTATTTGCTCATCTTTGAAGGACCAAGTGACGTACTTAAAGGGGTGTACTACATTGTGCAGGACTCCCAGTGACCCCCAACCAAAGTCGGTCAGTGGACAGCGGGCAATTTACATTTCCAACTGCACTAAAAGATGAGTAAGACATTTTGTATTGGAAAAGTTTAGCCATGACGTTATTTACTGGCAGGCAACCCAGCCCTCTCTTCGTCTGTATCTTTTCGCTTTTCCAAGCAGGAATTTCAGGAAGTCCATTCGATTTTATATTTCCTTTTTAAAATTATGAGATTCCACAAATGTCTCTCTAAGATTATCTTGCTGTCAATTTGCTTAATATAAAGCTAAAGATTTATCTTCTTTTCTTGGCCGCCTCTACCCAACTGTCTGTTTCCTAGGCTGACCATTTCATCGACTCACTCGTTGAAAAGAGGGTACTATGTGATTTGATACCAAATAACGCGGCCAACTGAAGGCGGGACAATGGTTTGGATATGTGCACTCTGGTTGTCAATATTTATCACTGTAAATATAAACGTTGTGTTTACTACAATGAAATTAACTTTTGCTCATTTGAATACGACCGAATAAAAATTCATTCAAAATAAAGTGACGTCACAACATAAAGAAAGAGAACTATTTTCCTCCACCCACCTTTGTTTTTTAAAATGATTTTCTACACTACGTGTCAACATTTCGGTCTGATGTAGCCCATAAGTCGTAGTTTGGGTATCACTGTCCTGGAAAATATTGTTTGTTCGGGAACTCTCTATAAACTACTGGCCTGATTACATGAACACAATCAGATTATACCCATGAACACAATCAGATTATACCTATGAACACAATCAGATTATACCCA
>JADKLZ010000003.1:30754547-30769517 GCA_021533235.1 Biomphalaria straminea
ATGAGCACCAGCTGAGAAGAGGCTGTTAAAGTTCCCAATGACCAATCTCTTAGTAGAGAGAGCTTGCTTTCCCTTGGCTATATGCAGAAGGGCGCTTAGGACCTTTAGAAGGAATTTTAGATCTAGTTTTATTTAATTTACTATTCTAGATTTATGTAATAAAGATAAGACTTCTTAGTCTAATATGTCTAAAAAAAAAAAAAAAAATAAAGCAATCTAACAGAAAAAAAACTCAGCTTTATAAAGATGTGAGCAGAGATGTCCAAACTAATTCGTCCTGCTGGCTATTCTAGATCCCGACTCTTGTGTTGTGGGCCACATCAACGAATCTATAATAGGTATAAAAATGAAATGAAATTAGTCTGAAAACTATTTTATTAGATACTCATGGATGCCTAGGCCTCAGTAAAACACGATGGAATGGTAGCGGTGGATGCCTAGGCCTCAGTAAAACACGATGGAATGGTAGCAGTCTAAGCAATCTGACAACTGGTGAAAATATTATATTTTTTGACATGAAGATCTAGACCACAATCACACACTGGGGGTAGCACTTCTACTGTCAAGAGAGGCATCAAAGACTTTGTTAGAATGGGAGCCAGCTTCCTCATGACTAATGTCAACCAGATTTAATGCAAAGGGAAGGAAAATAACCATCATCCAGTGTTATGCACCCACAGCACCAGAAGAAGAGAAAGTAGAATTTTATAACGCTCTACAATTTGTAATGTAAAAGTAAGTAAAAGTATCCCCTTCAGACCTTGCGATCTATGTAATGTACTAGAAAAAAACGCCTCAAAGGGGTATCAAGCTTCTTATGAGTGACTTGAATGTAATAATAAAAAGTAGGTACAAACAATGCTGGATACACAAAAACTGTACACAAGACAACCTGGACTTCCCCGGATGGTAAAATGGAAAATCAAATTAACCATTTTGCAATCTTTCTTTAATGGAGAGAAGAACTCTACTTGATGTTAGGGTGAGATGAGGAGCAGATGAATCTTCTGATCATCATCTGCTAACTGCAACAGCGAGGATTAAACTCAAATCCTTTAAGGATTTTTCAGATAGACCACTCTGCAAATTCAACACCCAGTGCTCGAAGAGCAAGAAAAACAAGGAATTCTTTAATTGTGAGTTTAAAAATAAATTTGAAATACTTGCAGGACAGATGAAACCCTTGATCAGCACTGCCTCACTTTCCAAGAGATATGGAAAAGCACATGCAGATGTTCTAGGCTAAATCCAGGAATGGAAAGAGCTAAAAGAAAAAAATCAACCAATGCGAAAATGAAGAGCAAAAGCTTATTGGGAAGAAATACCAACAATAAGAAACCAGTGAAAGACAAACAAGGAAGATCATCACCAGTGATTTTGGACAAAAGGATAGATGGACCCAACACTTACAAAAAAATTTGAACTGACATCCTCCAGAATAGATGCTGGACATACCTTTAGCTACATAAGTAATGATGGGCATACCTTTAGCTACATAAGTAATGGAGGTAATACAGGTGGAAATCATCAAGGCCATCAAGGATGCAAAAAGTGGAAAGGTGCCAGGCCCAGATGGAGGCACCTAAAATAGAACCCAAAATATTATCGGAAATGCTACATCCACTGCTATGAAAGATTTGGTAACAAGAACAGCAGGTTCTTAAAAACCAGCTACCAAAGTTGCAAGACCGGCACTTGAATGAAATCAGCAAGAAAAGAGGAAAGTGGGCAGACCCAAGCAAACCTGGAAAAGGTCAGTCAGCAGTGACGCTGAGATTACTGGAATGACATTTTATTATTATTATTATTATAGCTTTTGTATAGCGCTACTTTCATGCTTATAGATTGCTCAGAGCGCTTTGGTCCAATCTCATTTGTGGACCAGTGGGGGGGGAGGGGTATCTAGGAGTTGGTTTCCCGTGCTGCCTTTGGGCGCTCAGTAAACAACTCTGCCCGAGTCGGGTGTCGAACCTCGAGCCCCCTTCTAGGTAGCCAAGCAAGCCAAGCTCAAGCCGCACTTAGCCTCTCGACCACTCTTCCCACTAATGACATGGTAGCAGATGAAGAAAGCTGTTTAGAAACGAGTTCGCCGGAGAGGTGTGGTTGTGGCCTTATGTTCCCTTGGGAGTGCATAGGATTAAGTCACGTCATTATGTTAAAAAAATTTTCTCCTGGTAGATTCTACATTCAGTTCTAAACGCACAAATGTTTAAGGTCATGGTACAAATCCATTTGTGTAATAGTAACTGCGCTAAAGTAGATAAAGATACATTTTGTCAACTTGTTTATAAAGGGGATTATCCACATGTTTGTGCCGACATATTGGAACATAGTTTTGGCATTACTAGTGTAGAAAAAGTAGATGAGCTTTTTTTTTTTTTTAATTGTTTTAGATTTACTTCTAGTGTTTGTTTTCCTTGCAGACAGAATTGTCTATTTTCCTTTTTTTCTTTTTCTATGTTTAAGGAAATGACAGTTTATATACACGGATGGCAGCACAGCCCTTTTACAAGGAGAATCAAACAGATCCAGAGCTAGAACATAAAGTCAAAAAATGTAGGTTTAGTTTTTTTTGTTTTTTTTTTAAATAAAGTTTAACCTATATAGAATACATCCACAAATTAAATTATCATCAGAATGATGTTGACATTCTAAGCTTAGCTTGATTGATCTTAGTAAAATGTAAAATGAGTAATGTCAATAGTGTCTAATTCAAAAAGTTAAATGCCAGCTCCATCATGCATATGAAAAATATTGTTGGTTACAATACTTTTTCAATAATTACATAATCCTAAGAAATATTTAAAAATTTAATTGTTTCTCTCTCAGATATTTGTATGTTGATGTTCCTTTTGTCAGTTAATGTTTTTGTTATGTCCCCAGTTGCTGATAAACTTTCAGAAACTGTAAACATCATTGCTAATGAGCCATCTTTAGCATTTTTTCGCATCCAAGAACATGTTAGAAAAACTTTACCCCAACTTGTTGATCAAAAGGTTTGAAGAATTTAATGATATTTAGCTTCGTGTTGACTTTTTGGTTTAGGAATGTACATTTGTTTTTAGCATGCATACTTAAATATTAACTTGTACACTCTGGTAGTTAGTATTCTGAAGGAGATATTTATACATACATTTTTTAAAAGATCTAAAAGAATGTTACGAGTATATAATGTTTCTAGTTTATTGAGTAATACTTTGATGCCATTGGAAGCATGCTAGAAAACAGATTTACAAATGTATACAAAGCATATATTCATTTTTAACTTGCAAAACATAAGGCATGTAAAGGACTTAGAATACCTTTTTGGCAAAAAATAATTTATTTTTTTTTTGGCCAAGAAAATCTAAGACTTTTGAAAAATACACTGGGTGTAAAAAAAACACATTGATTAAATACTATACTATACAAGTTTATACATGAAAGTTTCAGAAGATAAGGTTTGCTTCTTATCTGTGGTTTTGATGATTATTTTATTGTACAGATATTTTAAAAATGTTTCCAATTTATATTAATGAGGACTTAGTTAACATTAATGATGATCCGCCATTTTGTTTACTTTATTAGCATGAAGTTGAAGACATTCAAGCCAAAGTTCAAGGCTCATGTTTTGATGCAGAGTATGCCACAAAGTTAGTAGCAATCTATAGTTCTCCACTTCATATACATTGATAATTCAATTTAAAACATATGATTTTTTCACCCACTACTTCTATATCTTCTTGTATTTCAATCATTTGTTTTTATTTACATTGACTTTTTATTATACTTATAAACTCCACTAACGGATGTGTGGAAGCAGCTAAATATTTATTGAAATGTACTTTACAAATAGGGAAATGTAAGCTAAGAAATAAAATGCTGATAAATTATACTTTAGAACTAGATTCAAACATCTGGAGTTAGAAGAGTTTGAATAGCTAAAGTCCTAAAAAGAAGCAGTTGCTTCATAATATAACTTTTAAGGACTTGAATTAAGGTTATTATTAAGGTTTCATTGAGGTTTATACCTCAAAAGAATGTGTCATTTTAATTTGATATTAATGTTAATGCTAATAGACATACACTCTTGTGTGATAATTCACTGAGATTTTGACAATACTATTCAACCCATTCTTAACTACTTTCTAACAGTGCAGTCAAGGGCATGCTATCAAGTGCAATACATTTTCAAAATATTCAAGATTTATTAAAAAACGCAATGTTCATGAAACAGCAAATTTCATACGCAGACAAAAGGTAAAGTATGTCGTATATAATTATCATTTATAAACTTTTTTAACAGTACTACCTAAATTATACACACCTTTCTACACTATCATAATATAAAATCTAAAACACATGGTCTTATACTCACTGATTCATAATCACTAATTCTCCCATTGGCAGTGGATGATACCATATAAAAATTGTACTTGTTCTTAAACTTAAGCCTATGATAACAGCCATTTTCAAGGTTGAAACTGCAGTGATTAAATTTACCAAAAATGATTTTTTTATTCACAATTTCTACTGAATATGTCTTGGAAAGTTGACATTTTAATGTCTAAACCACAAAACTATAATTCTGTCCGCTTTAAGCACTTGTTAACACTTTCTTGGTGTGTAAATTTCTTTTCTTCCTTTTTTTTTTTTAAATTTATGTTTATTTCTTCACAGATTAGGGTGTAGATAATTGTCAGAGTAAATGTGAAGGATTATCCCTAGATCAGTGTGATTATCAAATGTGTTTGTACAAATAACATCGACTGTTTGGAAGTATGTGTGTGTACAATTTGAACTGTAAAAGTCTGTAGTTAATAATAATGTGTAGCATAATTGTAAAACTAGATCTCTGATCTACAAGTAAACCTTTATTCTAAATTTAAAGTCCTAAAAATTATCACAATGAATACAAGAGCCTATCAAAAGTGTTTGTGAAGAAGGTTTATTCTAAATAATGTGTCTCTCTAGACCTAGATCTATGACTGATATGTCAAGGTTGGAGTAACTTTCAAATTCTTCCATAGGAAGAACAAAGCTTCAATTAATTATTTATCAGTACTTGTTTTATTATCAGGTACAAATGTGCGTAGTACAGGTGCATTATTATTTGCTAGGAGGGTATGTTTTGTTTAAATCTGTGCTTTACCGACGATTCATTTAAAGGATGAATAAAAAATTATGGCAGCTTAAAAGTTTGAGGTTAGTAATGAAGGCTTTTTATTGGAGGATGCAAATAATTATGGGATATAATTGTATCTGAATGAATATAGAAGGGCCAAAAAGTGAATTGTGGAGGAAGGGATGTTTCATTAAAAATGGGGGGGGGGGGATGCTTGTAATACTTGCAGACAAGAAGGCTACAACTGATGTGTGGGGGGGATGCTTGTAATACTTGCAGATAAGAAGGCTACAACTGATGTGTTGGGGCGTGTGGATGTATTGTAATGTGGACTGTTTTATTAAGGGTGTTCCATCCAAAATAAGCATATATACCATTTCAACCCTAGCATAGCACGGGTATCAGCTAGTTTGGTATAAAATGATAATTCAAGCTCTTGGTCCTATTTAGTTAATGAATCTAGTTTTTATACATTTCCAGAAAGATTGTGAAACATAGTCCCAATGGCGCTTCAACTCAACAGTTAGAGAGGTCAGGGGATAGACATCTACAAACTGACCATCAATTATTACCAGAGTAAGTTTTTTGTTTTCAGTCAGATAATATTCTTACAACTTTTCAATGTTTATCCTTAGTTTGAACAGAAGAATGTCTGTAAAGATAATATAAAATAAATAAATGGAATTCTAAATACACAAAAAAACAAAAACTTAACTGTTGAGTTATCTTATGATACAAAATCTCCATTTTGTTTTCACTGTTTTTCAGAAACATTCCTAAACAAGTTGAAGATTTCAATTCACAAGAAAATGAAGAAGTTGAACAGTACATGTCATTAGGAGATAACAAGCTCTAGATTTGTGAATCAGTTCTAACATTGGCTGTACTTTAGAAATAGGTAATAATTTAAGCTATAACTGTTATTTTTCTTAAAGAATGGCCAGCAGGTCTGAAGTTAATTATAGCTAAAATAGAATTTTACAGAAAAATAGAAAAATTATTTCCAATTAATTTTCATGTAAATATTGAAATTATTTGTAAAACATTGTTCTATTTATGATGCAGGAATTTTTATTTTTTGACAGTTTTCTCAAGTATGGAAAATATTTTTGTTTCTGTTTTTCAGTTACTAATACTGAAGACTTATGTCTTTTTGCTTGAAAATACAGCTTTGAAATCCAGAATGTTATTGAATATTTTGCATTTTGAACACTACTCTTCCTTTGAAGCTTACGTTGCTTTGCTCGGGAATAAATAGTTCTCTGCAGTTTTTCTTTATATAGCTGAACATATGAATATTATAATTTATTTTTCATTTGACTTCCTCTAGTCAACATGTGTACCAAGTACATTTGAAGAATTTATAAAAACCAATCCTAACAGAAAAAGTTATTATAGAAAGATAGGTAGTCTGTCAAATTCTGACACAAAAATATTTTTAAAATTCCATGGTTTTGTATTATCAGTCTTAGATGACACCTAATTTATTTATTTATTGATTTTTTTGTTCTGTATCAGGGCCTTAATTATGTATCATTATATATTTAAATGCCTAGGTAATTAAGTATTATTTTAATTTCAATATGTTTGTATTAAAGGAAAATTATCTTTTCTTTTTTACTTGATAATTATACTTGTCCCTAAGTTCAGCCTAACAGACACACCATGCACACTCAATTGTACATAGATTAATAAAAAATGTGTATGATGATTTAAAATAAAATATGAATTTAATACATTGATATTAAAATGAATTATTTGTATGTCAGAAATAAATATGAAGATAAGTCCTACAAGTTTAATCTAAGAAATTAGCTCAATAATATGAATAAAGTGAGCACCTTGTATTATGTTGCATGGCAACATTGACAAATCCTTCATAATGACTTCAACAACCTCATAGTTTCATAATTTCTCCCAAAGATTCATCTCTGCAACAGGCACTGTAGAAACTGTCATTGAAAATCAATCTTGGTAATAGCTTACAAGAAATGTCATTAACTTTTGACCTACAAGACTGACAAAGATTACCACAACCATGTCCAGGGTAATACCAAAACCCACTGATTAACCCAATGATGACGTAGATGACGCCAACACTGAAACCCTATAGAAATAAGTAACAAAGACTGACACCTGATCTAAAACTACAAATACGCACGATGCTGTATAAAAAATATTACAATATAAAAAAAAACTCCTCTTAACAGGAGTGAAATAGTCCTACCAAGAATAGATTCAATGCAATATGACTAAGGCTGTCCAATACTTAAAGACAAGGAAAAATACAGGACCACAAAAGTACAGCTCGTCTATCAATTTATAAAGATAGTGAAAAATGCACCCCAAAGTAAGTATTAATAAATGATGTCATAGCAAATAATGACAATGTGACAAGGAAAAAAAATATACTACATAAAATATATTTGCTCCCAATGACTTCATAGCCTATAGAAGAAAGTGGCTATTGATTGTGTACATTTTTACAAATATACTCCGCAAAAAGCTGTGACATTGTAACTTCTTTCCACTTGTATCAAATGGATATTTTTGATAGGTCCTTGTGGTTTGAATTCTTGATTTATTTATTTGAGCTTGTCTTTTGTTTTTGAAATAAAATAAAATACATTCCACTAAGTATTATGAATGTTAGAGCAAGTTCTTTGTATAACAGTACCAGTATTTGCAAGAGTCAAAGCTGAGCTTATTTAGTGTAGAACTATTTGTATCAGCACGCTTCTCTTGTTTATTGCACTTTCAGTTGGGTTGTCAGTAAGAACATTATTACTAGAATCATTCAATTCAATGAAATTTCATTATTGTTTGGAAAATAATCATAGCTAATTTGTAATTTATAATTTAGGAATCCAAACATTGCACATAAAGTTGGCCATTCACCTTAAATTCATCTCCAAAGTATGGCCCACTGGGTGGGACATTGGACTAGGTGGGCAGACAACCTAAATAGGTTAAGTATGTTTAACAATGATAATTAAAATTGTTTTTTTTTTACTGTTTTGTTTTCACATGTTTAAGTTTGTAAAATATCTGACAATAATGTATAAAATGTTGACTGGCTTATATCTCTTTCAATCTGTCATGTTTGAAACAGTTCATAGGTTCTTGTATTGTACTTGATATTGTCATCACAAACACACACCACATCTAAAAATAATCATTAGACCTTTCTTTCTGTATCCTAATCTGCACCTCGCAACCAATATTATATTATAGGCAAAGAATACTTGTACTTTTTTTTTCAGTTTTAATAAATGATTTTTATAAATCAGATAGTTCTAAGAATTATTATATATATAAATGAGGTTAAATAGCAAGATATAGCATGTTAAAAACAATTATAACAAACTTTTGTTTATTTTTATATGATGTTATTTATACTTGCAAATTATTATTACTAAAAATGAATTCAAATCAAATGAATCATATTTGTTTCATGCTATTGTAGTATTTATGCTATTGTAGTATTTGAGTTCATTTAATTATTAATTAAAGTCATTATTCATTGCAATTTATTTCTTCAGACATTTTTTTAAGATTTATAATGATTAAAAAAATATTAGTTGAATATACAGTTAATGGTTGACCATGAGTTTTAGAAAAATGATTGAGCTTGACATTAAAAGATACACAAAATATAATTCACCAGTCCCTCAAGAAATTTTTATCATTATCTATATTTTATCTTGGGCTTTAGTAAGATGTTTGGTAGCAGGCCAAGAATTAGTATGTGATATCTGTTGATAAAAGACTGATTAAGTCAACAAATAAAAGTTATTTGGTCTTTATAATTCTGAAATATATTACAATGACTATAATACAGAGCAATAGCACACAACAGTTACCCAGTTCAACTGACTAAATTTAAATGCACTTAGCAATCATTAAATTCTAAACTTCATTGAACTGTTGCACTGCTGGGGTGATGAATAAACCAGCAACTGGAATACCTGGCTATGTAGCGCAAATATGGCATTAAGGCATGTTTATGATCACTTGAAAAACTGAATGTAATAATAGCTTGATATCAGCTGTGTCTACTTCCATTTAGTTTTAGTGGAGAGAAAAGATTTACAAAACCAATAAATAAAACACCTTCTATAGTTTCTGAATACAATTTTATTTTCTACAGAACAAGTGAAAAAGTCAAAGAAAAAATATAACAAAAAAAATGCATGAATAAAAGAGAAACTGAAGCGCAAGTTAAACAGGAGTGTCATATTTTAAAAAACGTTTTCTGAAAGACAACAAAATAAAATTTATGTGTCTATACATTTATTTAATGAAATCTTTAATAATAATTAAAATTAAAAAACCAACTTAACTTGGTAAGTTAAACAAAAGAAACAAATATTTAGGGAGTCTTAAAGTATTAATTGATCTGAACATACCAAAATGTATGTGCTGCTGATGCTTATATAATAACTGTTTGGCTTTAATGTTTTATGCAATAAATAAAAAAGGTTCATACTTATATTTAAAACAACTAAACAGAAATATATGTAGATCTAACATATATTTTAGAAAAAAAAGTGCATTAAAGTTGCTGATGCTTATCTCTCATTATTAGCTAACAGTCACACACTTGAATAGATTTACAGCAAAGGATAAATAGACAAGTGAAAAGTTACAATCAAGTTCAGGACAAACTTCAATGGTAGTGCAAAACAGAGACAACTTTCAAAACAAACAGTTCATTTCAATGTAGGAATACTTTGCAGTAGTGATGGTTCACCAGCCAACACACACAGAAAGACAAGTTAATCTGTGAAATCAAAATAATCAATAGGAGCAGCTGCTTTCTGATCTGATGATGTAGATGCTGTACCTCTCCAGGCTTCTTTAGGGGAACCATCAGCTTTTTTCTTTTCTAATACTGTGTAGCTGAGAATAGTAAAGATTCAATGTCTTAATAATGTAAGTACAGTCTCTACTAGGAGTAAGTCATTCTAGTCTAGTCATCTAATTCATTGCACAAGAAGAGTTCCACTTACTTAGCACCTTGAGACACTGTAGAGCTCAAAGGTGGAGGGGCCTTCACAGTCTGGCCCTTACTGACCAGCTGAGTCAAGGTCACATTAGGCAGCCAACATTTCTCCCTGTGGACATAACAGTCACTTTCAACTGAGTTGATAGCCCACTAAAACAAAACGGACAAAAAATTATGAACCAAAGTAATAGTCCATTGAGTTGTGCTACAGTGATCCACATTTCTTCTTTTAACCAGCCTTTTGTTATGTGCAGTAGGTTGAAACAGTTCCCCCTGCATTTACTGCCAAACTTGAACTTGCATCAGGATCTCAGCTCATTTGTGTTGT
Source organism: Biomphalaria straminea (assembly GCA_021533235.1). Classification (NCBI taxonomy): domain Eukaryota; kingdom Metazoa; phylum Mollusca; class Gastropoda; family Planorbidae; genus Biomphalaria; species Biomphalaria straminea. Next base: position 30,764,988 of record JADKLZ010000003.1, read on the forward strand.
TTAAGTTCTATTACCAGCTTAAGATAGATAAATGGACACACAGACATGCTTGCTCAATTGGACTAAGCCCCTGGTTGAAACTGGATGGCTGCCTGGTCGAGCGGTTTGCACGCTGGACTGTCATTTTGATTTATCGATGGTCCCGGGTTCAAACCCTGCCCGCTCCAATCCCCCGTCGTCCTGCGGGAGGTTTGGACTAGGACGTAACTATCTTCAACTCTGAAGGAACATCCGAAACATGTCAAACAAAACTATTTCCAATAGCCCTTAAGCTTTAAATTCTATCCAGATTTGTACAATCCAGATGAAAGGAAGATACCAACAATTAGTCTCTAATGTGGAGAAAGCAAAGAAATTATTCTTAGAACTACAAAAACATCGGAATCTACAGGGATAGAATAAAATGTAAAATCTGAACTAACTTTGTGAATCGCCACTATGTAACTTAACTAAGGCTAAGAAGAAGGACAGAGAGGAATGGAGAAGGATGGTAGATGAATCTTGTGTGGTGCCCCAACTGTCCAACAGAATAAGGGATAGGTAAAGTTTAACTTAATTGCAACATTCCTTTTGAATCTATTCGTCAGATATGGACATGAGGGGACTTTAAAACAAATCATTTCAGTCATAAATAAAATATCACTTGAAATTAAAGAGTTCAATTATCTCAATGTTTTACTAAACTATGAATTAAGACTACATTACATGACATTATAGAACTTATGTTTTATCAAGTAGCTTTTTTTTAACTTATGTTTTATCACATAGCTTTTTTTTTTAACTTATGTTTTATCACGTAGCTTATATTTTATAGCTTGTGTTTTATCAAATAGCTTATATTTTATTTTATAGATTATGTTTCTATTATTTTTTCTCTCAGTAGCCCCCCCCTCCCCTCCCACCCACAAAAGAGATTGGACCATACTACAGTAATAATAAAGATATGCTATACAAAAGCAATAATGATTCTTATCACACTGTATAAAAACACTAATAATGATAATAATCTCTTGTTACTATATTAAAAAGATTTAAACTGTATCTACTCAGAGACCAGAATTTTGTAACTAGTAAAACCAGTTCTGATATAAAGTAAAACAAGTTCCAATATAAACTATGCAGGACTAAAACATTTCTATTAAATTTTCCTAAAGAATTTAAAATTCACTACAATATTAAAAGTGATAAGAACTTACTTCTGAGCTGTTGCTACGACATTTTTATTGGGTTCAGAATCATAACTTTGTGTCTGACAGCCATAGAACTCAGCCAACTCATGAACAAATCTTCTTTGGTCTCTGTTCATTGACTGGAAGGCAAAACTCCTGGAAGACTGCAATGACTGAATTAGAAGACAAAAATATCACTTACTTTGAACTTAGCTTATTAAATGTAAGCTCAGTAAACAAGTAATTCAATTCCAACATTATAACAACTGCGCACACACACTTACCTGTTTATTAAATGTAAGCTCAGTAAACAAGTAGTTCAATTCCAACATTATAACAATGACACACACACTTACCTGTTTAGCCGATTGAACTAAAGTGTTTAAATTTTTCTCAACATTGGAAGCAAACTTGAGATTTTTTCTGAAAAATAAAAAAATATCCAATTATTTCTTAAACTTTGGGTCATAATAACATTCAATGATACTATTTACAATGTCTTATTTATCCCCTCTAATAGCCTTTGCACAACTAAAATATCAGTAGTACGTACTTGGCATAATCTTTTAAAAACTCAGTGAATGCTGGATTTCCTAATTTAGCTTGTAAGTCTGGGTTTTTAATTTCCAATGCCAATGCAAGGCGTCGATTGCGTTCTAACATAGCACAATTAGAATCACATTCTAGCCTAAAAAAAAAAAATGCAAATGCTGAAATAGGAGTGATTATTCTTTAATGAATCTATTTCCATTATCAACTTATGGACTAGAAACCTTTTATTGGATTTTTTGGCTTGAAGATATTGAGACAGTTCTAATCCTTGATCTCCTAATTCTGAATAGCTCTGAACACTCAAGCGTTGAAACTGGGCAAGGTTAGCCAGTGGATCACCTCCAGACATACACTGAGATGTGGCGGTTTTACTGCCACATGGACATGTTATGGTCACCTAGAAGGAAACAGACAACATTTTCTTGTCAACTTTACTTCAACTCTTCAAGACATAGTGTTTGAATCAAATTGTACTGCAGCCAAACCTAGTCAACTAACCTCTGCTTTACAAGGTTCATCAGGACAACCATTAGTGTGACAAGGAGCATCACAGGGGTGACCACAAGATGGTCTAGCTTTTTGACATGGTTGACTGCACTTAGCACCATCTTTAAGACAGCTATCCTGCAATAAAAAAAAAAGCTTCTAATTTGAACATTGGAAGTAATAAATAATCTGTATCCTAGGTATAGTATTAATATAACATTCTTATACTTTTGCTATATCCTGAAAAACAAGTACATTATAGTTTTACCACAGGAAAAAAATATTTTGGACTATTAGATGAAATTTGAAAAAAAAAATCAATTTACTTTGTGACATGGTTTTTGACATTTGTGCTGTCCACAAGGCAACAATTTTTGACAAGGATAGCCACAACTTATATTGGTCAAATGACATGGTACATTTTTACGCATCTGAAAAAAAAAATAAAATTCACATTAAACTTCTGTTTTTTGTTGTTTTTTTTTTCAGAATTTCTATTCAGAATTCCCTGTTCTTTGTATATAATAGTACCAAACTAAATGATGTTTGTACAAGTATTTGTCAAGTGTTGGCACTCAAACATGTTTGAGAAATGTGAGAGATCCAACTCAACACATTGTACCTGAAATAGAATTGTTACAACTAAGTGTGCTAGTGTGTTAACAGAGTCAAGGTCTGCAGCAGTAATGCCCACAAAATGGCAACAAGAATCTTCTTAAGTTATTTTCAGGATCCTGAAGTAACATCTGTTATTGTTTGTTTATTTATATATGTATATATCAATCTTCATATCCATGATGCTAGTACATTGCTAAAAGCATGCTTTAAAGTTTTCCCAGTGTTAACATAAAGTTTAAGACATTTTGTTTACATTTCAAACCAATTTATCTATAAAGTACTTTTTTTTTCACTTGAGTCATTCTTTATATATATAATATATATATATATATATATATATATATATATATATAGATATAGATATATATATAGATAGATAGATGGATAGATAGATTCATCGATTGGCTGAAATGGTTTATTTAAAAAAGATAAACATTTCTATTGACACACAAGCAAGTTACTTGAAGGAAAGAAACATCAAAGTCAGGAGTCCAAACAATGTTACACTTGTACTTCAGCAAGTGTGTAGCTCTAGTTATGTGCCCTCTTGGACTAGTTGTAGGTAGAGGGAGAGAGGAAGTAACCTTAAGTCACAACCTACATTTTGTTTCAACTGACTCAGTTTATACTATATGGCAAGCAACTCAATCAAAGGAAGGTAAGAGATGATGAGGATGAAAAAAAGATGCACAGCTCTCAGCTGTCTTCTTAGCTACCATACTTGGGCAGAACTCCCTTTAGACAAAGATATACTAACAAAGGTAAAACTATTTTGTACTTATTGCACATAGTAAGGCTGTGAATATGTGGTAAGAGAGGGACGATGACGTATACACACAAAATGAGGAAAAACTTTGAGTTGCTAACATGATAGACTAAACATAAAACTTTATTGCTGACATCATTTGAATGAATCAATCAACAGAGCAGTCCAGGAATTTATTCAAAGATACTTGCATGAATGCTCAAATACAAAATTAACATCAATGCCTTTTCAAATACAAAATTAACATCAATGCCTCCAAAATAGTAAACAGCTTGACCCAAGCTTTTCTTTAGGGTCTTCATAGCTTGACTTCAAATAGTGGCCAGTACTGCCAAGATGCAAATAGTTGTATACCCACTTCCCCCAGAACTTTTCACCCACATAGCTGACACAAGGACATGCTTCTATCATGGACTTACCATATGACCTCCTGCACACATTTTGTCTGTCAATTCTGTACATGGGGGACACACCTCTTCACTGTGGCAGTTATGTCGAACTGAAAGATGGAAATGTATCAATAAGCTCTATGGAGTTCACTAAAAAAGAAATTATTCTGTCACTGTTTAATTTCATCAAATTCAAGAATAATTATTTGACATCTTCATGTGTTGATCAAACAATTGACTGAATAGTCTACAAATGTTGTTGAGAGTAAATGTGAAAGTATGTTTATAAATTGACTGAAGGTAAAGTGATAAAGCATTAGATATGATTCTGACCTGGATGCTGACAATTATGTTGTCTAGAACATAACTTGCGACATTCTGGTGGTTTGGTTCCACAAGCAACAGGTGGCTCTAGCACTTCAGCTCCACAATGACAAGTCAATTCATCAAAACCTTAGAAAGTCAACAAGTCTTGTTTCACAATGTTTACTCTTAGTTCTAACATACACACAAACAGACAAGTGTTTAAATGTATGGATACACACAAACA
>JADKLZ010000003.1:30771518-30791711 GCA_021533235.1 Biomphalaria straminea
GGATCATTTTAAAAGTCTTTAGATAGATTGGATCATTTTAAAAGTCTGCTTTCTATTATAGATGAGACTAGTTAACTAGTTAAGTGATGGTAAGCTTAACTTACTTTCCACAAATCTGCATACAACGAAAATCAGATTTTGTATATTCTTCTGAACCACACAAAACTTTTCGGATTGATTTTTTACACAAACATTCTGAAAGTCAGGATTAAAATGTTAACAATGAATATAACAGATGAGCTAGAAAACTATAAAACAATGTTACCATATGATTTATGAGTGCATGTCTGGCATTTTACATACAACAACTTGATACAATGTAAAGAAATTCTGATCTCAGTAACTTTCATATTTGTAAATGACATTTGATAGCAATACCAAATAATTACATGTTTGGAACACCTTTCATTTGAACAAAGCTTATATCAACTCACTCTGTCTGATCAAAAGTTTGTACACACTATTTCTACCACATCCAATCTCAGATCAGCTGAAATTTTGCACAACTAATTAACTATTGATAATTAATTATTTTGTTTGGTATTGAACAAGGGAAAGAAATCATAATTAACAGATGTGGTGGTATAAGTTGAATTAGTCCCCTTGAGGAGGTTTTATTGATGATTTTAAATTTAAGTAGTACATAGATACATTCAGCCAGATACCACCTCCCCCCCCCTTTCCTTCCCTACTGGTCCAGACAAGTTGGAGGATCATAATGCATTGAGAAAGCTAAAAGTATGAAACAAAAACAATTGGTAAAATATTTCTAATTGCATATTTAAGTTATTGTTAGTCTAGATTTATTACAAATTTAATTACATGATTGATTCTAACTTATTGATACAATTACACAAGTATTTTTTATGTTTTTCTTGTATAGTCTATACATATTTATTTCAATGTTTCATATAGAACTACAGTGAGCATGTTCAATTTAGGATGTAATGTGGGTTAATTTTTTCCTTTCATTTTTCATCATCAGAAGTTCAAAGAAATCACACATGTAATTTTAGGTCACAAGCAACTAGGTCAAGGCTTGACACATTTACTCATTAATGAAATATATTACTTTACTGTTTTTAATAAGACAAAATTTATCACAAAGCTGATGCCCTTTGATTTTTTTTAAATAAAAAATAAAATAAAATTCATATAATTCAGAGTTGTCTACAGAGTTGTCTACAAGTAATCATCTTGCGTATTTTGTGTGCTAATGGCCTGTAAAGAATATGGCTTAGCTATTAGCACAAAGAAAACAAATGTTATGGGATCACCGGATCACCTGCTGCAGCACCACCCTCCATCCTCATAGACGATAACAAGCTGGATGCTGTAAATGAATTCTGCTAACTGGGACCCATTATTCAAGATGACCTTTCTCTAGAAAAGGAGATAAAATAACACATAGGGAAGGCTGCCTCAACCTTCGCTATACTGACCATTGGGAAGACATAGCCCTAGACCACACCAGATAGAGGGACACAGTGACCAAGAAAGCTATGGACAGCGAAAGAGCATGGACTTAGCTCTGGAAGAAAAACAGACAATGCGAAAAATGGCCAGCTCCTCTACCACTGAAGCGAAAACCACATTAACCTGCGATATTTGTGGACGGGAGTGTCGCACCAAAATAGGGCTCCACAGCCACACGAGGAAGTGTGCGAGATGATCCATAGTTATTCTATGACTGAAGGAGGCCAATGATGCAAATGGACACAAAAATACGTGCTTAGAGTTTATCATCTAAACATATGCATTTCCCAAGCAATTGCCATAAAAAAAAAAATTAAATAAAAGCAACAAGAAGTTGTGGCTAATCATAGTTGTAAAAATAAACTTTTCTTTTTAGACCTACCACAAGAGATAGTAGTAGTCGTGTTTTTTTACACGTGCTGATGTGCGAAGAGTTAAAAAATTACTAGCTCTTGCTGATCCAAAATAAAGAAAAGCATTTTCTTATGCAGAAAAAAATTATTAAATTCTTGATTTCTTGCGCCTCCATCTGTTTGTTTTCTAAAACAACTTCAAGCATCAGAACTCAGAATAAATAACTTTATCTTACAACAGCTAGGGAGTTTATCTATTCAGCAGACTTAATAGCCCAGCTTCTATATTAAAAACAAGTTCATTGCATCTGGTTTAAGTCACTTCTAGTCCCATTCTTTTGAATGAATTTTCTGTTGGTGCTAATATGGAATCAGTTATTAAACACTAGAAGCATTATGATCATAAAATCATTGCCAAGTGACTACAACGGCAACATGCTAACATATTCTAGAAAAGTCTATAACAAAGACTAAATGTGTATATATTTTGAAAAATGTACAGAATGTCTTTATAACTTTATGCTGCGTTAATTTTTTAGATTGGTGCATTTTTGTGTATGTAATGTGCTTGAATGATTTTAGTCTTTCCTGAGTGTATTTCTTTATATTTAGGAAAATATACATTAGCCTCTCAAAATAGACATTTCCAGGTCTTCAAATCTTATCTTATCTTATATAATACAGACGTTACTTCAAAAAAGAAGATGATTACGTCCTACGCGTCATGCATTCAGTCATGCATATTTACCAGTGACTTAAATTCTGCCAAGTCACTGGTTTTCCTGGCTAGCTCAGGCAAACCATTCCATGCTCTAATGGCACTAGGGAAGAAAGAGCATTTGTACAGATTTGTCCTAGCATATGGGACGAGGAATGTGCCTTTATCTTTGTGTCTTTCTGAGTATTTTATTAAGTTTTGTTTTTGTATTTGGAGATTATGGTTCAAATAGGCTACATACCTGCATTTAGGCTTGTAGGCATATCTGTATAATTGCAACTGTCTATTGTATAATTTTAATGCAACTTTGTACTTAAGGACTGAAGAAATGTTTAAACATTTAGCTACACCTTCAAAGGGGGGTAATTAAAAACCAACTTAAATGTAATTCACATTATTTTACCTTGAGTTTTGTCCACTTGACAAGGTTGACATGGACCAGAGTGACAGACAGCTCTACAGTTGTGAATACCACAGTTTAATTGCTTCCCACATTCTTGATCACACTGAAACTTAGAAGACTTAGAACAGCGAACATTTTTTCTGGAAAATAATATGTTAGTTGAATTCTATTATGAAATTTCAATTCAGTCATATAGTTAGTTGACCAGTCATTAAACTGTTAGGCTAAAGAAATTAATTGACCAGTTAAGTAATTATTTGACCAGTCATAGATATTAGGTATTTGACCATAATTATTAGACCTGTCATAATTGACCAGTCAGATGGTTTGTTGATCAGTCATGTAGTTATTTGGCCAGTGATAGTTTTTTTTGATAAGTCATTTTTTTAATTGACTTAAAGAAGTTTGTTGACCACTGATGTAGTTTCTTGACCAGTCATAGTTTGTTGACCAAACTCATGTAGTTAGTTGAGAGCAATAGGTCACAGATGTACAGACCTGTAAAGTGACAATGAGCTAACGGTCTCCACTTCCAACTGGTTGCAATGTCACAAGTCATTGTTGAGGCCTACTATAAAAATTGATCTTTAGTTAGTTGACTTAAGTCATGTTTTTAACATTGTACCCAGTAATTCTTTGATCAACCACAATATATGATAAAATCATTTCAAATGTAATATATATTTATATATGTCAATATTTTAAAATTAGAAAACGTTTCCCCACAGTGACTTACTTGAGTTTCCCACAGTCACAAGTGATCCAAACTGTAGCACAACAAGGAGGACATGGGCCTGGATGACACAAGCTGAACACACACAACAAGAGTTGACAAGTGATGGGAACATTAAGTAAGTTTCAAAAAGAATATAAATGAAAACAGTTTTAGTCAAGTATCATAGCATGTTGACATTTAGTAGACAGTATATGTAGAAATAATGTTCACACATACATCACTAGACCAGGTCAGACTGTATGTTACACAGTAAAAGCCTAATAGTCAAACTGAATACTTACATAGTGCATGGATGCTTGCAGTCACCTTGTCTACTCTTGTTGCACACTTCACCACAGCTGTGAGCTATTTCTCCTCTGATGTACCTGGGGTCTCTTCTGGAGCCTGGAATATGAACATAAGTTCAGGACTAAAGTATGCTATACAAACAAAAAAAATGATGTTTTTAAATTCCTTCAAGAAATACAGGTGTTATTTGCTGATTAAATTCTTCACAAACCAAGTTATAGCTGATAAAGCATTGTGAAGGCTAGATGGAGCCATTTGTTAAAAAAAAAAGGTAATTGTTAAGTAAACAGCTAACAAGTAATTCTGCAATCAACAAGCCTAGATGGTGAGCTATGCTAGTATATATCAGACAAGGGAACAGAACAGAGATTTTCTGCACAAGCTAGCTGAGGTAACCTTAATAAAGAGTCATTGACTATTTCTTACATTTGAAACTGTTATCAACTCTTACACATAACTGCAAGTCATAGATTATAAGAACTTTAATCCTGTTCAACAAATAATAATCTCAATAACATCCTTTTTGTGTAAATTCTTTCATCATCTTAACCTAATAGACATATGGACAGACAGGCTTTATCTAATAGTTTAAAATCTTAAAATAGTTTTAAACTATGACTTAAAAACCTAAAGTTGAATTTTATTAAACAAATGTTTTAGCGCTTTAATGTACTTACCACAGAAACATCTATATTGATAAGGAATTTTTGAAGATATGTTCTGGCATCCAGGGCAGCGCCAGTTCTGGTCTTCTATTACATGAAAAATTACCAGTAATATATATTTTAAACAACAATTAACTTTCAAACTATATCTAGTCATAAAGAACAATTATAAGCAGATAAGCATAAAAAAAAGTAGATCATTTAACTATTAAAACATTTTTACAATGACTATTGTAAAAAAAAAATTCCATATTGGGTATATATATCATCTGGACATCATAATTGTATCATTACCTTTGTTTATGGAAGACCTTGCCCATTTTTGAATACATTGCAAGTGAAAGACATGGTAACACATAGAACAACTCCAGACTGGAGCATCTGCTCTAATGTTTTCACAACAGATCATACATTCATATTTACTGGAAGACAACTGCTCTGTTAATGTAGCTGGGAGAAAAAATAAATATTTAAATATCGCTTGTTTTCCTTTTTTTTTTTCAAACATGCATATATATATATATATTATATAATATATATCTTAAAACTTTCACTCAATGTGAATAAAATCTTAGTAAATCTACTTTGGCTGTTAATTATTTTATTTTTTTCACAATTTTTTCAGTTTTCACTTAATTTAAAATGGCCAACATTTTAAAACACACCAAAAGTGTCAGATTGTCACAGTATTGCAGTTGTTACTTAGTCCTCAGAGAGGAAGGACATATGGATAGTAAAGTTATTTGTTGTAAGGTAAAAAATACTATAAAGTATCATTGAAAGTGTATTCAGATTTTGACTTTTTTCTTGAAGCTCTTATTCAATGTGTGCTACGCTTTTACTGCTGGATTACTTAAATCTATTACTGTTTTATATTAAGAAATATATTGTCTGCTAACAAGTGCCTTGGTCAGTGAATTTTAATTTTTGTTGTGATACTAAAGACACATACACAAGAGCCCAAAGTAACATCCAGAGAATTGACAGATAATAATGGTGTTACACAGAATTCAAACTTATGGTTTAATTCATTTCAAGTGAACTGAACAGAAAGTTTTTGTTTCAACATTAGTAAAAACTTGGAAATTTTGTCATTTGCTGTAACCTTGATATATGTAAATGTGTTAATGACTAGGACAAAGATCTGCTACAAATGAAATATTATAAAACATACACAATAACATTACTATGACTAGAAACAAAAAGATGACCAAAAAAAAATTACATCTTTGACTTTCATCATTTTCAATAAGACCTTCTCCATTCTTTCTGTTTGAAGTTCCTCTGTATTTCATAGCCTCCTTGTCTCCATAGAAATGTTGCTTCTGACCAGAACTATACTTCTTCCTTGAGCTATACAGTGATTCTTCCATTTTGACCTGTTTTGCTTTCTCTGTAAATCTTTTAGAAGTTCCTCTATCTTCAGAAGTTCCTTTTCCAAAACTAGAAGCACTGGGATTCACACCAGCATGAGTAGCTCTCCTTTGATGACTTGACACAAGATCTGCATCACCAGTTATCTCCCTTGATACACCATCAAACTGTTGAGTTCTACCATTAACTAATGCTGAGGCTTGAATATCAGAGTTACTTTTTTCATAATGTAAATACTGATCTGTTTCTTTTTTGCGCTGATGGGAAGATTCCTCCTGTTTTCTTTGTTGATATCCTATATCATGTTTACTCTTTTGAGACTGACCACCCCAATAATTGGGACGTTTACTAGCAGAAAAATGTCTCCCACGCCCTCTGTAGCCTGGAAAAGAAGCACCATAATTGGACTGAGGAAAGCTGTGTTGTTTAGAATCATCTGGAAACGATGCATTTTCTACTCCTTTATAATTTGCCACATTCTTGTTTTGTCTCTTTGGCATATGTTTCACTTCACCTGCAAAGTTATGAAATTTAATTCCATGCGGAATTTTGTCTCTGTGAGATTGACCAGATGAATCGAAATGTTCAGATACAGGGCTATATGTATTAGATGATCGAGGGTAGTCAGTCTCATAATATGGCATACTTGTAGAGTAGTGGCTAGTGGGTGGATAGTACTGCTGCTCATCAGTCCAATAGACACCCACTGGTGCTGCTTCAACTGCTTGGTAATGAGTAGGATATGAATTGTTCAAATAAGTCAAATTATTCTCATCCAAACTTTGAGAATGAGAAATATGATCAGTATTGTAACTGTAAGCTCCTGTATACATTGGAACAGAATTAGGTTCCATATTTAATCCAGAAAATGTAAACAAAATCTGAGGGGAAACAAGAAGGAAATAATTATTTTTTAATATAAATATTATTAAAATAATAGTTAATTAATAATAATATAGTATTAATTAATTGATCTAATTTGCAATATCTAAATTCTAATACTACTTAACTAGATAAGACATGTCAATGACATTATTCATGAATAAATTATTGTCATAAGACCAGAAGTAGATTCTACTAAATACTAAAATAGATAGATGATTAGATCTATCTATTCTATATAATAATAATATGAGTTAATTACATTTAGATAGATCTACATTTAGATAGATCTAGATATATATGATCTACTTTTCTAGACTCAATTAATCTAGCTATCCTAAATCTACAGATGTCTAAATTACAGATCCGGAGTCCTAGTCCTAGACTAGTAGACATAGAAAAAAAAAAAGATAGATCTAGATCTATAGATGTAGATCTATGATTTATAATTAGACCTATGACCTGGACAAGTGATGAAGCAATACTGCTGTTAAATCTAGATCTAGATTTCTATTTATTGTGTGCTTCCGATTCTACTCATATCAAGTGAAGAAAAAAACTTAGATATAGAACTAGTAGTACTGAAGGTCAAGGACAGAGCCAAAAACTATTTTATTATTATTTTTTTTAATGGGGAAAACAAGAAAGAAAAAAAAAGGAGGGTACTCACAAAATAAAAAAAAATACGTAGACAGCAAATATAAACGTTGCCAGGAGGGAGGGCGGTCGGGGTTCAATCCCCCCCTTTCGAAATTAATTCACATTGCAAAAAAAAAATGGAAGGGGGATTTTGTGACTGTTGTTTTGCTTTTTTTTAAATTAGCGTGGATATTTTAATGTTACACTTGCCTCGGCGTTGACAATGGATTTAAACATGCTGATAAACTGCAGGTATACCCAAGCTTCGTGAGAAAACGTACTGTACGATACAGGCGCAACCGCAATTTTACTCGCAAAAGGATACGTCAACCCACAAGAAAACACCGGAAGACAAGACGGTATTAGTTACACTGGCCAAGTAACTACACACCTGGTAGCACGTATCAACATACACACAGCGTTCATCAGTTGTTGGTATGAGGCTTTAGTACTAGATAATGAGCCTGACAACAAAAATATTGGCCTTATCGGCTGTATCAAAGGCTCTAAACCTTGCACAGTAGAACAATTGAACAAGTGGAAAGAAAAATACACACAGAAATGTTCCAGGGTTACTACAAGAGCTTAGAAGAAGTGCTAAATACAAACGATAAGATACAAGTTCCTTATAACAATGAAAATACAGAAACAGAAAATAGCGATATGAGAAGCCATAATCAAGTAAACGAACCGAATGATATCTCAATAGAAAGTCAAGAATCACTATATATTAAAACAGAAAAGTTTGTCAGCGAACAGAAAAATGATCTGGATCTAATAAAACTCATAGATAGCGAAGCTCCACCAAGACGAGGGTTAATCAAGATTATCAAAAGCCAAGCAAATGGCCACTCAGCCACCGCGCCCCCCCCCCCGTCTCTATAACTGACTCCATTTTGTTGAGCCACATTTAGTCTTTTCTCAATTTTGGCAGATGACTTCCATGTCTCGCATGCTGACGTTGCTGTTTGCAAGAAGATAGTGTTGAGTAGGTGTCCAATAGCCTTTGGAAAATGCTCCCTGCCTTTCCTATTCGGCACAGTACACCATGGTGGTAGGCACCCCCATCATTTGTTATGATGCTGCCACGGTATGTGAACTTGTCCAACTCTTCAAGCTCTGACAGCCAAGTCTGACGGGGACTCCTTTTGCTTTATATCCCACTCGCATAACTGTATTGCTCTCCTAATTATGTAGTCGATGGCACCCCTGCCTCGATGCTGAAGAACTCGGTTGTTCCTTGTTTTAATGCAGCAACTAGATTGACCGTATATGCTAAGTGTCGTAGAATCTGTACGAATTTTTCTGAGATGCCATATTCTCTAACTATTTTCCATAGTGATTCTCGTTGGACACTATCAAATACTTTCTTAAAGTCTACAAAACTGATCGTTAACCGTTGTTGGTACTCAAGACTTTGTTCTATGATATTTCGTAGAACGAGGATCTGCCTATTTGGAAGCCTACTTGCTCTGAGCCTCTCGTCTACCGTCTCAATAGAACAATGCTGAAAAGTTTGCCCGGGACAGAGGTTTCAGTTGTTGCAATCTGCCCCTTTTGAGGAAGCTTTACAATCACTCGAGGAAGCTTTACACTCATTTTTGCCAGGCCTCGAAGACTTAACCAAACATTTTAGAGATCAGTCGTTCTGTTAACACTGTCCCCCGTGTTTATGTTGACACCATGTCTAGCCCTGTTGCTTTGTTGTTCTTAAAGACTGCAATGGCCATGGTAACCTCCTCTGTTGTAATTGACTCTCTCTGAATCTATATTGATCTTTTAAAATACGATTTGTATATTAAATTTTTTTTTGATTTATTTAAAAATTGAAATGGCACTTAGAATAAAATCTTTTGTATTAGATACATTTCTTTCAAAATAAGACTTTTTTTTACTTTGCCTGACACAGAACCAGTCACTCTATAGAATGACAAGGCAAAGTAGAAAATGGTGAATCATTTTGTACTTTGCCTAAAACGCCCTGCATTCTATAGAAGACCTGCTTCTCGCACTTTGCCACTAACATATATATTAAAGTAGCACTGTGCAACTGTTTTGTTTTTTGTAAAGTTGTGTTTTTCAAATTTAAATGATAGCCATACAAAATAGTTCTTTTTTTTTATATATTTAACTTTCATTTTTTTAAATTGACAAACGTTTCGATTTATTCACACACTTTTCGTATTGAACTGAACAGAATGATAGTGTGCATATTGTAAACATATTCTTGTTATGAGTAATGAAGTAAAAGTTACTTGTACAATAAGCTGTTGTTATCTTGTAATCAATGTGTTCTGAAAGACTATACCCACTTCCATTAGTTTTTGATTGAACTTTACTGTCAGTAAAATGATCCCTGCCACTCTGGCCCCTGAAAGACCTGTCAGTCTAGACATTTACTTAGTGTATTTCATCATCAACTTCATCATCATTTCATTTCATTTTGTAAATGTATAATTTCATTTTAACTCTTCCTCTATATAAGTTCAGTGGGAACCTAAGAACATTGTATTGATAATCATCATCTCATACAAGAAATGGCACATTTAAAAAAAAAACTAATGAAAGACATTGTGTGTGATAATTTAAATAGTATATGTAATACTATATGTTAAACCCAAACACACAGAGCCAGATAAAGACATAGGATACATGAACTAAGAAATCATCTTGTGTGCATGGCTGACAATCATGGAATAGCTCTGGGCATATAAGTCTCATTTTCTCACTTTATGTTGCAAGATAAATCAAACCATTTTAAAAAAGGAATTAAACATTAACTAAACCATATGTATCGAAGTGGTCAACAGAGTATGGTAATAGAATTATAAAATTTATTTATATAGTATCAAATTAGAATTGTTGATAGATCGACATGGTAATAAAAAGACAATTCTGACTAAGAAATTGACTGGCTTCATACTGAGCAGTTTTCTGTATTGCTGTGAGCTATTGGGGAATGGAAATAATGTCTTCATCCCTAGATGTTCTGCTATTAAAAGAGTGTGTTAAAAGATTGTATTATTTTATAGCGTTTTACACCAGGCTAGAGAAATTCAATGTGACACATTTTAAATATGGCTATCTAGTCATAAATCATTTCTCATTTGAAAATGAAAATTAGTTTTGGTTAGGTCAGTAATTTTTATGCATTAATTATAATGATTACATTATAACAAAAAAAAAAGCTTTAGAGGCCATCAAGTTGTTTTTTTTTTTTACCCCACACTGAACTAGCTGTGAGTAATTAATTCTTAAAAATCAAAAACTTTTCAGAGGACTAATTTGTATAAGTTGCATTTTGACTTTATCACATTATTTAAAACAGAACCAATCACATGATTTTAACTTTTAATAATAGAATCATTGATGTACTTGATCTTCAAACCAAATTATACTAAGAGAACAGCATTAATGCAGCCATCATTTTCAGGGTTGTTAGTAACTTGTGCATATTTACCTGAAGAGAAACAAGAGATTATAAAATGATTGTTAGGACCAGACATATAATAGCAGATTTCTTTTAGAATTGGCTGAAACACATATCAAGATGTTAAGTGTGATAAGCCATAATAATGCAAAGTATTCAATGAAAGCAAAGTTATACAAATAATAGGAACTTCAGGATAAGGTCCACCAAAATGTAAAATCTTTCTAAATCTCTACCCAGTCAATCATTCTCAAAAACTTTAACCTTGCCTCAAATGACCATTAACCTCCCAAATCCTCCTACATATCTAATAACTAGATCTAAGTCTGTATATCATCAGTTAAGTCAAAACATTAAAATATAAAGCAAAGAAAAATACAAACCCCAAACAATCTTTCCTGCATTGGTCACCAAACCAAGTTCACTAATATTAACCTGTAAATATAATAACAAGAATCAGCATAGAACTGAGACTGAACAAAATAGAAGAGCTCATAACTAAGTAAGTTTAATAAACAAATATTTAGAAAAGCAAAGTAAAAAATTATCAGATATTTAAAAAATTCACAATTCATAGTAGAAATAAAAAACAACAACATAAAACTTCACATCCCTATTTCCATGAGTACTATGTACCTCTATAATGGTTCCTTTAGTGATGACTCCCAGGCTTGTGTACATGGCTGAACTAGGATTTTTTTTGACCCCAATTATGGGTAAGAAGAAGGAAGCTTTCAATTCAGGATGTGTCACATTGGCCTTTTTAAACCTAAGAGCCTGAAGAAGGGATAATGAATCAATCATTATATCATACTGTAAAGATCTGAAATATTCCCATTTTTATTTTATATGTCAATTCACAGCCACTTTGAAGATACCAGTACAGCTAAATAATTTTGATTAAGTAAAAAGAACTTTTCTCTTATTTCAAAGTCGTAACAAAAACATTGAGAAAAGTAGTTAAATTTATACAAAAGCCTAGACATATTATATTCATAGCTCAGACTTAAAAAAAACTCAATTCCACAAAATTTACATGTTTTCTTAAGCCAAACCAAAAATTAAAATGACACTCACCATTGGCCTAATAAATCTTTCAAACTTAACAGGTTTTCTTGTGAAGCCATCACCAACATATGTTACTTTTGTCACCATTCTTTTCCAGGCTTTTCCTACAGGAATATATATATATATTTATATATATATATATATATACACACACACACACACATATATATATATAAAGAATATTTAAAAGCAATGAAGAAAAAAAAAGTTTTCAGCTGTGAATCAAAGAATGAGTTGACAAGTCTAATCAACATGAAAGTCTCAATTGATGATTGCTAGATGTAATAAGGTTTCAAAAACATCTTTTCTTCTTCCAACTTACTTTTTGTTTTGCCTGTTTTAACAACTTTAAAAACTTCTGCTTCTGAGACTCCTTTAACTTTAGGTATTGGAACATCCCATTTGCCCTAGGAGAAAAAAAAAGTAAACTTGGAACAATGGAAAATATAATGTATATGTTTAATTTACACATTATTTTTATTCAAATATTCTATTATAAAGAATATTATAAGTTCATGTGAAACTGAACAACAAAAACAACAATGATTTCACTGAACAAATACATACAGTGGTTGTCAATGTGTTAACTGAACAACAAATACATACAGTGGTTGTCAATGTCTTAACAGAACAAATATACACAGTGGTTGTCAATGTCTTAACAGAACAACAAATACATACAGTGCTTGTCAATGACTTACAGCTTTTTCTTTCCGTTTCTGTTTAATTGTATTGGACAGAACTTTTGCCCTAATCTGATTCTCTCTTTCCAATAAGTATGCAGGGTTACCAAATCTACCATCTGTGTCTGCAGCTTTTTGTTTAGTTTTTTTTTCCTCGTGCATCTTAATACTTTAACAGACAAAAAAAAAAGTGAATCTTAAATTTACAACTAATAAGAAAAAAAAAAAAAAAAAAGTTGCAGCATTCCAAGAAACAGAAAAAATATTGAAATCATTCTATAGACCACACTCAATTCAATCTACTGAATAAATGCCTATTTTCAACACTGTGTATACTTACGTTTTCTTCATCTGTACTTTCTCTGCATGGCGCCTCTTATTGTATATTTTGGCCTTTATGCCTCTAAGTTTCTTGGCCTTTTCGGCAAGCTCATGAGGCATACGCGCCTCTTTCTTTCTCCTGGTAATAAAACGAGAAAATTGTCAAAATTTACTCATAGAACTTAATGTGTTAAAAAAAAATAGTAATGGGTTAGTTTAAACTATTACAAAAACCTTACTATATCTAGTTTGAAAACAATATTTTTGTTTGACAAGAAGGAAAGCACAAGGTTAATAATTATGTTGCATGATTACTATTCTGGGGATGAATTATTACATATATAAAAAAAAACTTGTGTAAAGTAAACCCTAATCATTTTCTTAATATATCAACTTTCTTGTATGAAGCTATTATTGCATTGTTCCCTATCAGTCTCCTTTTGCCTATCTGGGTTTTCATAGTTTAATTTTTTTTTTAAAAAGGGATCTCAAATAATTAGACAAATAGCTATTTGTTATACAGTACATATTTTAATAATTTTTATCAACTAAGAACCAATATTTAACCATACAATGCTTTTGATTGGTTATCATTGATCATATTTAGCTATTATAATAAATTAAATACTATTCAGTTAAGTAGGAAGTGATTGAGTGGCCCTTTCACATGTGAATTTAAAATTAAATATGAACTCATATGCTTTATCCTAACCGTAAAACTAATTAAATCTACCCCCTCTTATTAAGTGTTGAAGTAGATGTTATTAACCTTAAATGCCAATCAGAATGTAAGGCATGAATAAATGTTTCTTATCATATAAAATAAGAAAATAAACTAAATGATAATTATAAATAATTATATTGTTGTTTTTTGTGAGTCAAAGATAGCAAGCTTGACATTCTAACCTACTATCTGTACAACTACAAATTTAAACAAAAACCCTCAATATATAGTAAACAAAAAACTTTATTTAAATGGAAACAAAAGTAAAGAACTTCAAGCCTCAACATTATATATATGGCTGTACAAATAATTGACCAAATCTCTTTAAAACATGAATAGGCTTACTTTCTTTCTTCATAATCCAGCCTTCTTCCATGACGCTTTGTATGCAACTCAATGTACTCATTCTGAGGCTAGTAAGATACAAATGTAAAAAAAAATATTACACTCTATACTAGTCAATAGTATACATATACTTAAAGATCTATATATTAGAAATAAGAAGTGGTAAATAAGCTCAGGTCTAGAGTGAGAGCAGATAGCACTGTGTCATCTAATAAGATGCATTACTGTTAGTCACTAGGGAAGTTACAATATTTCATTGACAGCTTGGAACAAAGCTAAACAGTAGCTTAAAATAGATTTTTCCTCTTTGCAGATTCTCATTCCTTCCTGTCTCTTGAGGAGGTCAATATTTTAGAACAATTATAAATAGAGAAGATGATAACTTAGTCAGTTGTGCATTGATTGTGATTTATTTAATAAATATTATTTATATAGCTATAGCAAAGCTATTTATTTAATATAATATTTGATATTTATTATCAATCACTCAGTATTCTTAGATTAGAAATTAGAAGATCTCTCTCTAGGACTCTACTGACTCTAGATCTAAGACTAGTACTATAAGTCTATAATTAAAATTAATACATCTAGTACAGTAGTAGTAGTAGTCTAAATTATTAAGTTTAATTAACTTTAATTGAGACATCTACACCTCTAGACTTAACTAAAATAATTTAGACTAAATCTACTTATTCTAGCATCTAGAATTCTAGATCTAAAATCTAAAAAAAAAATAATCTTTCTCTAGGGTCTAGGTCTAGAGACAGTTTAGATCTACATTTTATTAAGTCATTTTTGATTATTGAATTTATTCTACTTCTAGAGTAGATCTCTATTTTAATTTATTTAAATTTAAATCTAGTAGAGATGATAGTAATTTTTTAGTACTATACAGTATACCCAGTAGATATATTTTTAATTTTTATATAAAAAAATCAATGTTAATTATTATCATTTAGATCTATATAATAATATAATCTAGTAGATCTATATTAATATTAATTTAAGTATAGTATATTATTATGATTATACTTAGACTGACTATCAGTATCTAGACTAGAGACACTACCCCTAGTCACTAGTGACTAGACTTTAGCTTTAGAGACAGAGACAGAGACCAGAGTCATAATAGACAACACTGACTGTAACAGTAAACAGTCCATGACTAGATCTAATCTAGACTGACTAGTCACTACCTGACCAGTGTCAACTACTTGAACTAGATTCTAGTGAGTTATTTATTAGTAATAATACTAATATTACTTAAATAATATATTATTATATAATTATTAGTAAATATTAGGGTTCTATCGGTAATTGGTTATCTTCTAACAAACAGGATTAATTCAATTCTAAAGAATAAGTGAAAATTTAGCACATGGACAATAATTTGTAATTCATCGCTTTAGAAGTAGAGGATCGTTTACACATTTAAATATAATTCGGATATAATCTAGATATGTTTTATTGCCTAAAAAAAACTATATTAAAATGTTATTTACCATGATGCACAATAAACAGCCTAAACAAAACAGAAAAGAACTCTTCGAGTTTGAAAGATATAAAAAGAAGTGCTTATTTATAGAAACTAAACCAAAATAATAAACATACCAAGTTGGCCAACGGCAACGTTATCAGCTACATTTAGTGGTCGAGTTCTTCGCTTCTTATAACAAGACGTTACTTTAATTTAAAAAAGAAATTTATTAGATTACGTTCTACGTGTGCCCCTAAGCCAATCTATTTATGCATGTTAACTTTTCTAGATCTAAGATCTATTCTTTTTCCTTCATTTAATTTTTACCAACATCTTTTTAGATTTTTGGGCAATTTTTATTATAGGAGGGGCATTAAACAATTAATTGAATTATACTATAATTATAGATTCTAAATATAAAATCAAATCTTTAGTAATTATATATAATAGTTGTTTTTTTAAAGAGACGCCTATGATATGTAACTTTAATAGTATATTATTTAAAGTTTAGTCTACTTTATATGTAGATCTATAATACTAAGTATATTAATATGAAAGATAGTTTTAAATGAATTAGCTAGTTTTATAGCTCTTGATCTCTAGACCTAGTCAATCTAGATCTAGATGTAAATCCAGTCTTTTAAATAAAATCATCTTAAATTTGAGGCAACCGTGGCCGTGAACAAATAAGGATAAGGGTATAGTCCAATACATGGTAAATGACAAAATGTTTAAAATATACCTCTATATTTGAATTGTTTTCTTTGTGATCTACATTTTTTGACCTGGCAGAGATATCCAAGACTGGCAAGACTGTCTAAGAGGAAAACAACATACATTAGTACTACAGTAGTTTAGACGTAAGACAACAGACAAAAAAAAAGACTCTATGTCTCTATACTGTCTATAGCCTAATAGTAATAGTATAGCTAGAATCAAGGCTAATCTATATTATTATATTAATCAAATCTATATTATTATAATTATATATATTATTTTAGCCTATGCTATTTATAGTTTATAGTCAATATTAAAATATAGGCTATAGTACCTATAGGCATATATTAATATAATAATAATAATAATCTTTATTGTCCGTAAGGAAATTTGTCTTACAATTTGTGCATTATCATGATTATTATGATTATACAGAACAAAACATTATTTCAAAAAAATGTACATTCACACCAGACTCACTCACAATTAACATATGAAAAGTTTACATTAGATTGGTTCTATTTAATGATCTGATTGCCAGAGGAACAAAAGAGTTTTTGTGTCTGTTTGTCCTTGCTATCGGTGTCTTGTATCTCTTTTGTGATGGTAAAATAGCAAAATCCTGACCCAAAGGGTGATTTTTTATTTCTAGAATCTTCTTAGATTTTGTGAGGATGTTTGCCTCAAACAGCTGCCCTAATGGGGTTTGCTTTTTGCCAATGACCTTACCAGCAGCATTTAGGATTCTCTGGAGTTTATTTTTATTCTTAGTGCTTAGATTGCCATACCAGGCAGTGATATTAAAATGTAAAATATTGCCGATGTGAGCGTGATAAAACATAGCCAAGGCCTTTTCGCTAATATTAAAAGAGAACAGTTTTCTCAGTAATCGTAGTCGATAATCATTTCTTTGGGGTTTTTTTTACATTTAATAATAAAAAATTATCGTTACAGTACCTTTCAATGTGGTCTATTTCTCTAAAATACTTGTTTATATATATGCCATATATAATATATATATAAATATATTTAGCTAGGATTAGCCTATATTTACTAATAAATAGTAATATTATATTTATATATTTTATTAGAATTTAGATTATAGATCTTTTTCTTTGATGTAGAATAGTAGAATGTAGTTTAATGTAGACAGATTCTAAACTAGAACTCTTCTGAGTATCCTAAGACTAAGTTCTATTAAGTCTAGTCTACTCTAGTCTCTACTCTTATTTAGTATTATTAATACTTATAATAGGCTTGTCTCTACTCTAGATCTATTAGTAGACAAGTAGTATCAGTGAGTTGAGTGAGTCTATGTCATTGTCAGTATGTGTAGTCCACTGTAGTAGTGTATGTCTATTTACTCTATACTAGTCTATGTACTCTATTTAGGTACTTTGACAAACCTTTCTCTACTGACCTATAAACTGCTAACTAGCAGCAATATAGTTTTGAAACAGAATGGCTATACTTCCAAACCCATGGTCACCATGGTGCTAGTAGATTGATTGTTCATTTTTTTAAAAACCCTTGTGCTAATCTTAAAGGAGGATTCCTAAGATTTTGAATGATACCACATTGTCAATAAATAAAAATCATGTTTATTTAGAAAATTTACAGTAAAGTCTTAGGTAAGAGTAATTTATCATTTGATATCATTTTTAAGCAAGCTTGGTAATTTTTGTTTTTTTGAATTTAGACCTAGATTTATGCCTAAAGTTTGTTATTTCATCATTTTTTATTGAAATTTTGTCCTCCAAAATTAAAAAAAACCTTCCCCAACGTGTTATAAATGATGCCAATTAGGCTATTTTTCGAAATGGTTAAGTAGAGTAATTATAACTACCATAACAATCTATGACTATAGGTACTTTGACACAAAATTCAAAATAAATATATAACAACAGAAACTATCTAGTTATGTAGAGCTTGCCGAGAGGATTACAATGATACCAAATAAATTTATCTTTCTATGTTATATAGGAGCAAAGTTATACGGTTTTATGTGTTGAAAAATTGACTATAGAAAATATCCAAAATCTGTGATCGAAAAAATGAATTTATGTCTTTATCTCATCATAACTTTATAACTGTAATAGATAGAAATAGAAGCTTGAAATTTGGAACACATCTACCCCATTATATGTTTTTTTATTTGATTATTTCACCTCACATGCAAACATTGATTCACAGCTAATTCAATTGTTTGAAAATTGACATCGATCCTTTTTCTAGAATGCCGTTTGGTAGAAACTTCCCCAGCTTTATAATATTTTGAAATATAATGTAAATTGACACCTTGATAGCATTCTCTCCACTAGGTTGATCAAAAATAAGCTGTTAAACAATGCATAAATCATTTATACTTCATATTATCAACGAGAATTACTAATGTCTGGTGCCACACGTCATTGCATCATAAAGTGACTTCATTAAACATCGTCATGATGGGCCCAATTTTACCTTACTAATCTGATTTCCTTTTATATTTTGTGTACCTAAGTGTTGAAAAAAAAGATTTCTAACACTTCTCTTAAATAGAAATATTGATCTTAATACTATAGTCACTTGAGTAGGGTAATTTGTCAAGACTTGTGTATACTGTAAGTCTGTTACTTACTTACTGGTTACTAGTACTACTCTGTTGTTGTTTTTTTCCTGTATTATATAGATCTCTACTCTGTAAGTGTAAAGTCTGTAAACTCTGTTAGTGTTACTCTGCATCTCTGTTACTTTAAGTAGTATATAAGTATTTATAGATCTAGTGAGTATAATCAGTATTAGGACTATATTTATAAGTAACTATACGTTTAATAAGTAGGCCTACATATATTCTATGGTATTATTATAAACCTGCCATGCACACCGCCATCCAAGCTAGTGCCGAAGGTGTGCACTATTAGTGACTAGACTAGGAAGGATATTGACATTAGAGAGAAGAGAGAATGATTTCCGCTGCCCAAGTCCAGAGCTGATATGAAGATATGCTTTGCTCTAGGCAGATGTCCTAAAATGTGTTTGTCATGTCTCCATGTAAATAAACATCTGTGTCTTGTTGAGTTGCCTCCCTTCAGTTATTACATTGGAATGTAAGAAGTGTTATGGTGTGATATTTCAATGCATGCTGATACTTGCACCATATGTTTTTTTTTCTGTAGTTATTATGCTATTGTAATTATTTTCTTAATACTTTTGTATTGTTTCTTTGTTTTTCTTGTTTCAGTGACAGACATATTTGATTTCTATGAGAAGCTTTTGTTCACTCATCATTGCATTTTTTTTAAAGTCATAGAAAAAGTTAGCCAATAGAATTTTATTCATCATATTGCTGTAGTTGCAATCTTCAAGACACAATTATGGACAGCATAAATAGCTTAACCGAGTCTATGGTACATGATGATGCATCTGTGTTAGCCTCATCTTTGATAGAGCAAGTTAACACAGAAGACATTGCTTCTATGGTGTACATTCAGCGTGATATGTGAGTCATGTTTTTTTTTATTAATTAGTTTTTACCTTAAAAACTGGCTTGTAAAGATTGTAAAGATCTGTGAATAAAAAGAATAGTAAAAAGACAATTTTTTGGCTATACATCTTTTGTATTCATTTCTAAATCTCTAGTTTAATTATTTAGTTCAGGGCTTGAACTCAGGACCTTCTTGACAATTTGAAGCACATTTCATTTGACCTGGTAGCTAGCCATTGTTTACCTTTTTATGTCCTTACTGTAAAACACATTTAATAAATCATATTTCATTATGAATCTATATATATAATTCTCTTCATGGCTCAACAGTTTGGACACCAAGAAGTAAAGAAAAGATCACTCTTTTATTTCTGCAGGTCAGACTAGAGTTACCTCATGAAAAAAAAGAGAAGGGGGGGGGGAACAAG
>JADKLZ010000003.1:30809631-30833355 GCA_021533235.1 Biomphalaria straminea
AAATCAAACCTTTCTGTAGCCCATAAATCAAACCTTTCTGTAGCCCATAAATCAAACCTTTCTGTAGTCCATAAATTAATAAAATCAAGCCTTTCTGTAGCCCATAAATCAATCAAATCAAACCTTTCTGCCTATAAATCAATCTCCACTGTTCTTAAATGTCTCTACTTTTTTGTCCCTTTCCTCAAACGTTAAAAAAATGTCCCCCAATAATTCCCTAAAAAAAATGTCCACTAATATTTCCCTGCCATTACCAACTAGCGTGATTCCTTCTCTAGCAGATAATGACTGGGTTTCACAGGAGGCGTAGCACCCGGTCGATTGCATGCATAACTCAATATAATGATTCTAATAAACATACAGTTCACATTCTGTTGACCTTCTTAGAGTCTCACGTCACCTGCACATGCGCAGCATTAAACCATTGCAATAAGACATGCAAGCAACCAAAAAAAAAAGTTTTGTATTTAAAAGATCTATATATTAGCATGAAGGTGCCAAGAATTTAAAATCGCTGTGTCAACCATTCAACTGAATCGTACAAATGTTGATACTGACCTTTGCCGTCAAATGTCTCATTTTTGGAGGAGTGACCAGATCCCATAGTACAACCAATTTTGAAGGTTTGTTTGGGGTCACAGAGTGACCACACAATATTACCATCCGTTGCCTGTCATAGGGAATGCACGAACTACGAACTGTGCGAGTTGCAGAACAGATTAGAGTGAACAGATCTCAAATGGCAGAGCATTATTATATAGGCAAGCGCAAGTAGATTCATCTTTGATTAAGTTACTATACATTGAGTAGGCCTAATTTGTCCATTTGGGGAGGAGGGGGGTGAATTCTAGATCATGAAGTGTTTACAAGACTAATGTGAAAATAAGACTTTTTTCCACCAAACACACCTAACACGGTACATAAATAATAAACCTAGATCCAGTTTTCAGGTGCTGAATTTAAATAGCCTTTGCCTTTGTGGGATTAGTATCGCATAGACCTATTCTATTTCTATGTCAAATAGACCTACAATATTATTGCTATAAAATGCATTTTGTTCCTAATCCTCGGAATGTCTAGATTCCTTAGATCCATGTCATGTATTCTTGTTTCATGCATACAAATTAAACTGGGATTGGGCCTTCTATAAAAACAAATCTTCTCCCTTTAAATCTAAGCCTCATTCGTTAAATTGCAAGCTAGACTAGCTTCTTCACAAGAACAGATGAGATGAGTAATGTCACGCACGAATAACGCATTGAGTTCGTCGTAATCCTTTCATAACGTTTGTAGTCAACAGCTAAGAACAAACATATTCCAACATCTACGAGATGGTCATAGAAATGACACAGTCACACACTCGCTCACGAGCGTACTGTAATCGATTTCTGTTTGCTTGTGTGGTATCGGCGATTTTTTTTTCCTATTTTGAGAGGAAGACAGAATCACGTGACTGGTTGCCTGGTGATCGTAGGTGTGTCATGGCGGATGTCTCTCTAGGACATAAACAATTTGTTTCATTCTTTTAACTGCTATTATGGATGCACATGACATCGATGTATTTAAAAGAAGCCATTTGCATTCAGAAGGAAATGAATTTTCTAGGATGACGGAGGCTACTTCATATATAAATCCAAAAGATGTTTTAAAAGAAACTGATACAGAAGAAGTGTTATTTACATCCACAAACCAGTCGTTATCCGAGGCAGAACACAACGATGTCGATGCAGCTTCAGATACTATGTTTGCTAAGACCATTTCAGAACAACAAAATATCATGTCAGTCATCGATAATGTTAAAAAGTCTAAAGCACTGTCAGCAGATCTTAGTCGAAAGCATTTACAAGCAATTCCTGAAACACTTCTGGAATTACAGCATTTGGAGGTTTTGTAAAATGTTTTACATGTTTCGGAAATTCCTTCAGAGTTGAAGATAGTTATTTCCTAGTCCAAAACTCCTGCAGGATGACGGGGGATGGGAGCGGGCAGGGTTTGAACCCGGGACCATCGGTAAATCAATACGACAGTCCAGCGTGCAAACCGCTCGACCAGGCAGCCACCCAGGTTAAAATAAAACAGTTCCTTTACTTCCTGACCTTTCCTTTAAGCTTATAGTTCAATGATAAAAGTCATCAAATTAGTTGAATACATTCTATTGCCATTGTTAACTTAATATTCTTAAGTCTACATAATTTCAATTCTGAAAGTGAACTAAATAATATAGCATTCTTTTCTGTGCCCTTTGTTAATATTAAATAGACATTTTATTAAGCTTCAACTAGGATTTATAAAGTTCAGGGCATGTTTTAGCTTTTTTTTTTAATTGTTTCAGTATCTGTACCTAGAGGGAAATCAAATTTGCTATTTACCTGATGATTTCTTCAGCTTCTTTCCTCACCTGGTTTGGTTGGATCTCAGAAACAACCTACTGAGTCGTATCCCATCATTATATCTTTCTAGTCATACATGTCTTCGTAATCTACTTTTAGAAGGTAACACTCTGAGGAATTTACCTTTAGAACTGGGTAAGTCATGTGAAGATATTTTAAACAGCCATAAGTTTACTTTTAACTGTTCCATGTTGATTCTATAGTTATACCCGTTTTGGCATGTCAATCAAAAGATATCAATGAAAATGTTTACTACTACCGGTATATTCTATTAAATCTAAGCTGCACTCTTGAATTATTTTGAAGTAATGTTCAGTCTCAAACCAAATTCTAGTACCGGTACGGTACATTGATTGATGTGTCACAGAGGCTAACCTAAATTCAGGGTTGTGTTATGTTTTCACATCTACCATTTCATTGACAAAGTGTCTGAGCCTAACTTTAAAGAAGGTCAAGGCTTCAGCACTTACTTTTGGAAATCTGACACACTTAAATCTTGTGAGCTTCTTCTGTGGCATACCAATCTGGAATATGTTCACTTTGTGTTTCTGCCATCATCTGACATAGTGCTCATCAACAATAATGTCATCACTTCTTTTCTGTTGCCTTCCTTTTCCTTCTTATCTTATCTTATACAATATAGACGTTACCGTACTTCAAAAAAGAAGATGATTATGTCCTATGCATCATGCATTCAGTCATGCATATTATATTAACCAATGACTTAAATTCTGCCAAGTCACTAGTTTTCCTGGCTAGCTCAGGCAATTCATTCCATGCTCTATAATAGCGCTAGGGAAGAAGGAGCTTTTGTACAAATTTGTCCTAGCATATGGGACGAGGAATGTGCCTTTTTCTTTGTGTCTTTCTGAGTATTTTATTAAATTTTGAATTTGAAGATTATGGTTCAGTGTTTTATGTATAATTGCTACTTTACTTTTGAGTCTTCTGTCCTGAAGGCTTTCTAAATTTAGTGATTTTACTAAAGGTGTTACTCTAAGTCAAATGTGAATATTGATTTCTTATGAATCTCACTGCCTTGTCATAAAGCTTGTTGCTTGAATTTTGGGCTGTAAGACACTCTCACTTCCTCATCCTTCATGCATGGAGTACCATTTTGATGAACAAAAAATTAGCTTGTGTAAACATGTTCAATTCCTTCTAACTTGCATCTGCCGGACATACAGAAGAATAGCGGATGCTTGTGTATTTTTTCAGATCTTTAATTGTCTTGAATCCTTCAACATTTTCTAAAAATATCAAAACATTAACTTATTGACTTTCTCAATACCTTATTTTCATGTATATAATCTGTGGCTTATACTTTTTTTTACACATAAGTGACAAATGTGTGAGGTACCGGCATACAAAGGTGCTGTGTTTACAAAATTTACATAGCAAAACAGAAACTATGGCCATACCTTTGGGTCATTAAACCTTCTATAGTTAGCTGTGTGGTTGTGAAATGTACATTATGGAAAGCTTTTTGAACATCTCATTATAAACCTTCAGAAAAAAAAAATACTTTTGACAGTACCTTATGTACCGGTAGTTTATGGTAAGTCAAGCTTTGCACATGTAGTGGGTTGTAAGATTTTGTTTTTACTTACCGGTACCGGTATTTTGTAGTTGGTGTTAGGGTATATGGGTATGCATGAAAATACTCTAATGGATTTATAAATATTTCTCCTTCTTCTTAGCATTCACTTATGGTACGGTACTGTCTTTATACTTAAGAATCTTTTAGGTACATATAAAAAAAATTTATTCTTAAATTAAACCTTAACTCTCATCATGATGTTTTGTGTGACATTTTAGTAAAAAAATCCTTACATTTATTGTCACCAGGATTGGTTAGTAGTTTGCATGGTTTAAACATTGCTGGAAATCCATTAGAATTTCCACCACAGACTGTAATTGAAACAGGAACACAAGGTATTCTTAAGTTTCTCAGAGATGTTCTGGCTGCTAAGAATTCATCAAAGTTAGCTGATACTGGTAAGATTTTCCATTTTTTTAAAATCTAGATCTACGTTTACTATAAACCAACAAAAAAAAAAATGTGAACTACCATTAAATGTATTATATATTTGAACAGATCTCACTTTAAGTAAAGATTACCCTGAGTGTCTGGACCATTCAAGTGATAGTTCTGATGATTGGAATACTTCAGCAAGTATGCTGGAACTAGCCAAACTTAGAGATAGGATGAATTTAACTGAATCAGGAAACCTTCAGGAGACTGAACTAGATAAGCATCATTTGAAGCCAAGTGAAGCAAATATCAAAAAGCAAACAAAAGTGAGAAAATTTGGAGACTATCTAGTCATAGGAGAGTAAGTATTGAGTCTATACTCAAAGTAATTCTGTGGCATTTTACGTCTCGAGAGATGATCTTTTCCCCTTGCAACTTCTTGTGTGGCTAAAGAGGCCAATCCTCGCAGCTGCATTTTCAGCCTTCTTTCTGCCTTTGTTGTGTATGGCATCTGCAATCCGAGACCCTTCTCTTATGCTCTCTTTCCATGTGTATCTATCCAGTGCTGCTTTTTCCCAGCTGCTAGTGTCGATCTTTAATAGCTTCATGTCGCATTTGCATACATCTGTATACCGTAAAAGTGGGCGACCAGCGGCTCTCCTGCCTTCAATAAGATCGCCATACAGTATATTTTGGTAGTCTACCTACTGGCATTCTGTGAACGTGGCCAAGCCAGCCAAGGCGTCTGCTGTTGATAACAGAGCGGATGTCCTGGCACCCTGCTCTTTGTAGCACTTCCTCGTTGGTTATCTTATCTTGCCACCTTATTTTAAAGATCCGCCTTAGGCATCGGAGGTGGAAGACATTCAGCTTTTTTTTCTGCCATGAGTAGGTTGACCATGCTTCACTTCCGTATAGCAAGGCCCTTATCACGCAGGTCCGGTAGACTAAGGCTTTAGTATTGTTAGTCAGCAATGTGTTGTCCCACACTCAAAGTAATTGAATGCACTTATCCTTGCAAATTGAAATAAAAATCTGTAGAGTATTTTTTTTTACTAAGCATTTTAGTTTCTGCAAGGTTGTGATTGCCAGAACTGGCTATAGAAATAATCACCTCACTATCTATAAAATGCTTCCAAATAGCATCTGACAACCAGTCCAACTTCTGGCCTTAACCTTAATTAAGCTCAGATTTTAATTCCAGCAGAACTGTTAAAACTAACAGGAGAAAGGGCTCCTGAACCAGTTAGTTGGACAAATGGGGCTCATTAGTCCACCTAGAATAAGTAAAACTCTGAATTCAAACCTCTGTTGCCTTTCAGCTATACCCAAACATGGGAAAGGCTTTTGGAGTAAGCCCTGATGAAAAAGCAGGAGCAAGTGACCCTAAAGCATCTTGCAGCTCACAGTGCAAAAACCTCTCAGAACCTGCAATGTTGTTGATCCAAAACTGTATTAACGCTTGTCGTTCCTTTTGATAGATGTGTAGAAGATGGAAGTACAGTTTGGTTACATTGTTATGACCATAGCTAATAGTAATACCCAGGCATTTATTTCATTTCTATGAGATAATCCATAGTTGTTTTGCAACTGCAGGAGGCCATACCAGCATTTTAGTAGTGACATTAATGAAGAGAGAGGTTGAGTAAGTGCTGCTAATTTTAGTGTCTTGTGTGTGACACCTGCTATGTTCACTAAAACTTTTATTTGTAAAGGAAACCATATTTTAAGTATTTGAGTATAAAAGCTTGTAATGGAAATCTGAAAAATGTGCTGGCTGAGTGGTAAAACACTTGGTTCCTGAACCAAAGAGTCTTAAATTTGGTTGAGACTAGTAGATATTAGGACTATTTTTAGTTTGTCTTGGGAGGTTCTGTGGCTGAGCGGTAAAGCGCTTGGCTTCGGAACCTAGGGGTCCCAGGTTCAAAATCAAATCCTGGTTAAGACTGGGATTTTTAATTTCAGGATCATTGGGTGCCGCTGAGTCCACTCAGCTCTAAGGGGTACCTGACATTAGATGGAGAAAAGTAAAGACGGTTGGTCGTTGTGCTGGCCACATGACACCCAGCTCTAAGGGGTACCTGGCATTAGATGGAGAAAAGTAAAGGCGGTTGGTCATTGTGCTGGGTACAGAAACAGATGACCTTTAAATCATCTGCCCTATAGACCACAAGGAACTTTTACCATTTACAACAGTTTGTAGATCCACTGTTCAAAAACCAGTATATACTTTTCAATCACTCAAACAAATAATTTACTGCAGCCTACTGTTATCAAATAAAATAATGGTAAATTCCATCCAGAGCATTTTCGTTGTTTACAGAAATTTAAGAAATTTTTAATTATTTTAATTTGCTTTCTCTAATTGGACCCTGCTTAAGTGTAGTGTTGATTCTAGTTTTTAAGAAAACCAAGCTTGTGAACTGGGGAAGGTGGTGAGAATAAAACCCAGGCCACATCCTGAATAAACCAAGTAGATTTAAACTTTTTGTTCATTTGACCTCCTCTTGTGGTAGTTTGTAGAGCATTTTTTTTCTTTTTTGGTTCCAAAGAATATTATGACCTTGGTGTGAAGGGAGAGCAATGAGGCATTGTTAGATTGTTAAGAATTCACTGGCTTCCCTTGAGTACAATTAAACTTTATAATCATTTCTCTTCAATATCAAATCAGGTTATCAATATCCTTTGATTCATTTAAGCAGTTGGAAATAAAATAAATCTTACAATCTCTTGTAGCAGTATTTCAATAAATAGTTGCCTGTATTCATGAGAACAAATCTCTTCATGTTTCTCTTTTGCTTTAGTCCAAGTTCTCCCTTATATCAAGGTCTACAATTTATGGCTGCCTCCAACTGCCTCAAAATTCATCAAGTTCCTTTAACTAAAAAACTGTCGGCTGATATTTCCAATGACATCATCACATTTTTCAAAAAAGCAATTAAGGACTGATCCTTGAACTCTAGTGTATTTGGAAAGAATCAGGCTATATCCTGCTGTTACAAACATTAATTTTTCAGATAAATGTCTAAGTGCCTAATTAAGGAATATTTACACATAAGTATATATATATATTATTTTATAGTTAGAAGATGGATACAATGAGTAATTACAGTTTGTTCATAAAAAAGGTTTTGAATAATATAGAATAAATCAAATGGATGAAAACGTTTTGAAAACATTGTAGACCAATGTGTTGAAAAGGGTCATGTGTTGTTATAAAGCTGAATGTAAATGTACCAGTATTCCAGTAGATCATGTGAAACAAACATTTCAAAATTCCTCTATACATGTCTACATTGCGTATTCTTTCCTTACTGGAGCAGACACCTGTATTGGTTTTTATAGAAATGTGTAAACTTTGATAAAATGCATTACCAGTACCCGGTACAAGAGATTTATTTAAGTGATTATTTTTAGAAAATGTCAAAATTAGGCATTTAGAAGTAGCTAATTAGCATTTGTGTCAAAGTAAAAAAAAACAACTGTATTCTCATGGTTATTTTTGTCTTGATATTTTAATTAGCATGATAGTTGGTTTGTTTCATGCAATAAATGTTTTGCAAAAAGTTTTCATTGGCTGTCCTTTCTTTATCATTCTTGTTTGTTTCTTTCATTTTAAGAATTCATAATTAGTTGTTTTAGTTAAGAGAAAAATGTTATTTCAAAAATTTTAACTTTTTTTTTACTAAATGTATTTGTTTTTTACTTGTATTGTATAATAATAGACTTTATGGTATTGTGTAAACATGAATATGTGAATTCTAGCATTTCTTTTTTTTTTTTTTTCTCTTTTTCATATTAGAATAAAATTAGTTATAACTTTTTAAAAAATGTTTGAAAGCTTGCTTGCTTGAATGTATATGTTTGAATGCCATTATCACTATCTGAAGGTTGTTGTCTCTAGCCAGGATGTGCTCGATGGTTTTATTTGATTATTTTTAAAACTTAAGTCCTCATATTAAAATTAATTTTTAACCATCAATTAATTAAGTACTATCAGACTATCACATTAATACAATATATGTAAAGCTGCCACATTCACATAGGCTACTTAGTGCTTTTAAGATGCACAAGTGCTGTTAGACTACCACATGCACTAACTTTAATGCAAAAGGGCTACCACATTCTCACATTGAAGTGCTGTAGGGCTACCACATTCTCACATTGAAGTGCTGTAGGGCTACCACATTCGCACATTGAAGTGCTGCAGGTCTAGCACATTCTCACTTTAAAGTGCAGTAAGTCTAGCACATTTTCACGCTGTACTGTAGGGCTACCACATTGACACAGACTACACAACAATATTTTCATTTCTTGATTGGCAGAGCCAAAAAAAGGCTTCTTAGTTTATTCATTGTTACCTTGCAAAGCTGTGTTTTAGGAAGTAGGAGCCTGTACTTTAAAAGCTCCTGTGTGTGTCTACAAGAAATATGAAACTGAGCAAGTATTAAGTTCTTTTAGAAATGTATCACAGGATAATTTCAGTAGCTTAGGACATTTTAGAATCCTTGCCGTATCAGATGAACTGACAGACTCAAGATGGAGGATATACAGTTAAAACAAAAAGAAATTGTTCTTCTATAGTTTGATTTTGTTCTTGGTTTACTCCATCTGTTATTTGGATGGCTTATTGAATGTTAAAGAACAGGTTGAAAAAAAATAGGCATTACCAGAAAGTGATCAGCATCACCAAATCCAGATTAGCTCAAAATAAATCTTGATTTCAAACAAATGTGTTCAATTATTTGTTTAATTGATATCTTTGTAAGACTGCTGATTTGAAAACAAATCTTCTGAAGACATTTTTGTTGCTCTGTAGACTGAAGAAGAAGAAGGAGAGTAAAATGTCCTGGAAAGTCAACCATTTCCCTGCTCCACCCACACAAGACTATGTCCGATTTAAAATGAAGGAAGAAAAACAAGTGGCTCGAGTGAAAGAGTTCAAAGAAAAAACGGAGGCCATATTACAGAGACGCAAGTAAGCTCTTTGGAAACATTATACATGATTGAGATTGACATCCTTAACATTTCAACTTGTTTTAAAACTTTTCTAAAAAATTGTTAGTGTGTTTATATATAAAAATGTTTTGTTTCAGAGATGATGAAATCCTTAAAAATTGGAGAGATGAGGCAAAGGTTTTACAACGTAAAAAATATTTACAGCATCTGATTCCAGGAAAAGGTATCTATGTTATTTAATGGATGTAATCACCACATATTTTTGGCATTAACATTACACTCAATGTATTGAAAGGTACTTTATGTGTAGCTTAATCTATATACTGTATATATACCATTGAAATACTTCATTCCTCATTAATCTTGGGACTCTAAGACAAGCCTTAATTATTATTTTTTACACCATTAATAAACTACTGTATCACTAGATTATAAAGAGCCTGCAGAATATGCTCCATTTGATGTTGATAAAGAAATGATGCAAGTTCTTTCCAAAGAAAAATATCAACAGGTAAAATATGTTTACAATTAAAAAAAACACTAGATAAGCACCTTATCTGAATGGCTTGTGTAGACAAGATTCCTGGCAAGTTTATATATTTTATTCAGGCAGAATTACAGAGAGAACAAAAGCTGAAACAGGAGAGGTCCATTTCTCCAGCTACAAGACAGAAACTACAACAAGAAAAGTAAGCTGCAGAATTAGACATCTCTTTAAAGTTTCATGGTCCAATTCAGGTCAAATAGGTTTGGACAAAGGTTCAATGCTTAGTTCACAACTGAAACAGAAATAAAGATCTAAACTGAGGACTAGGAGGTTGAACATTACACGTTGAGCTTCGTGTGTACTCAATAGTTAATGTTATCGTCACGTTAAGTGTAAAGTTAATGTTAAACTGTCATTTTATAGAACCATACCAGGTCCATGACTGCCTTTCGCCTATAATTGTTTAGTACAGTTTACTTTTCACATTAATGCTAGAATTTATTTGTAGGCTGAATATTTAATCATTTATTTTATAATCATTTACAGAACTAAAAGCTGTTTTACTAAACATACCATTTAAAAAATTTCAATAAGTAAACATCAACATTTAAGCTGTGTACCATTCACTTCCTACTAAGCTGCCATGATTGCAAGAAGTGACATTGTTCACTTCAGCTAGAAATCATTCTTGTATATATGCTTGATAACTTCTACAAATATTTGGATCTGTACTGAGTTTACAAATCATCAGTCATATATTGTTACCGTACCTGACAAAAACCACATTTAAATTAAATTAGATGTACCCCGCCCCCTTTTCATGGGCTGCAAATGTACATGATTTATGGAATCTCTCTAGGCAAGCCAGAATTCATGAACTGGAAAAGAAAATTAAAGATCACATGACAGATATGATGGAAAGAAGAAAACAGCCAAAGGGCTCAGCGCAACAAGAAATGGAAATAGCTAAGAGAGAATTAGAAGTAGTGAGTATTGAATAGAACTTTTATTTCAAATACCAGTATGAAACAAACACCAACATTCAACTAAATGCTTTAGAGATGTCTGTATAATTTCTGTAGTAGATTAGACTAGCTTTAATATTGTCTTCTGACACTAAATCATTAAACTAATTATTTTTGTTTCAGATTAAAAGATTACAGCATGATTTAAAAGACAGTTATCAGAAATTAAAGTCATGGAATTAACATTTTAAGATTGTCCTTTGAAACTATTCTTTTTTTTTTTTACGTGGGTATATATGATGTCATTTTTATCATATATTCTTGTGGCCATTCATTAATGAATATTGTCAGAATCAGCATTACATTTTTTTAAAGTTACAAAATGTTTTGCCTACTATTGCCAGTCAGACAAATACATTACTTAAAACTAATGGTAGTTTGTTTTACAAGTTTTGGACATTACATCAGAAATGAAGACAGCAGGAGATGTGGGCAAACTCTGAACCATCATGACTGATGTCTGAAGTGAATTATATAAGAACAGGCAACCTGGTCAGCTGAATTTTGTAGTTGCCAGTCTGGTACAAAGTCACAGAAATACTAATCAAAACTTAAGGAAGATCAACAGTTAAAAAGGCATTAACATTAACTCTATAAGACATTTGCACTTTCAACCATAACAAATAGCATTCATTTAAGACCATTTAAATCTCAAGGTCTCAAATCTTTAACAATTTACTTTGGGCTACTCAAGGAACAATAAAACAGGAATGTTGCCTTTGCAATTGTTGAGCAGTTCTCTATTTCATTTTAATTGGTTAATGAACTCCATCTGGTTAATGTAGTGTTGAAAGCAAGTTCTTTCTTATGGCAAAAAGAATTGCAGCTCTAGATATTAAGCTTACCACCCCATAACCTTTGCTTTACATTAACCATTAAAAGAACTGGTTCATCTACATCAGGGGTCTCAAACTCATATCAACATGTGGGCCACACTGGAAAGTAACAACCACTCAGCGGGCCGCACTACGAAAAGAGAAAAGTGAAAGAAACTGATAGAAATCTAGAACGCCATTATCAGCGTATTTTTGCTTCAGAATAGTGTCACACTGCTGGTCCAGTAGTTCCATGTGGACTTCCTCTGGGACGTTTTTCACGTCAACTGTGAACGGAGAGAAACAAGGAAAAACTGTGGTTCGACAGCAGTGAATTGCTGAAGCGGTATTCAAAATCCTTCATTAATCTGAAGAGGATGGCTACGTAGTCTTTCAGGCGCTTTTGTTCAACCGTTATGCTCTGTAGAAAAGAGAAATGAGCCAGGTTTCAATCTGCCAGCCGAGTGGCCCACATAGTCAGCTTGCATCTGGATGATTTGATGCGGTCAAACATCACGGTAATCAGCTGCTTTGTGCCCTGTAGTTGAGAATTGAGTGTATTGAGATGTTGCGTGATGTCAGTAGAAGAGCAAGATCCGATAAAACATTGGGTCACTGAGCTCAGGTATGCCTTTCATTGCCATGAACAATGTTATTTCCCGTCT
Organism: Biomphalaria straminea; assembly: GCA_021533235.1. NCBI lineage: Eukaryota > Metazoa > Mollusca > Gastropoda > Planorbidae > Biomphalaria > Biomphalaria straminea. Next base: position 30,821,948 of record JADKLZ010000003.1, read on the forward strand.
CAGTTCAATACATCTCTGCAGCACTTTTCCACGACTCAACAATCTGACTTCCGCGTGATACAGCAACTCTCCGAATTCCGTTTCTAAATCAGCTAGAAATGACAAAACTGTCTGTGGTTTACCCCCGTGCACATATGAAGTTCACCGTCATCATAACAACATCCATCACGCTCTTCATTTGTAAACTTTTGCCACAGAGTGCATCTTGGTGCAGAATGCAGTGTATGGCTGCAAAAGATCCAGCGGATAGAATCAGGCCACTGTTCACCAAGCTTTTGCTGAAAGCCTAAACGGTCGGTGGGCGACAGTGACACCTCATTTATTGATTTCTGCAGTTATAACTCATTTCACGACTTATTTGTGGTCATTGTAAATTTATCTTTTTTTTAATTCGCGGATGTGGTAGCGGGCCGCACAAAATAGTTTCGCGGGCCGCATGTGGCCCGCGGGCCGCGTGTTTGAGACCCCTGATCTACATGATGGCCTCAAAACACCCCAATAGAAAGAAAATTATATGGAGAGCTCCCAGATTTGGAGACCACTGCACAGTTCATTTCATTTATTGGTCTAGTTATCTGAATGTTCCAACATCAAAATGAGAATGAGGTAGAAGAAATCTGCATGGAAATGCAATCTATTCTTGTGAAGTCCCAATAATTTAAGCTTTTCTAAATGCTCATTTCTTTGATCTCCAGTCTTGGCCAGTTGCTTTAATTTTCTTCAAAATGTTAAAACTTTGATCCATTGTTGGCACTTTTAATACTGGTACCTCATTCTAATTCAGTGATGGGCAAACGTTTTGAGAGGTCCAGAAAATTAAAAAGAACCATTTTGGCATGCCATAATTTTTTTTTTTAACTAGAAAATACATATATAATAGATTTAATGATATGCCACGTATAAAGGTATGGGTGTTTTGATGATTGTTCTTTTTTTAGTTTGGTTAAGGACTGTCAATCTATTTCTGACCCACCTAAACTGCTCACAAATAATAATGTTGGTCTTCAAATCTGAAGAGAAATAAGGAATGCAGTATTTCCTGTGGCTACGCAGCCCCAGCTGTGACCCACATATTTCAAGAGCAAGCATAACCATTGTCCGCCGATGGTCAATTAAGACTTTCTCACAAATATATTCTGATATAAGCCTTGTACATACCAGTAATCTTTGAGTATGAGTTATTACATTTGGAACACTTTCAAAAAGCCTCTGTAGAAGTCTCATTTGGTACATTTAGAAATGTTTGCATTCTTAGTAGTTGAATTATTTCAAGTCTCTGGCTTCACTATGTCTCAATCCACACTAAATGGCATACAGAAAATGTTTTTCAATAGCACTTAAGTCTTAAATCTTTTTCCCAATTCACTAACTTGCTTCAGGTTATTTTAGTATAAAAGTGAAGTGTGCAATATAGGTGGCAGATCATTTAAACCTCTGTTTCTTTGACCCAAGGTTAGCCAGGATGTCCAGCACAACAACCAACCGCCTTAATTTTCCCCCAAGTCAGGCACCCATTAGAGCTGGCTGGACTCAGTAGCGTCCTAAATAGTACACCCATATTTAAGGCTACTCAGGAAACTAATGAAATAACTTTGCCATACAAATTATATTTCACAATGTTACTTCAATCCATCTGGTATTGAAAGTATTCTTACATTGAGAATGAACTTGGTAATTTAATTTATTACAAAACATGCCGTTGGTCAGATTAAACCTAAAATATCTATATTTATGGTAAGAATTTTAAGAGAATAAAAAAAAATCAAATGAAAGGTATCTCAAGCTTACCATGATTTTTTTTTTTTTGTGTGTTATTTTTAAGAGTTGACTTTTGTGAATAGGTAATATCATCAGGACTATAATTTAAAACAAGGACTTGCTAACAAAGCCATGTATTTGATCAGGCATTGTTAAAAGCATTTTCTAAATTATGGATAATGTATTTTATTTGGACCATGTGTACTGTAGATGTATCTAAATGGTGCCTAGTTCTAAACGTCATTTGAGTTCTGACACCAAAAACACACACAAATGAAAAGAAACAAGAGTTGAGTGATAAAAGTACATGTATTAATTCTCCATTGTTCATGAAGCACCCAATGACACCTGCTAGTACTGTCAAGCCAATGTTCATCCATTAACATCAACCAAACTAAGGGAAGAGGGGGGGAGGGTAAGAGAGCCTTGTTTGTAGAGCCACAACAGAAGAAATCACACTAATGTACACATGTTCATATATACTCACTATATGATAGAGACATTTATTTACAAGACTTGCTGACAAGACAAAGTGTTCAGCTTGTCAAACAGGTTAGCAACTGAGATTAGAGAAGCTCAACAAGTAACCAAGCATCACAAAGTTTTAAAAATACTGCTTGAAATGAATAAAATAGGGAGAGGGGAGTAGCATATCAAAGTTTATTCTGCATCCAAAGCTATGCATGCCCCTTTTAAAAAAGGCTATAATACTTCACTTTTCCATTGCCAACATTCTACTGTTGTACTAGCGACAAGACATCACTAATGTTCAACTGCAACATTGGTCGAAATTCAATCCCAGACCTCACCAACCAATATACAAATATTTTTTAAAGTGAAGTATGACAATGTATCTTTAAAAAATTGGTTAAGCTAATGTCATTTTGAAGTTCAAGGCTGCTCCATCAACTCCCTAATCAAGTCACTAAGTGTTTCAATTTGTGCACATAAGATAAAAAATAAATACAAATTACAATTTTGCACATGAATTAGGAAATTTTTGTTTCAACTCAAACTGATCATTTGTTTATGTTTTAAATACTGGACACCATCAAAATAGTTTTACACTAAGCCATTTTTCTTTTTGAAAATATCTTTTAAATTAACATTCACAGCAATCTTCCTCCTTTCCTTTGGTTCAGCTGGCTCAAAGCAAAACCTGGGGAGAAACAGTGGTTCAATGCAACTTAAATGGACAAATACAATTTGATTTAATAGAGTTATTTACATTGTCTAAACTCACATTGGAATGGACAAAGACAATAAGAAACACTTCAATTTACCTTTTAAATTCTTCCAGCTCTCTCTCAAACTCATCCACATCACCATCTAACTCAGATTCAGATTTGGGAAGAAAGATTTCATCTAATGAAAGACAAGATACAAGAATAACTGACTAGATTGACTAGTAGACAAAGTAAATAGCTGTCTTTACATTATGACTGACTAGATTGACTAGTAGACAAAGTAAATGTCTTTACATTTCACAGGACTTACCCACACCATTCATATCACCAGTTTTATTTTTCTTCTTATTCTTCTTAGTCTTGCACGCAGTCTTCACCTTTGAGAAGAGAAATGTCAATGAATAATGTGAACACAGATGTAACTTCAGTCCCCTAGTAACACCATTAAGAACATTAACATGGCTGACTTCAACACCCTTTCTCAACACACAGACACCATGTGACCACCAGGACACAACCCTGTGCTTTTAACTGGGTTATCAGACTAATATGACACTATAAAATGTGATCAACTTTGTTATATAGGTACTGAAATGTGCATTGTCTCCTAAGAAGTATAATTGAATTCTATTTTCAATTGTGTGGGGATCATATAAACATTTGTAATGAATAAATGAAGTAAGCTAACAGCTGCTAAGCGGCTTCCGGCTTCCATGGTCTCAGATACAAACAAACCCAAATGGGGTAACTCTGAACGTAATGCAGAAACTGATACATTTAATGTTACCTCCAAATGGGTTTGTTTGTCAACACTGCATAAGTGCTTCACACAGCAAGCTTTATCTAGCCCTAGCTTAAAACAAGATATAAATAATGATTTAAATAGTTTATAACAGCTTACTTGTTCAGATGTCCCACAAGATGGTGACTGAGATGCTGAGCTTCCACTCCCAGGACTATCATGAAGTGATGGCAATGCACCACTTGGAGTGGAGCAAGTTTTGGGCTGAGATAATGAGCCATTTCTAACAGCTGGGTTCACTTGACTTTTACTGAGTGTACTCAGCTGATCACTGGCTACCTGAGATGGTGCTGGGTTATTCCCAGGGGCTGTCTTAATGGCAGGTTTCTGTTGACTGCCCCTGGGATTTGGTTGTTGCTCATTTGACACCTGTTTATTAGATTTGCCATTTTCCATCTTGTTGACTGGACTGCTGACTATGCCATTACTTTTGGACTGTAATGTGGAGTCTGTGTGACCTTTAACCTGATGCTGCTGTTTTAGTGATGTGGCAGGTTTGTGCTGTGTACCATTATCAACATTATTTGGTTTGGATTGCTTTGATACATTCCTCTGAGTGGGTACAATAGTCGACCTCGTGGATTCAATGATAAAGGATGATCTATTCATTTCTTGTTTTAAGTGGGCATCTATAATGCCAGTAGGTTCCGATGTATCCAAAACTTTTCTGTCTGAAATTGATTGAGATTTTTTAGAGATGGATTTGGCCATACTAGTCTGCTGTGGCAAAGTGGCAGGGTTTAGCACAAGGTGCCTGTAATTTTGTTCTTTTTCTATCTGATGATCTTTTGCAGTGAATAAACTGTTTTTGTCTAATTTAGCTTTCTCCTCCAACTGAAGAGTAAAAAAAATATCCATTAAATACTAACTTAGTAGATCTAGTATTTCTTTCCATTCAAGACAAACCTTGCCATTATTCTACTGTGTGTTAACAACTAGAACTAGGAGTTTCTCAAACTAGTTGTCAAGTCCTAAGACTCATGTGAACTCAGTTCATCCAAGACACACACACACACACAGTGTGCTAACTAAAATCAACAGTTCACTAGCCAGAGCTAGGCCTCCAATTGATATTGAACATAGTTGGGAATGTCACACAAAAACACAACTGTCAACAGTTCATTACATTAGATCTAACTGTGCAGTATCAATAGAACTTACAATTAAGAGATTTAAAAGTAATTCAACAAATGGTATGCAATTTCTATACCATTCAATGAACTCTCATAGAATTTTCACTATGTAATATGTAACTGCCAAAATAATAAAAAATAATACAATGTGATTATCCCATAAAATTTCCCAAATGCAGAGCACACAAAAACACACTCCTTTATATTTTTTTTTAAAGCTAAACAATCAAGGTGTAATTGCTAATTAAAAGGTCTCTTTTTTTTGTCTTAGCATGCAAAATAAGTTTTTAAAAAATAATAAAATACCCTTTTCTGTTTCTGCCTTGCTCGTTTAGCTGCTTTAGCTGTTAGCTGTTTGGCTTTGGTCTCCTCTTCAGTGCCATTGATAAAACTTAATAAAGCCTCCAAGCCTTTTTTTTCCAGTGGATCTTTGCTTTCTTCTTTCCCTCCATCCTGCACCAAGCCATTCTTGGATCCAACCTGTTTGTGTTTACTCTCACTCTGCTACACAGAAATACAAGAGGTGGAGAAAAACAAAGTATTAGAAGAAGTGACCGGTCAAAACAAAGAATTAATGGAGGCGGCCGGGCAAAAGAAAGTATAAATAGAGCTGGGAGGTCGAAAGAAAGTGGCTGGTTAAAAAAATGATTATTAACCCAATAGCTCTTAAAGCGCAGTATCATGTGTCTTTTACAGCCTAGTCCTAATGCAGTAGAATGCATTAGCTCTCTAGCAACAGTTCTTTATAATTTCCTTTAATGAGATCATCATGTCTCATTTAGAATGAGAACGAGAAAAACTGGAAGCGTGTCACTTTAAAATTTTTTTAAAGAATTTTTTCAAACGAACAGGCTCGTAGCCCCAAAGTATAAGCTCCCACCAAGGAAAATTAGTATTTATTAAGCATTTTTATTTTCTTAAAGAATCTTTTTTTGTAACTAGACATATTGTTCTATTTTTTTACAAAGCTTATATCAACTCACTCTGTTTGTCTGGTACAAAGTTTGAACATTATTTTTTTAACCAATTCTGATTTTCGGATCAAGTTGAAACTTTGCACAATTATTCATTGTACCTAACAAAACATGAATCAATCAAAAGATTAACTAATTATTTAATTAATTATTGGTAATTAGCTATTTTGTTTGATATCTAATTAAGGGAAATAAATGCTCCTTAAAGAGATATGTGGCTGTATATATGGATCTTATTACTTTTTGTCAGGTTTTTTCACCCACTTCTGGTTCTCAGATCAAGTTGAGATTTGACATAATTCTTCATTGTCAATGACAATACACAAATCAATCTAAAAATTAACCAATTAGTTCATCGACTAGTATTAAATAATTCATTTGTTAATATGGTAGAAAGGGAGCTAAGCTAAACCCCTGCCATGTTGTGTATATATATATAGGGCAAAACAATGTACAATAAAAAATGTGGAGAAAAGATGATCATGAAATGTATGCATCAAGTATAGTAAACTATATTTCTTTAAGTAGACTAATATACAAATATTTGCGGTAAAAAAAAATTCTGCCCCTGGTGAAATATGAAGAGCAATTTATAAAGGTAATGTGCTCTTGTCTAATTTTGTTTTGTAGGAAAAGCAAGCCTAACTCAGCCCAAGTTAAACGTCTATTGAAACAATTCCTATCTGTATTGGGACTAAACATACTTATTTTGGCAATCTATCAGTAAATGCCATTTAGCCAATAACCAATTAGAGGACTAGTGGACTTATCGACTATAGTGTGAACTATGGCTTTGTACAACCAGAGACGGAGGAGACACATTTTGAAACTTTTAACTGCTCAAAAGCTTTGATGGTAAAATGACATGTTGCTCTCCCTTCAAATTGATCCAACTAATAATTTTTTAGTATTTGTACAAAAAAAACTGGAGTGAAAGCTTGTAAACATGTCAAACAAAAAAACTTCAAGGAAAAACAAATTAATTACATGTAAATAATATCAGAATCTAATATCTGTCAACATATGCACAGTCTGTTCACATCTCTTTAACAAAAAAGTTTATTACTGTATCTAAAATTTGATAAGTTGCTAAGCAAAAGAATTTGAGCCAGCTAGTCTTCATATGGTACTTAGTTTCTACCTCAACAATGCTAAGTAGTTATACTAACCCTCTTTTTTAATTTCTTCCTGAGCCTGTCTTTCATTTCTATATAATTTGTACTTGTTTTAGCAACTTGAGTCTGGTGGAAATAGAAGGTCAAAATAAAACAATACATTGGAATACATTTGGACAATAAGAAAAGAAAAAAGCCGATCAAAAGAGAGAATTTTTGTTGGTAAAATAAAAGAGAATAAAATTACTTTGACATTGAATGTATACATTACCAATTGAGAAATAGAAATATATGTGTGTCAGAGTAAACTTGGTTGTGTGCATCAATTAAGTCAAAAAGCATTTACATACATTGTGTTAATATAAACATGTTCATTTTTGTGTGCACATTTTAAAGATATTCAAAATAGAATCAATGTATAGAAAGACACTACATAAATGCATGTAGTTTGAAATAGAGAAGGACATTATACAAAACTGCTTGTTAGGCCACTTACATTATTATGTCCAAAGAATTCACAGTAACAGCAATCGCAATATTTTCCTTCCTTCTGATTTGAAGTTGAAGTGCTGGAACTTTTCTCTGAACAACTGTCATCTACACTGTCGCAGTTGTCATCATGGTGATGTGCTTCACACTCCGGGTCATTACAAGGGCTGGACGTGTTCACAGCAATATTGCTCACAAGGGCAGACAAACTATTATTGCATGCAATGTTCTGACCAGCGGAAACAGGAGGAGCTACTGCAGTAGATGTAGGGGTCCCAGTGCTTGGCCTGAACATTGGATTTGAAGAGTGAGAGCAAGGAAGTGAGCGAAGAGACCGAATGACCTCTTCTTTGTGATGATGAGCAGGTGAAGAGTTCTTATTAGCCTGTGGTGGAGGCAAGGCTGTTGAGGCTTGCACACTATTATTTACTCCTAGATTATAAGCTTGATGTTGAACTCCTGATGTCTGTTTATTATTGTAATTTGAACTGGCAGGTGATTTCTTACAGTGATGGCCTCTCTCCCACCTGCTAGAAATAGCATTGCCTCCTAGGGGTGAAGGCCGGGAGCACTGTGGATTACTATGGCATGCAGTGGATGATTTGGTAGAGACTGGCCCACCGGGTAGAGATGCTGAAGGTGCTATAGATAACAATGACTCAGAGAGAGAGACAGGGCAGGATATCATCAGACTATTGGCTGAAGTGGTTGAGTTCAAACAAGACTGGGGAAGGTCCAATGGCTTGCTGGGGTCAACTGAGCTTCCCTCTGAGGCGTCCATGTTGCTGGGACTGGTCAGAACTGAAGAGAATTGTTTCCCAACAACTGATTTAAAAGCACTAGTTGTATTTGTGGTGGAGGTGTTAGTGGTGTGAGTCACCAAATGGGATGCATAGTCAAACATGAAGGTAGAAGCAGATGTGACCAGGGGTGGTGGGGGTGGAGGCAGACTTGCAGAGAGAGCTGAAAGACGCTGATGGTGCTGTTGATGATGTTGCGAAGCAAGTGATCCTGGCCGAGGTAATGTGTTGTCCCAATCACTGAAGTTGATTAAAGAAAGTTAAAACAAAATATTAGTGAAAAAAGTTTATTTGATACCTAGTTTGTGTTAATTTTAAACAACTTAACATAAACAAAATTGAGTTAAACAAGTTACCCATAAGAATGATACAATTGTTCCTGAATTCCTTCAGTGAAGTCTAGCTTGACAGGGAGTTGAATGGAGGAGATCAGTTGAGAAGATAGATCAGACACATAACGCTGCTGGTTGTGTTGAGGAAGACCATGGATATGTGGGTACAAATGAAGTTCAGAGGGAGATGGAGAAACTGGCATCTAAACAAAATAAAATGGAAGCCATTGCCATAGCAACATTTTCAAACTTAAAAAAAAAACAATTTATAGTTACTACTCATCCACATAAAATTAAAAAAAACAAACAAACCTGTATGGGTAATGTTGTAGAGATGATATGGCCACTTTGATTGAGACACGCATGACACTGACATGTAGCACACAAGTTTGTAGCATTGCTTACATCACCGTTAACCTGACTTATGACAGTATCTCTATCTAAACCACCAGATGTTATGCTGTTCCTTACTAATTCTGTATCAATTTGTCTGGATATGTCAAATTCAAGTTTAGGTTGGAACTGGAGGATAGAATCATTATTAAATACACCTTTAAAATCAAACTATACACATTAAGAATGGTCAAAAATTACAGCTATGGACTAGTATGGAATACAAAAAAAATCCATAAATTATTAACATTTAACCATTTCTTTGAGTTTTATTTCTTTTGTTTGGTAAAGAAAAACAATCCAAGGAATTATTGATTCATCTAAATAAAAAGAAATAGATCAAGTTGAAAACAATAGGTTTGGCTTCAATATTATTATAACACAGAAAACTATTAAGTGCAGACAATAATAATATGCACTCATTAAAATCAGTTATCTACAGAAAGAACATTTCAATGAGCAAGCTCGTAAAGGACAAAGAAAACTGTCACAAGCCAAGTGGTTTAGCCTAGCCTCGAGCTTTGGTTACAATAGAGAATATAACTAGGATAACACTAGTTTCAGTAGAGTATTGTATCATTACTAGAATACACTAGTTCAGAAAACATCACAAAGTCTATCTAGAAATATCAAGGAAACAAAAGACTTGAAAACAAGAATATAAAGAAACACAAGCATAATGTTTCAAAATGTCAACTTGTGGATTATTCTTGCCTGCTTTAGTTATTAAGGAGTTGTGTTTATGTAAGAATATCATCCTAACAAGACCTATAAACAAATCAGCAGAAAAGAATTGGACAAAAAGGCTCCAAGTCAATGATAATTATGGCAAGTTCAGGATCATTTAATACAGTCCCAGTCTAGCCCCACATTCCTCAGATTATTGAGGAAATTATTTTTTGATAAGTACTCTCTTCTATCTTGCTATCCTACATGTCAAAGTCTTGTTCCCGACAGTCAACACATTGACTTCATGACTGTTCAACAAATGAGAAAAAGCATAACCTCCCCACACACACCCTCGGAAAAATAAAACAGTAAAATCATGGCCATATCTCGTGTGACCTATCTCGTTTACAACACTGGGAAAATGAAACAAAACTCTCAGAGCATGAACTTTTGTGCTGAACTAATGTTTTAAAGCTCTCACCACACAAGTCTGATCAGCTTTGACTTGATGGCATTGGGCACAACTGTGCTGAGTGTTCAGTCTATCACACAACAGATGATGGTGATAATGTTGCTGTTGGTTAGGACACTGGACAACTTCCCAGAGTTCATCAGCATCTTTCAGATCACTGAGAATCTACAAAACAAATATAAAATGCTAACAACCCACTATTTTTTTGTTTCAATGGAATATGAAAATAAAATGTTGAAACACTGGATTTAACAACGGTTCCCCCACCATTCTGAGACTCACAAAGCCTTCCCCATGTTTGGGTATAGCTGCAAGGCAGCAGAGGTTTGAATTCAGTTTTCCTTCTGCTAGGTGGGTAGAAAGCCAAGTCTAATGAGTCCCGCCTGCCCAAATTTTACTGGTTTTGGGGGCAGTTACTCGCCTTCGCCCCTCCTCCCGTTAGTGAAAACAGTTCTGCGGACCCAATATTTGATCCACACATGAAAGATCAAGAAATACATGAGAAACTGCTCTTTGTGAAAACGTTTACAAGAATACCTAAAGCAAATAAATTAATTAATATTTAATGTTTCATAGAACAACAAATTCCTATATTAAACATAGTATCCATAGCAACAGATGATGAGCCTACAAAAAAACTAACTTTTCCGGTGTGTTTGATGATTCCAGAAATATATATTTTGTTATTTTAATTGGTTTAAATTTAAATGTTATCAATAAAAATGTCATCTGTATAAATGCAAATGTAGCTTTAAATTGCCTTTTCACTCTTAGACTCACTACAGTTAGAAATAAGTTTTTAAAAAATGTTGATGAATGTGCACAAATGCAATATAAGTTAAGCAGGGGGTCTAGGGAAAATCAGAAACCATGGCAAGGGGTCTACAAAAAAGTTTGTGGCTCGATCTAGACTTAATTTTAATAACAAGTCGGTCTAAAATCTAGATCTATATAAAATAGAACTAGCATTTTCATTCTAATTCTAGATCTAGATGATATCCATGTAGATATGTTAAAAATAATAAATAAAAAATTCTAAATAGAATACTTAGATCTCTATATTTCAGTAACTAAGGGGTATTAGAACTTCCGTTTTAGTCTTAAATTCGCCATATTACATTTTTATTTAATGAAAGCTGACAATGCTGAATGCTATTTTCTTTTATCGCCAGTAGATAGGCGTTTTTCATATTGAATGACACCAAAAATGAAAATTTTGTCTATTTTTCAGGAAATTTTATGGGTTTTTAGATTTTAATAATTTCAGGAGATTTGTAGGACTTT
>JADKLZ010000003.1:30842162-30859765 GCA_021533235.1 Biomphalaria straminea
CAAGCTAAAATATGTTTGACAATGTTACAAGCTAAAATATGTTTGACTAAGTTGTCATTTCAAAAAGTTGATGAAGAACAAACTACATGATGCATACTGTGGGTAGAGTTATTTGTTTATTTCTATAGCACAATGAACATCTCAATGCAAGACTTACGGAGCTATAAGACTGAGACTGAGCTGTATTATTTATCACAGGGTTGCCGTCAAATTGTAAATCTGAAATTTTATTTTGTATACATTATAATATTTATTTCTGTAATGTTAATGGTAATTGAAATGTCCTTAATTATGAGCCTATAATGAAACCTTACCTATAAGTTCCAAACATTCCTCACCATCCTGAGAAGGAGTGCGGGGTGTGTTACAGTACATGCATCTCTCTAGGTAAGGGTTTGGTCCACGACTGATGCTATGAGCAGGCATGTCTAAATCAATGGGTGCATCCATAAGTTCAGTAATTCTCTGAAATAAATGTTTTAATTGAGATTTAGTTTTAAAAAATTGGTTTAAAATTTAGTAAAAGTATCTAGGCTTTGTATTTTGATAAAAGGACAGCTCAGGCATTTATTGATGTGTTGGTATCACAAAAAATAAAAATACAAGTATTCCCAACTTTATCTCTAAATGTGTCTTTTTTATGTTAAGACCTATATATAAAAAATATATCTTTGAAAGCCTGATAAAATGGAATATGATCTTTTGTAAATCTTCTTTACGTCCTTTCAATGACAAGAAAAATTGGTGCTAGGTTGCTACACAATTAGATTGAAGCTCCATATAAGAGCTGGTAAAATAAACATCAATGTGCCTTTAGATGATAGTTGCAATCCATCAATTAGATGAAAAATGTCAATAACACAAAAATATTCATTAACAAAGGCACTTGATACTGTCAGAGGGTATGTGGGGCACTCAATACTATCAGCAGTAAGGGTAGGTGATCTAGTGATGCACCCTACACTATGAGTGTATGTTGGGCACTCAATACTGTCATTGGTTGATCTTGTATAAATTTGGATGCCCTGATCAATTCATAGATGAAAGACATTCAATGAAAGACTACTCAATCCCTTTCCCATCACAAATGGTGTGAAATAAGCATAGATATGTGTTAGCATCAACATTGTGAATATTATAAATACCACACATGTGGAAAATAAATAGCTATCAATTCACTTGCCTCAAACCAATTTAGCTTAGAGTGGTTTGTAGAAATAATGAACATTTTAAACTCAAAATATAACTCAATGGTTTACTATTCCTAAAAACATATCTAGAACACAGAGCTCATTCAAATAAGCTTTTTAAATATCTAAATCCAAACCAAAAGTGATTAAAGGAAACTGAAAGACTTTATGATGCTCCACAATGCATCAGTTAATGAAGACTATGGTTTAAAAAGAGGGGTTTGGTTTGGGGGAGGGGGGAATGTGCCCTTGAAGGATGATAGCTTTTAACACAAAAAAAAAAAGGGTGGGGGCTGTAAAAGATGGGTTTTTTTAACTTTTGGTAGTTACTGAACTCCATATCATTTGTATATAATATATATTTATATCAATCTTGAATTATAATTAAATTACAGGTAACAATTTGTTGTACAGAAATTGAACAATTCGTATGGGAGGACATGAGGATTAGACCACTAAATATTGATCAATCAAAAATAGATTTAATAATGATTAGCTTTAGTGTTTGTTCAGTCAAAAGCAGGAAAGGGAGAGATACATAGGATAGAAATTATGACAATGCATTATATATAAATGAGATGAGTAGTCCTTCCTACTTGATTCCAATCAAAGTTCATCTCAGGAGAAAATGGCAAAGAAAGAAACTAGTACATCTACATCAGAACATGTTATTTTGTGTTCAGTTATGGTTATGAAGTGTACTATGATAAAGCCTGGGAACAAAATGTGTTCTCTGTAGAAGATACACTTGTACATCTACCAACCCTACCCTTCTGGACAGGTAAATGGAGTTTGTGAAGATGGGTTATATTCTAAATAAGGTTAGATCAATGACTAACAAATATGTATCATGTAAAGAGTGTACTGAGTTGTGAATAGTGATATTTTTTTTCTTTCAACTGTTCTGCGGTAAGGGGCATTTCATTTGAATATCTTTGTGTGTATATATGGGTGGCATTATAGCACAGGGAAATATATGGCTGCAACTGGTGATGATGGGTCTATGACTCTAAAAGAAAGGTCTATAAGGCTGCAACTGATGGGTTTAAAAAAGGTCTGTGCATGCTCCTTAATAGGGATTTGTGGGCCGTTTGATTTAAGGATGAAAGAGACAAAAAAAAAAGGGACTTAGTTTGAGGGCTAGAAAATTGTGTTGCTGCGGACTGGTTTATTGATGGATATTAAAGTGCTCAAGGCCTTATACAAATCTACCAACTATTTCAACAGTAGCATAGCACGGGTATCAGGTATAGTTATGGGCTCTTAGAATTCAAGGATGTTTCATTAAAAGATACTATGTATAATGTGTAAATTCTAAATAAGGTGCCCCTGTAGATCTAGATCATACCTGACAAAATAAACATAAATATTGTTACGAATCTCACGATCCAGACTCTCTGCAAACTGCACCATACACCACTAACTTAAAGAACTTGACAAGTCCGAGCTCCAAAGTAATGTAATAGTTTAATGTTAATAAAGAACAGCCAATATTGTACAATTGGCAACAAGTATACTGTACAAATAGTTTTCCGATAACACTGTATCGCCGTATCAACTCTGCACTGGTCTCTCCGTCTTGTTCCGGGCTTGTAGTGGGTTCAACAGCTCAGGGCTGACTTCACACACTTGGGCTTGTCGCGTCTGACTCGATCATAGATCAAGATCAAAACGCCAGCAGTCTCAACCGTACTCTACAGTACTCCGCACTGAACCGTCGTAATGCTCCGTACAGAACCACACCGCTGAACTGTGCTGTAGTCGACCATGCTCTGAACCTTCTGTCTTGAACCCCTTTATGAACCGTCCCGACTGCGACACCTCTGCTCTTAAAATAGGGTCCCTGCTAGCCTTCTCGAACCGGGCAGAACGTCGCTCGACGTTTCTGCATGGTCAGGTGACTACAATTTTCGTGACACTCCTGAGCTCTGTTCATGCTGCCGATCTTTCCCGAACCTTCTTGTTGAGACGCATCGCAGCTGACCGTAGTAACTCGTCACGCTTGACCACTCCTCTGGCCTGGGGCAATTTGTGTCGGCTGAGTACACATAATCTGCCACCACCAGATTTATAACAATATGTTGCAAATAGTGATGTTTCTTCTTTCAAAATATTCCATAAGAAGGGGCTTTTCATTTGAAATGTGTACGTGGGGGGTATTATAGTGCAATGAGATGGAAGGCTATACCTGATGGGCCTAAGATGTGTTTGTGAATACTTTACAATAAGGGGTTGCAGGTCTAATTAGTGGCATAATATATATCTAGGTCTTTTTTAGCTGATTCTGTAAGAGTGGAGAAAAAAAATACCTTTAACCCATGACCTACTTCAATCTTCTCATGAGTTGATGAGGTAAACAAAGTATACCAATGGAGGATTTACACAATAATTGACAATATGAATAGAAGATTGGTTTCACCATAACTATCAAAATAAATGCACATTTTTTTAAATATGACAGGTGTTCAAGATGTACAGAATTTTTAGAGTAACATCAATTAGATCTCTAGACAAATGACACAATCTCAAAATTGATGTTAGATGTCAAAACTAAATTTCAAATAGTCTAAGAGGAAAAATACATCAAACACTGATAGAGCAAGATATCAGAAAAGCCAAATGAGGTTGGATTGGGTATCCATAAGGAAAAACAACAGAAAGTATTGCAAAACAGGCCCTAGACTCTAGACTGAAACTCACAATGAAAATGAAAGAGAAAGGCAGGAAGACAAAACCAAACATGAAGAAGATTGTTAGACTAAAAGCCAAGAGTGGCATGAGGCATGATGAGGCAGAGACGACGGAATGAGCATAGATTTAACTGGGGAATAACACAAACAGAGTCAGATGGTGAAGTGCTGTTGCTGCCCTATGCTCTATTGGCAAGTGTTGGGAGTCAAAATAATGAAATCAAGTTAAATCTTTATAGATCTAGAATAGATTGGCCTCAACTGGCTCAACACTGGCCTGTGATGTTGCAACCTGTCACGACCTGTGGGATGTGGAGACCAATAGAGTATTGCCATGTCACAGGTCTGTACGGCAATGAGCTAGATCTAGAAAATCTAAATCTATTAATATATTCTATAAATAATTTGGTCTCCATTGCCTTGCCCACGCCCACACACATGTTGCAACATTGCAGTCAGTGTTTAGGCCTTCTATCAGATTCTATGACATTTGGACAATTTGGTCTCGTTTCCATTGACAAATCCTTTCTTCTGAGACAACTACTAGAACTAGAGTATTCTTGAGCTAGTAGTACAATTTTTCAATTAGTAAATTAATTTAATTTATAATTACATAATATAGAGTCTAGATTCTAGATCTATATTTAGATTATAATATAGACAATATAGATCTAGTTATGTTATAGTCTAGTTAGTTTATTTACACCACAATTAGAGAATTACAGATCATGACAGATGAGAATGAGATTCATTTTCAATTATTTTTTTTCTCTTTACTAGACTAATCAACTAATCTAAATTCCTAAATCTACATAATCTAGCTTTTTAGATCAACTTGATCAAGACAATCAAGACAAGATTGAAGAATGTAAATATAATTTTAAATAAGTTTAATATAAATAATATATAGATATTATATAGATCTACTATTAGATATCTAGTAAGAGTATTACTACTATAGTCTATATTCAGTATAGACTATAGAATAGATCTAGTAATTGTAGTATTATATAAATATAATTATTAAAACAACTTTATAAAAGAAATAAAAAGATTGTACCATTGCGTCCTCGTGTGAAGGATTCAATGTAATTCCCAACTCAGTTGCAACATCATTAATGTTTACAGCAAGACTATTTCCAAGAGTTTGAAATGGCTTAGGACTTACTGTTACATTTTCTACACCAAATCCAAATGCACCTATTCGTGAATGAACCGAATTAGAAGCTGAACTTGAGAAGCTATTCTTTGAGTGAGAATATAAAGTTCTGCGTCCTTTTGCGCGTTTACCGTCTTTACCACTCATTTTCAATAGTCACTATTATAGTCTAAATGTAATGTTCATAACTAGTGTATACTATTTATCCCTCTGTAACTCGGTATTAAAAAATTCTTGTTCATTTACTGTCACTTCTATAACAAAATGGCGGAACAGAAATATTTTCCCGGCATGCTTTTAATGATGGGTTGATATGCAAAGAAAGAGGGACAACTCATACAGACATTGACTTGGATATACTCTAGAGTCTAGAACATAGTCTAGATCTAGGCCTATCCTCTCTATAAAATCTAGATATATTATGTAGTCTATAGATCTATATCTAATTTAAACTCTTAGTACACTAACTCTTACAGCACAAAAAACTAGATATTGATCTAGAAGATCTAGACTGGATGTAGATCTTTTGAGTCACCAGGAAATCTCTTTGAGGTCGCATTCTCCGTTTGGCAGACATTGGCCTAAATTATGAAAAGGTCCGACTTTGACTCGATCGTTTGTTTATTGCAACAGTATATTAGTTGACTATATTATCCAGTAGACGAATGCAATTGCTCAAATCTTCTGCTTTAAACTCATAAACCCACTCGTAAATGGTGTACGTGCTAGGGCGGATGTCTATGGGCATCCGGGCTGGGATTATAATGTTTGGTATCTCAAACAAGGGAAAGAAATTGTACTTGACTGAAAGTAGTTGTAGGCTATAAGCTGAATTAATCCCCTTTATAGTTTGTACATAGACATAAATAAATATAGACTGGAAAAAGGAAATAACTTTATGCAACTTGAAAACATGTATATCTATATAATCTATTGTATTCGGATTTCCGAATTCTGAAAAATTGCATGATCTTCAGTCTTAGAGATGAAACAAAACTCATAAGAGAGCTTTATGAAACGAAAATTTGTGAATTGCAATTAATTATGTGTTCTTTATTTTATGTCTATAAATTTTGTTTAATCTCTAAGACTAAAGATCATGCAATTTTTAAATGTTTCATAATTCGGAAATCCGAATTCAATAGATATATATGTTTTCAAGTTACATGAAGTTACTTCCTTTTTCCAGTCTGTTATTTATGTATATGACTACATTATTCAACCATGATTCAGCTACAATTTCTTTCCCTTTCGATACCAAACAAAATAATCAATTACCAAAACTTATAATTAACTAATTTATTTTTGTTCTTGTTTTATCTGGTCAAAGAAATAGTTGTGCAAGATTTAGGCTTTATCCAAGACTGGGTGTGGAAGAAATCACTTTTTACCAGACAGACAGAGTAGATATAAGCTTTGTAAAAGTCCATTTAGAGTTTAAATCCCCGCCCCAGGTGGTTCTGAGGTTAAGCCCCCCTCTTCTATAAAACAAAAAATAATACAAAGGATACCCCCCTTCCTTTAAAAAAAAAAACTCCCGAGAGTTTTAGGTTATAACCCCCTCCAGAGGGTTTTGAGTTTAAAATTCCTTTCAGCGGGTTCTGAAGCTAAAAAACAACTCATCTATATAAAATTAAAGCAAACTACACACACAAAATTCTGTGAGCGTACAAAAGAGTCTAACACCCTCCAGAGGACTTTAAGTTGAAAACACCTTCCAGATGGTTTTGAGTTTATAACCCCCCTACATATGGCTTTGAGGTTAAAACCCACTCTTCGAAATTATTCTAAAGCAAACTACAGTCACCAAATTCTATGAGCATAGCTAAAGAGGTTTTGATTTGTTTAAAATCAGTGGCGTAGCTAGAGTAGCCTATATGATGCCTGGCATTGCCTGGTGCGGTATCTCATCTTGATTCCCCCCCCCCCAAAAAAAAGCTAGCTAAAGAATAACCTTACTTTTTTGTTCAAAATAGTATGTACTAGTCGACCGGCGGCATAGCATACGCCGCTATTTTCCAGGGCAGGCCTTAGGCACTGCAACATATGCGACCACAGTGGGTCCCGAACTTTCTTTGGACCCGTGCTAATTTTTATATGTATAAATAATGAAATTGAACCATTTTATAAAGCATAACAGATTTCCCGCGTCCGACCACAGTGGGTCCCGAACTTTCTTTGGACCCGTGCTAATTTTTATGTGTATAAATAATGAAATTGAACCATTTTATAAAGCATAACAGATTTCCCGCGTCCTCTTGATTTACCAGGAGCCCCCTGGAAATCTCCTGAAATGTTATTAAATGCTATGCCGCCGGTCGAAAAAGTCCTGGAAATTTCCGGACATTATTAAAATCTTTTTAAATTAAAAAAAAATATGCTATGCTATTTTGTGAATGAAAATAGTGCGGATTTGGATAGGCTATTATTTCCCATTCGATTCACACCATGTTGCGTCATGGGATCTTCCCATTTCCTTGTTATAAGTAAAAATGCGTGAATTCATGAATGAAAAATACTATGGATGGAGATTTAAAAAATGGCTAATTGACCTTAATTTACGCGATATTAAGAATATAGCTGCACTCATGTAACAATGCTTTAGAAAAACAAATTTGAATGTTAATTTGATTAAATGGACTATAATTAGTATGTTCATGTGCTAAAGCATAAAACTATACTTGCGAAGAGAAGTTCTATAATCTTCTTAGAGTTGAATTCGAGTTTTAGATCTAGATCTAGATCTAGGAACAGATTTTAGATGTATAAATTATTAAATTAAACCATTTTATAACATATAACAGATTTCCCGCTGCCTCTTGATTTACCAGGAGCCCCTGCGACGATATCTCCTGAAATGTTATTAAATATAGACCTACGAAAAAGTCCTGGAAATCTCCGGAAATTATTGAAATCTTTTGTAATTCAACAGTAGAGATATATATATACATGTGTTTTCACGAAGTTACTTCCTTTTCCCGGTCTATTGATTTCTTTATGTGTCTATGCTATTTTGTGAATGAAATAGTGCGGTGCGGATTGGGTCCATGCACACCGTGGTGCGTGCGCCACGGGATCTTCCCTATTTACTTGTTGTTGTTGTTGCACGTCTGACCTAATTCTTTTGAGAAATATAATATAGATTCATTAATCAAATTTTGTTAATTAAAAAAAAACAATTTTACATAAACATACTACAAGTGAATTTTACGCGCTTTCTTGCTGGCAAAAGTAGGGCCTATCAATAGTTTTATCGACATCAATTTTTTCCACCAGCTCTTGTTCAATGGACAAAATGGCCAAATTAGTGAGTCGTAAATTTGTCATCGTTGATCGCAAGTAATTCTTGATCAGTTTAAGTTTGGAAAAACATGCATGTAGCGACGCTTACCGCAATAGTAAAAAAATATGCGAATCATGATGACGATATTCGGGACTGAATCATCTAGCTGATATTTTTTTAGCGGCCCCCGTAAGGGGAAAAAGCCGCTATTAGGTTTGTGCAAAATGTCCGTCTGTCCGTCTGTCACACTCAGGGCGCCAAAACTAGAAGAGATACGAAAAATATTTTTTCACCATTAAATGCGGCTTGAAAAGTTTAGGTGCAGCGGCTACTTTTAGTTTTCTAAAAGCAAACCGTTTAATTTATAAAAATTATTATGCAAGCGAATTTTTAATAATAAAACACCAATTTTGAAGCAATTACGTAAATCTAAGGGAGGAAATGTTACTATGAGAAATGCTCTTGGCATGTAGATATCACGCACATTTTTTAAAATGACTTTCTGTCTGTCTGTCCGTCTGTCAGACTCAGAGAGCCAAAACTAGAAGAGAACGAAAAATATTATTTCACCATCAAATGCGGCTTGAAAAGTTTAGGTGCAACGGCTACTTTTAGTTTTCTAAAAGCAAAACGTTTAATTTATAAAATTAATTATGCAAGCGATTTTTTAATAACAAAACAACAAATCTAAAACAATTACGTAAATGTAAGGGAGGAAATGTTACTATAAGAAATGCTTTTGGCGGTGACCCGTCAAAATAGCGCCGACAAAATAGCGCGGACAAAATAGCGGCGACAAAATAGCGCGGACAAAATAGTGCAGACTCATATATGATGTGTATAAAATTACCGGATTATTAGTAATTTAGTGTCCTGGGCTGCATTTTTTGTTGATGTCACTATTTTTTCAATACTAACATATCTGAAATTATGCCAGATTGGCAGAGAACGAGAGTACTTTAAATTTTATATCATCCCCCTTTTTCACCTTTGATTTAAATGTATAACTTGCTAAAATCAGGATTTTGAAATGTGGTGACCCGACAAAATAGGATAGGAAAATACGAAAATATGTTATACTATAATCTGAAATCTGCGGCATGTTTCTTTGATCTAAACGGGGCTGCGCAGAGTGTGATGTTAGATTTTGAGAAGGCAAGTCAAAATGCAGTTAGCACAGTATTCCCTGCGACCAGACTTGTCAGTTGTCTATTCCATTTTGAACAAAGTCTCTGACGTAAAGTACAAGATGAACATCTTACAGCTACGTACCGAGAAGATCAAAATGTACGCATGTTTGTCAAGATGCCCTTTCATTTGTTCCACCTACCGATGTAAATACTGCCTTTGAAGAATAAAATGAAGCTCGGCCAGATGTTGTAGGGAATTTGTATGAGTACTGGGAGGACAACTATGTTGGTCGTCAGAGAAGAAACCGCAGAGTGACTCCAAGATTTCCTATAGAATTATGGAATGTTAGAGATCGTGTTCAGGACAATCTACCACGAACAAACAATTCAGTGGAGGGATGGCACCATGCATTTCAACTGTTTATTGACGGCCATCACCCTAATGTGTACAAGTTAATCTCTCACTTCCTCAAGGAACAGGAGAACACTGAGAACAAGATTTTGAGGTACAATGCTGGAGAAAGAAGTCAAGCAGCAAGCAAGACAAAGTACCTCCAACGAAACAGACGACTTGAAGCTATATTGCCAATGTACTGAAACACGCCAGTGATGGAATATCTACGTGACATTTCCAACAATTTAACTTTGTCAAACTTAGTGTGAGTGTGTGTGTGTAAATTTGACAAGTATCTTTGCGTGTTTTCAAAGTACACTTTTATGATATACATAAATACTACAATTTGAAATTAATCCTTTTATGATTTTTTTATGTTTATCTAAAGTGTTTCCTGCAAAATGACTGAAAAACTTACGATTAAATTAAACCAAAAAAAAATTGGCTCTATTCTTATTTTACGAAATCTAAAGTATTTCTTTCAAAATGAGTAGAATATATATTTTCTGCGCTATTTTGTCGGCGCTATTTTGTCCGCGCTATTTTGTCGGCGCTATTTGGTCCGCGCTATTTTGACGGGGTACCGCTTTTGGCATGTAGATATCACGCACATTTTTTAAAATGAACTTTTAGCAGCGGCTTTCGTGTACTAGCGTAAAGCCTGGAAATGGCATGATTCTAAACTAATTTCTTAAATTTAAAAAAAAAATCAGATTTAAAAAAAAAAAATTGTTTAGTGCCCCCATTAGAATGAAACAAGCATATTTTTGTGCGTTTTGTCTGTTGGTTGGTCTGTCCGTCACGGTTAGAAAAAAACACTAAAGGCTTTTGAAAATATGATTTAACCTTTACTGTTCTTTCAGAAATATTGCGATAGTTTATTAAGGATGGGAGCATACAGGAATTCAGCCAGGGACTTAGAAGGAACATCCGAAACATCTTGCGAATAGGCGGATCTGACAGGGATCCGACTCCGACGGGGGCCGCCTCTGAGTTTGTGTATCACACAAACTCTCTTTGTAATCTTGTTTTTTATAAAATTCAAGAGCTCAACGGGTCCATGTTTTGGAAGTTCGGAGGCTTTTGATGAAACTGTGAGAAACCGTTGAAGCCTTTTTCGCTCCAGCAGAAATTCGTTTCTATCAATGTCTCTAGGAGTACTATCGAGAATGATTTCGACCTGAGGATATAATAGCTAAGAAGGCGACAAAAATTCATATCTATCTGCTACATCATGAAGTTGTTCGAATCGGGTGATTATTTCTTGAACAATCCTGTCCAAGGTAGAATAAATTTTCCTTCGTAGCTCTACTTTATGTGTAAGTACAGAGTCGTCACTTTTCTCTCCAGGCATCTTTTTCTTATGGCCAATACGTTTTTGAGGTTCTGTACTGATTCTCAGATCTGAGCACACGCTTTCGGCAAAGGTAATGCTGGCTTCAGTGATGTCCTCTCGATTACTGCTTAAAAGTGTCTCTGTTTTTAGTTTGAGTCTCGGACAGACAATCCTTGTTTTGCACATCATTAATTTCTGTTAATACAGGAGCTCAAAATGCAAGATAGGTGGGAAAATTAATAAAAGACTGAATAGCAACTAATAATTCACCTGCTTCAGATCTAGTCGATGAATTTTCATCTCTGCTAGTTAATGTCTCAAGTTTCTATAATGTTAGAAAATGTATCCCCAACCATTTTGATGGCTTCTCCTCTGGCGCTCCAGCATGTCTCAACTAAATATTTAAGGCCAGTTCAGTTATTTTGATGAGGATATCCCATCGGTGTGTTGAAGTTGAGAAAAGGTGTGTTACCATATTGACTTCAGCTTCAGCAGCTCGAATTCCTGAGAAGGCAATGAATAGTGCTTTGGGATTGACTTCTAGAATACGTTTTTGGACACCGTAGTTTTGACCTTTCATGGCCGCAGCATTATCATAGCCTTGACCCCTGCAGTCCATTATGTCTAAGCTATCCAAACGCAGTTTCTCTAGAATCATCTCAGCGATTCCAGTAGCATGCTTGTCCTTAGTGTCGATGAAGTCAATAAAAGACTCATGAACCTGCTCATTATCCATGACAACGTACCGTAAAATTAGGAAAGTTTGTTCCAGCTTTCAGATGTGAGGTGTACTGTCAAAAATAATAGAGAAATATTTGGCTTGTTATACTTGCTGTATGATTTGTTTTTTAACGTGATCCCCCAATATTGTAATAAATTCATTTTGTATTTGTGGAGACATGTATGTATTTGGTCTGCAACAAAGATTAGTTCGAAGCATATGCTCCCTCAAGAGTGGATCGTACTTTGATAGTGATGTTACTAACTCCAAGTAATTGCCTTGATTTTGCCCTTCCAACACTTCTTCAGCTCGCTCGTGATGCTGTTAAGTGCCGATCACGGTGTTGCGAGATAACTTGTCACAAATCAACCACCAATGAAGGCCCAACAATGATATAGTAAGTCGACGCCGTTTGAACAATAGAATGAACTTTAATACTCGAAAGGGAACCTTCGATGTCCTTCTGTAGCCTTATCCAAAATAAACAGCGTCTGTTCTCTATGTTGACTAAATAGTTTCTGCCTTGTTTTTAATCTAACCTATCGTCACTTCCGTCACTAATGAAAAACTTACCCTAATTATCCCCGAAATAAATCTACACTCTAATCATGTCATAACAATGCCCACAAAGTGCCAGATTTTGCTTTGAGAGAAAACGAATGATGTCCAAGATTCTCTCCAGGTTTTCGTCTCTTGTATAATTAAATCTTGGGCCTTGTTGTAAATACTGTTCCTTACTCTCAGGCGAACTTCAAGTTTTCTCCAAGCAAGCGATGACTGAATGTGAGCTCTGCTGGTCTCATGTTTTTTTCTAGTTTCGGGGATAACCTCCACCACTCATTGAATCCATCTTTGGATTTAAATGAAGATTTGGTACTTGATCTTGTTGAGAAGAGTTTGCAGGGGAAGCAAAATAAGGATTTTTTTTTGGCGAATAACACGTCCACTTTCTAAAAACTTTATTGCCGTTTGACATTTGCCGGAAAAACCAAGCCTTTGAAAGTTTCTAGCCTTTCGTTTTGCTGATTCTTGATGTCTATACACCTCTCTGAATTGACTGTCCATACGCTGAACTGTTTCAGATCCTTGAGTGACAAGGTGTATGCTAATGTTATCTGTGATGACATCAGGCCAATCTCCAATGTTGTTCAGTGTAGAGTTTATTATCCTGCTTTCTGCATTGTTTACACTGTCTGAGGGTTTAGCTTTTTCAGTATAAATTTTTAAGGAATGTACTAAAGACATGCTTGTGTGCTGTCCCCATAGAGGTCAGTCCCCCCTGACCCCCAAACGATGGAAAATTTCTAGCTACGCCCCTGATGTGTATCCTGCGTTGTTCGTTGGTGACCTCCAGCTGTCTCGTTCCGACACCGCATGCAGCCAGGTGCTCTCTTTTATGTCAGCCAAGGAAAGCGGAAAGCTGACGCCTAAGCTGTTCTTTGAAGCTTTTCCGTGGGGCGCCTCTGTTACCTCGACCACCTTTAAGCTCACTCTAAATGTATATGTATATAGGACCCCCCCCCCGGAAAACAAATCTTTACTACCCCCCATGCCTTAGAGACATTTGAAATCGTGAATCTAAGCCTTCCCCAGTTCCTTTGAACAGCAGACAACATAATGACGATAAGTTTGCCACTGATCTCATCATCACTGCCATGCAGTTCAATGTCAAAAACATTCGTCTGTAGATTGATAATTAACATATCTAGATGTCAGGTCCACCCAGCTCTAATGGGTACCTGACATTAGTTGGGGAAAAGTAAAGGCGGTTGGTCGTTGTGCTGGCCACATAACACCCTCGTTAACCGTGTCCAACAGAATCAGATGACCTTTACATCATCTGCCCTATAGACCACAAGGTCTGAAAGGGGAACTTTAGATGTCAGGTACCAACCACCCTGACGAGATCAACATCAACACACTTTCAAGTGAGATGGAGACCAACATTCCGATCTTTTCCCATTTCTCTTAGACCGCATTGCCTCCTCCCTGCACCAGAGCTGTTCATTTCTTGTCTGCCTCGATAGTCAACAACAAACTCGGACAGGTAAGTTCACTTAAACATATTTTATGTCGATTGTTTTTTTCCCCCGTTAATTTGTAGCTAATGGAGAACTTGTGGTCGAAAGTTCAATGTCTTTACTTTGGTTCTTCAGGGCTTTCTGTATGCAATGGCGGACTGGGGGGGGGGTCTAAATTGGCCCTGGCATTACCATACAATCCGGTCCACAACTTGCTTTATAAGGATTATGAGCGTTTCGGTTAAGTCAGCATCTTTGTTGCTATGAGTTAGTGTTTACAACGTGGTTTGATGGAGCTGGGAATGTTCAGTTATCACGAGATTCAACACATTTTCTACATTGTTTGTGCCCAACTGGCAAGGAAATCAGTCATTTAGGCCTACTGCATCATTAGGCAGAGTATTCCAGCAATGTTTGCCTTTTATCTCTCTTTTTTTGTTTAAATTGTCCTTTTATTTAGTACTAGTCGACCGGCGGCTATTTTCCAGGGCAGGCCTTAGACACTACAACATATGCGACCCCAGTGGGTCCCGCACTTTCCTTGGACCAGTGCTAATTTTTTAGGTGTATAAAAAATTAAATCAAGTTACATGAAGTTAATTCCTTTTTCCAGTCTATATTTATTTATGTCTATGCTATTTTGTGAATGAAAATAGTGCTGATTTGGATACACCATTTCCATTCACACCATGCTGCGCCATGGGATCTTCCCATTTACTTGTTATAAGTAAATTCATGAATAAAAAATACTACAACATATGCGACCACAGTGGGTCCCGAACTTTCTTGGACCCGTGCTAATTTTTAGGTGTATAGCCTAAATTATTAAAATGAACCATTTGGTTTGCCTGAGCAGAATGGTTTGCCTGAGCAAGCCAGGAAAACCAGTGACTTGGCAGAATTTACGTCACTGGTAAATATGCATGACTGAATGCATGACGCGTAGGACGTAATCATCTTCTTTTTTTGAAGTGACGTCTGTATTATATAAGATAAGATTTTATTAAACATAACAGATTTCCCGCGGCCTCTTGATTTACCAGGAGCCCCCTGGAAATCTCCTGAAATGTTATTAAATGCTATGCCGCCATTCGAAAAAGTCCTGGAAATTTCCGGACATTATTAAAATCTTTTTAAAGTAAACAAAAAAAAATGCTATGCTATTTTGTGAATGAAAATAGTGCGGATTTGGATACATTATTTCCCATTCACAACATGCTGCGCCATGGGATCTTCCCAATTGCTTGATATAAGTAAAGCGAATGCGTGAATTCATGAATGAAAAATACTATGTAAATGGCTAATTGACCTTAATTTACGCGATTTTAAGAATATAGCTGCACTCATGTAACAATGCTTTAGAAAAACAAATTTGAATGTTAATTTGATTAAATGGACTATAATTAGCATGTTCATGTGCTAAAGCATAAAACTATCTCTGCGAAGAGAAGTTCTATAATCGAGCCATGGGATCTTCCCATTTACTTGTTATTATAAGTGAATTCATGAATAAAAAAATACAACATACCGGTATGCGACCACAGTGAGTCCCGAACTTTCTTTGGACCCGTGCTAATTTTTAGGTGTATAAATTATTAAATTGAACCGTTTTATAACATGATATAACAGATTTCCCGCGCTAAAGTCAAACCTGAGAGTAGTATCTATCTGTGTATTGTCGTTCTAGTTTCAAGAGTCTTACGACACAATATAATCTCTTCCGGCTTCCACTTTTTTAACCTCCCTTCCATTCGCTACACAAATTCATAAGAGAGTTTTATGAAACAAAAATGTGTGCATTACAATTGTGTGTGCTTTATTTTATGTCTATAAAATGTGTTTAATCTCTAAGAATGAGGATCATGCAATTTTTATTTTTTTCATAATTTAGAAATCACAATTCAGTAGTAGATATATATACATGTGTTTTCAAGTTACACGAAGTTACTTACTTTTTCCAGTCTATATTTATTTATGTCTATGCTATTTTGTGAATGAAATAGTGCGGATTGGGTCCATTCACACCGTGGTGCGCCATGGGATCTTCCCTATTTACTTGCCGCTTGCATGTTGTTGTTTGACCTCTTACTTAGAGGATTATATATATAGATAGTTATATGTTGAACTGCTTAAGTAATAGCTGTGAATGTTTTCGCAGCAGAGAAATCTTGCAACGAACCGACCAACCCAATTATTGAATGCACTTTGACAGCAGGGGCGGACTGGGCGTCGAAATCGGCCCGGGCATTTCTATACAATCCGGCCCATGATATGCCACATGATGATGGGTATACATTATACCTGTCCTCAAGATAATGGTGTTAAGTGTAATAATGTATCGAAATTAATTAGCTAGATGAGAAATTTTTGAAACTATTACTGAAGTGCTATTACTAAATGAATAAATTATAACACTTGGAATGGACAATCTCATATTACAAACTAATTCTTGTTACCTTATACATTACATATACATAAAGATCCTTTATCAACGAACATATTATTTATGATTCAGTATCACTCCACGCCATTTTGTCAAGCATATAAACTTCTTTTTTACAAATGCAACTCTTCAGCCTCCGTTATTTAACTGCCTATCACACAAGGTCATGGGTTGTTAAGCACTTGGCTTTTGAGCCTGGGGTATTGGGTTCAAATTTCGATGAAGATTAGTATTTTGAATTTCGGGAATTTTAGGACGCCATTGAGTCCAGCCAAATCTAACGGGTACCTGACTTTTGTTTGGGGTGGGGGAGGAGTACAGGCGGTGAACCATTGGCCAAAGAAACAAATGACCTTAACATCTATAGTCTTGTAGGAACTTTAATCACAAAGTCATTTAGGCCTACTGCTTTTTCAATAATTAGGAAACCTACATAGACTGTCTGCATCTTAGAGCTGACTACACACACAACAGAACATGTTTCACTTCATTAAAGTTAATATAATATCATTACGTCCAGTCATAGTAGCCGTGGTGGCTGAGCGGTAAAATGCTTAGCTTCTGAACCGAGTGTCTCGGGTTCAAATCCTGGTGAAGACTTATGAAGATTTTAATTTTGGGCTCCTTGGGCGCCTCTGTGTCCATCCAGCTCTAATGGGTACCTGACATTGAAGTCAACGAGGTTGGTCATGGTGCTGACACTCTCGTAACTCGTAGATGATCTTTTCATCATCATCATCAAGGTCTGAAAGGGGAACTTAGGTAATCTGTTAACAACACGTGAAAAAAATGTGTGAATATGAACTACTATGTACAATATGTACATGCAAATAATGATTGCGATCACTCAATGCACATGTACACTCAACATTGTTCCATTTGCATTTTTTAAAATGTATAAATCTGTAGCCAAAGGAAAATGTTTTGAACAGATTTGTAGTAAAATATGCAAACTACAAGAAATACAACCATGAACATTTTAAAGAATGGTGCCTCATTTAAAATATCAAAATGTCACTTTTTTGTGTGTGTAAATAATCGCTAGTTACATGGCCACCTATAAATGTAGCCATGATAATTTCTCCCATTTTAAAAAACATTTTTAACATTTTATTTTCTTAGAAAAATATTTAAAAAATCCAACTTATGGAGGTCATTTGCTGGCTGTGCTGCATGTTGTTTTATTTGCCAGTCTTGTCTTTGCAATGATTGTCTAGAGACATTGTTCAATAAGTG
>JADKLZ010000003.1:30859775-30871745 GCA_021533235.1 Biomphalaria straminea
GACAGTCTTGTCTTTGCAATGATTGTCTAGAGACATTGTTCATTAGTTCTGAATGTGAAACTTTCATTTATTCTAGTGAAATATTATTTTAGTATTGAATCCTTTGGTAAGTGGGTTGGGGTGGTAGGCCAATCAAAAACCTTCCAGAAATGGTACATTTGTTTCTTAAAATGCTTTTCTTTTTTGCTTGTTTTATTTTTCACAAATTGGATCCAAAATAATTTGAGCATAGATTTTTGTTTTCAGGAAAAAATATTTATTTCAATTTAGGTAGACTTTCTTGTCTAAGAAATGTTCCATCAACAAAAAGTACAGATATAAGCTAGTACACAAACACACAAGACAGAAACATATAGTATTCAACAAACAATAACTTCATGTAACATTACAAGGATTCAATTGGTTTATCTCATCAGATGAAAGATGATACATATGCAACTGATATAACTATATGACACATTCAAGAAGATTCAATTGATATAACTCAATGACTCAACTGACATATATGTATATACACTTTAAGTCATAATAAAGTGGATAAAAGAAATCAATGGATCAGTAAAAAAAAAACAACAACACTATGAAATAAGAGTCCTCACAATACAATGGGAAATGTATTCTGATATTTCTATACTCCAAAACAGATCCATTCTATGGAAGAAGTCGTACAGTAAGTCTTGTCTTATGAAGACATTTCCTGTGCAAAGAAGGAACAACTTAGTATAAGGTATTCAAACAAAGCAAGCAAAAGAAAAAAAAAAAAGGGTACTTTAAAAAAAAAGTTTATCGTAGGGAAAGAACTACTAATTACTGCCATTTATCTTAAAATGGAAAGGTTTGGATCTCTTTCTGCTATATAAAACTAAATTAATTAATTAGTACTAAATGATTAACTAATTGGTTTTTTTTTTTTTATCATTTTTTTTTTTTACCAGACAGACAGATAGACAGACAGAGAAAGCTGAAAGAAGATTTGTAAAAAGTCTCAAATGTGAGGTCAAAGATAAATTTGAAGTATTAACTGGACTTGTGGTAGGTCCAACCTTTGAGATACTGGGAATAGAAAAGCACCTGCACATAGGTTCTAGGGAGTCAAATGAGAGACTATAACAAATACCAGAGGGAAGAGCAAAAATCTAAGAACTCAGTTTAATGAGAAGCTCCAGATCTATTCCAGACATACTTCCAGCAGCAGAATAAATGAAGAGGAAATCATCAAGGCCATCAAAAGTGGAAAGGGTGCAGGCCCAGATGGAAGCATTTAAAGCAGAGCCCATCAGCTGAAATACTATAGCCAAATCTGTCCAAAAGTATTTTGTTAGTTTTTTTGTCTTCATAAACTATGTAGCCAGAGTCCAACTGTCAACTTTATGCAATACTTAAGAAAAATCTATTAAGATGGCTTATTACCTAATCCTGTAGAAATGATTCATTCAACCTTTTAGTTGAAGGTCACATGACTAAATTCTCTAAAGCTATAGTACAACAGTAGAGTTTAACCAGTCTATCATTTCCATTGTTCTACTTTTTAAATATTTTCCCTTACCTTTCCATAACATGACTACTCTGCCCTATTTTAATTAGACCTGGGACAATAGTTAAACAAATGAAGATAGTTAATTGTTTCTTCCAAAAAAAAAAGCCAAAAACTTACTGATCACACTTGCTGACACACTTGGCTGCTTGCTCTCCAGTTTCAAACTGAACAATGGCTTTATTCTGAGATCTAATTAAGTTGGCTCCCTAAAGGAAAAACAAACAAAAAACATCAGCCGTATCAAACTATCCATGTTTAATTTATAACCACAACAAATGTTCTGTAGTGAATTATTGGCCATAAAAGAATATAACAGTAAATCAAGGAAATTAATCAGTGACTTGTTTTGATCCTCAATTTAGATCCTACCAGCTATGATAAACAAACAATCCTCTATTGTTCCATGCATACAAAAAGTATGGGTGTGATTACTCAGCAAGACAATGTGAGACCAGGCAGAAATCAAATCAATTCAGACTATATCAAATGTGTTCACATTGCTGAGTCAAGAATTTCAACAGGCCAGAAATATGCCAACTGAGACAAAGAAGCTATAATTGACCATTAGGAAAGTGTAGACCTGGCTATCTACTAGAAAATGGTCAAGTTTTTGTTTTCTAAATAGTCTTCAGACCAATCTGAATATACTTTCTTTCAATTCTTAAAAGTCAGTTAAGATCTACCATTAATAAAATACATTTATTGCAGTGGCGTCAACTATCAGGTGTGGTTTGCACTAGGTGAAACCCATATGGGGATCTTACAAAAGAAACCTCTTCAGGTATTAATAAATTTGCATCCTAAAATATGTCATAAACAATAGGATTTTATAATAGAATTGACACCTAGTTTACAACAATCAATGAAAGTAGGTCATCAGCTCACTTTTTTGGTTCAACAAAAAGAAAAAAGCAATGATAATTTTTTATTGGGAAATGTTTGGAGAAAGTTGAGGCTGTGTAGCCATGGGAAATACAACATTCCTCATTAATCTTTGGACTTAACATGTCTTATTATTATTATAATAATTTAACAAAATGAGACAATTTTTATCATTAAGTCTTTATAGGAGAAAATTAAAGAATTCAATAAAATTCTTTAATTTTATTGAGTTCTTAAGTAATGTTTCAAATAACGTGCATGCAAAATTAATTACTCTTTGGATGGACTATACAAGGCCATAGTCCTATTTTGAGGGCAATGAAAATGCTACTAAAACTAGTGCTCTTGAACAGCTTCTTTTAAAAAGGTTATATGAATGTGCATTTATTATTATTTCTAGCTTGAAGGTTTGAACAGATTTTAAAGCTCTAGAGCAAACAGAGAGACAGCAAAGCTGCTTTTCCAGAAGAAGTAACTAAAACACAGAAAAATAGTGAAAATTTATTTCTAACTTTAATCATTTATACTAATTAATTAAGCTATTTTTCATAATTCTATTAGGGGGAAAAGTTAACCCCTTAAAATATAAAAACACATTCTAAAATTCTTTCATTACCATGACATGGCCAAAATGTCTGCAAATCTTAATGATAGTTTCTCTAGTTGCTTGCTGGGGGACATTTAGAATGACAATTTTCTGTGGTCCACTATAAACATCAACTTGTTGATTCAAGGAAATCTAGACAAGAAACAAAAACAGCGGAGAACATAATTCTAGTTCTTTTTTTACATATATATTAGTATTAAGATGAATACATTCATCATCCAACAAAATTGTAAATATATCTGATGTAAACATCTTTAGAAAACAAAATCAAAGTGTCAAAAGGGAACCTACTTTGTTGTAATTATACTCACTGTATTTGGTCTAGAAACATTGGAGTGCACCACACGTACTTGTGGGGCTGGCTTAACATTATGAATAATTGATCTAATTTGTCCACCAGTGGTAGGCTGAACATGTTGACCAATAGTCTGAATCCTCTGACCAACAGATGGCATCTGATCATGTACATGGGTTGAAGAAGTTGAAGCCTAGGGGGAAAAAAAAGCCAAAAGTAGCAGAAGAGAAAGTGTTGTTTCATTGAAATGTGATACCCTTGCAATTAGTAAAGAACACAGATACTTCTAAGAGACAACAGTTTGAACAGGTTTTTATCTTACGCCTTCGTGTTCTGGCTGATCTAGAGATTCACAAAAATAAAAAACTGGATTTTGCCAATAATTTTAATAAAATTAATAATTACAGCTATCTACAGTCTAGAGAAATGTCACTACATGTATCTATAGTTGGTTTCAAGATGTGAAAACTTCAAATTGTAGTCCCTCATGAAAATAACAGCCAAGGCTAATTAATCACATAATGGTGAGAGTTTGTTATGAAATATTTTGTTAGTCAGTTATGAATGGTGTTGCTAATAACTTGTTAACTACACAGAATTTGATTATTTAGCGGAATTTCTAACAAAATACTATGTTCATCCATATTTCCCATGATAAACATTACTTTTACCTTTTGTTTGCAGATGTTAGGCTGAATGTTTAGGTTGAATGTTTAGGCTGAATGTTTAGGCTGAATGTTTAGGTTGAATGTTTAGGCTGAATGTTTAGGTTGAATGTTTAGGTTGAATGTTTAGGCTGAATGTTTAGGCTGAATGTTTAAGCTGAATGTTTAGGCTGAATGTTTAGGCTGAATGTTTAGGTTGAATGTTTAGGCTGAATGTTTAGGCTGAATGTTTAAGCTGAATGTTTAGGCTGAATGTTTAGGTTGAATGTTTAGGCTGAATGTTTAGGCTGAATGTTTAAGCTGAATGTTTAGGCTGAATGTTTAAGCAAGCCTTAAGATACCTAGTCCCTATTTTATATCATTTTTTTGTCCACAAAATCTTCAAATATGTGTCAGTGATAAGATATGGTTCAGTGATAAGAGATGGTTCAGAGCTGAATATAGGTATATATGTTTATGATTCTGAGCAATATTTTTGCCCCAGACAACTGTTATTAAATAAATTTTCTTCAGATTTCTGCTGCTGTGTGGACTATAATAGGGAATGGAAGTTAATTACATGACCTTTACAACAGATACTTTGTTGCTATTTAGAAGATATAAATTGCTCAATTAAAAGGATAAATAACAGAAAATATTTTTTTAATGAATACATATATTATACATACATAACAATATATATATATTGAGTATTAAATCAAAGATAGCCTGATTTATTCCCAGCAAATGAAACAAAGGCCAACAACAAAATGTGGTATAGAGCTTATAAAAGTTTTCTTTTTCTTAATTGCTGCAGAGAATGGATAAGCAATTCATTGGGTTCCATTACAAGTAGTCAGCAATGTGTGGGGCTGACCATGACCAAAGACCTTGGCCATGGCGGTTAAAGTTAAAAAATTTTAGTTTTATGTTCTTTAGTGATTTGTAAAAATGTCTTTTAATAAAGCCCAATGTTTTGCTTTATTTTGATTGTTTGCTTTATTCGAGTCAGATTATGTCAAATTATGTAAAGACAAGAGTAATTAATTGACCAATACATAGGTATTAACTCAACCTGCCTGTGAACCTGTTTTAACTGGAATTCCTTAAAATGCCCCTAACTGTTCAGTAATGGGTAGCATGATTTACATTGAAATATGTAGAACAATGGCATCAGAATTTAAAAATACAAAAATATGGTGAAACATTTATGATAACCATTCACTGCATGTGTTTACAACTTTTTGTGGACTGTCCTAATCAGTTTCAGAAAATTGACAATAGAATTTAGGTATGTAGAAGGTAGGTCTAAGCTTGTAATAAGCCTTAGGTGGATCAATATATTTTAGTTGATTTAGACTCCTAAGTCTTAATAAATGTTTACTTACATTACTAGAGAAAGTGACAGCTTGATTAATACAAATGTGAACTTTGATTAGATCTGGAGCTAGAAAGAAGGGGCATGACTCTCAGACAAAGTTACATCTAGGGACTGAGGGCTGGTAGAGTTATTTGGATGAATCCAACAAATTCATTAGGCTTTGTTAGGTTTGATACTACATTGTGTACACACAATCAGAATGGGTCAAGTTCAACTTTGTACCAAGTCAAACTAGAAGTTATATAGCCTTAACTCACCTGACTTGTAGGGGATTGAGAATAAAAAGTATGTCCAGACTGGTTCTGGGCTTGGTAACTGAGAGCAGTAGAGTTATGGTACTGTTGAGTTGGTGCCACATTATACAGTGAAGAGCTGTTGGCTGTCTGTGATACAGTGTGCTGCTGCACCACTGGTGGTGGAGGCTGTGTGTAAAGCTGAACTGGAGGCTGATAAGAATGAGCATAAGTTTGTCCTTGAGATGCATAATGTACAGCAGGCTGATACTGATGAGCTTGGCTTGGAGGTGCAGACTGAAACCTGTAGGGATCAACATGCTGCTGCACCACTGGCTGGGGCTGTTGATGCAGAACTGACTGGGGCTGTTGGTGTACCAATGGCTGTGGGTGCTGATGCAGAACTGACTGTGACTGTTGATGTTGCACCAATTGTTGCTGAGGTTGGTGGTTCAGCACTGGCTGTGGCTGTTGATGAGACAGCTGAAACCTTAGATCCTGGTTGGAGGTTGCAGGAGTTAAAAACTGTACTGAAGGGGGAGGAACATTTGTTGGTATCTTCTGTAATCTGTATCTTGGATCTGATGAAGTTGTAGGTCCTCTGATCCTGAGACTAGTGGC
Source organism: Biomphalaria straminea (assembly GCA_021533235.1). Taxonomy (NCBI): domain Eukaryota; kingdom Metazoa; phylum Mollusca; class Gastropoda; family Planorbidae; genus Biomphalaria; species Biomphalaria straminea. The sequence goes on from JADKLZ010000003.1 coordinate 30,865,976, forward strand.
TTGGACTGGACTCTGTGTAGCTGAACTTGGTACAGGAAACCTAAGCTGGTTAAATGAAGGTATTCTCTGAGTGTTCAAGTTACTTGCTGGTCTGTATTTGACAGCTGAGCTTGCACCCTGTCCTTCATAGGACATTGAAGGCCTGAGTTTATTAGGCATAAGTTTTCTAGGAGTAAAAGCCTGCTGTGGCATGATTTGGGTTTGCTGAAAATTCTGTTGGAACATAGTTGGCTTATTGGCATGTGTAGCCTGTTGAATCAACTCCTTTCGGGCCTGAGAAACTTGAGGAGCAGACTGTTGATTGGGTGGTGGACCAAGTCGAGAAGCAACTCCAGCACTAATAGGTTTAGCATTACTGGAAGCAACAGGAATACTTTCAGCCTTTACATTTGGTGTTAGTTTTCCTGACAAGTAGAATAGGGACGGTCAATTAGGTTTTCAAAACTAGTGAAACATTCAATGCTATATATTTGAAGAATAGGAAAAATTGCATATAGATTTTAAACATTTAAAAAAAAAAAATTTCCTCTTTCAGAACCTGTGATCTATAGGATTTATCAATTTTCAACAACAACAAAAAAGAAAAAAGCTAATTAAAATTAATCTTTTACATTAATATATGGTTAAATACTGACAATGAAATAAATGATATTCAAAATATACACCTTCAGATTTCATTTTTTCTTCTAATTCTTTTCGTTTCTGAGCAGCCTGTTTTTGTCTAGCCATTTCTTTTTGTTTTTTGATCAATTCTCTTTTCTTCTTTTGTTCTTCTAAAAGAGCTTTCAACTTCTGAGACTCCTCATCCAAAGTTTCTCCCTTGAAAATAAAGAGAATTGTATTGCAGTTAGTAAATTAAAAAATCACTTTTTTAACAGTTACCCGAGAAAAAGCACAACATTTCCAGACAAAATAGTGTAAGTCAAAAAAAAAGCACAAAATTTCCATACAAAATAGTGTAAGACAAAAAAGCACAAAATTTCCATACAAAATAGTGTAAGTCAAAAAAAAAACACAAAATTTCCATACAAAATAGTGTAAGACAAAAAAGCACAAAATTTCCAGACAAAATAGCACAGGCCTATTTATAATATTCATAATAAGTATCAGATTTTAGTAACTGAAGTTCCTGAGCAAGTTTTTCTGTTGAGGCTTCTACATTCTTCATCCACACTGGTTCATTGATAGTACAATTAAGGTAGCAACTGAGTTATTCATGCAGGGCTTCTCAGTACATACACTCATTCATCACTATGCTGTACCTCTGTTATATGCACTACTGACATCTTAACAGGAAGCCAAGTATGTTCAATTCTTCAGGAATCTCTTAGAGCTAAGACCAACTCTTGCTCCACAGAGTGATATTAGAAATTGAGAAGGCAAGTCAAAATGCAGTAAGCACAGTATTTAAGGTAGTCAGATATGTCAGCTGTATATTCCATCTTGGACAAAGTCTCTTGAGTAAAGTACAAGATGAAAATCTTGCAGATACATAATATATATGTCTCTTCTTACCTCAACAGTTTTGTCGAGAAGAAGAATTAAAGGAAAGATCACTCTCTTACTATTATTTCTGCAGATAGTCCACGAGAAAACAAGAGTAGTTTTCACACTATGGATGACTGGCTGCATGCTGGACAGTCATTTAAATTTATCAAACCCTGCCCGCTCCCATCCCCCTTTGTCCTGCAGGAGGTTTGGACTAATGTAAGTAATCTACTATATATATATATATATATATATATATATATAAATAGAAGGGCCGGAATTAACAAAAGTGGGGCCCTATGCGAAATGGATTTCGCTGGGCCAAATTTGGGTAGGGAAGCAGATAAGAAATGAAATTTAAGAGTTTGTATTAGAAAATAAATTTGTCTATGCATTTCGTTCATTCTTTACAACGTACAGAATTACTTTACGAGCCTTGCGTGTAGCAAAGTCATAAGTATATCATAATAATATCTGTTTCCTACATAGATCACGGTCAATAGCAAGAATTACCAAATGTTTTAATCTATCTTTGAGAATTGTTGACCTCAAATAATTCTTCATTAGTTTGAGGCACGAGAAAGCTTCTTTCACCAGATTTAACAATTACAGCTGATGCACAATGCTGCACATAAGATTGGCGTTTTCCATATTAAATGACACCCCAAAATTACTACTTTTGTGTATATATTTCTGTATATTTTAAGGACGTTTTGCGATTTCTGGAGATTTCCAGGAGCTCCTGGTGAATCAACATGAGGGTAACTGTAAGTTATAAAATGGTTTAAATTTAATAATTTATACAGACGAGTCGGTTCGCGAAACATCGGCTGGGTGAACAGAGCTCAGTAGCGTCACGAGAATTATAGTCATCTGACCACCTAGAAATGTCGAGGGGCGTTCTGTCCTGATGAGAAGGCCAGCAGGGACCCTATATAAAGAGCGGAGGTGTCGCAGTCAAGACGGTCGAGAAACAGGGTTCAGAAAGGGGTTCACGACACAAGGTCCAGAGCATGGTCAGCTACAGCACAGTTCAGCGGTGTGGTTCTGTACGGAGCATTACGACGGTTCAGTGCGGAGTACTGTCAAGTACAGTTGAGATGGCTGGCGTCTTGATCTTGATCTATGATCGAGTCCGGCACATCGAGCCCAAGTGTGTGGAGTCAGTCCTGAACTGTTGAACCCAGTGCAAGCCCGGAACAAGACGGAGAGACCAGTGCAAGAGTTGATACGGCGATGCGGTGTTATCGGAGAGACATTTGTACAGTTTTGTTACGTGCTGCCAATTGTACAAGATTGGCTCTTCTTTATTGACATTAAACTATTACGTTACTTTGGAGCCCGGAGTTGTCAAGTTCTTTCAGTTGGTGGTGTATGGTGCAGTTTGCAGAGAGCCTGGATAGTGAGATTCGTAACAATATATATAAGCACTTTGCACCAATATCAATAACAAACAAATAATGAATTACATCTAATAAATTGGCTAATTGGTTAATATTTAATTGATTCATGTTTTGTTAGGTACACTAAATAATAGTGAAAAGTTTCAACTCAATACAAGAATCAGTGTGGGAGAAATAAGGTGTAGAATTAATGAAGGGGACAGAACCTGACATATTTATAACTATGATATGAATACTGAAGGATAAATAGCCTTGTTCGTATCAAACAAAACACTTATTAGCCAGTAATTAATTGATTATTTGGTTAATTTTATTTTATTAATTCATGTATTGTTTATGCCAATGAGATGTGCAAAGTTTTAACTTGATCCGAGAATAGGTGTGACAGAAATAACGTTCAAATTTTGTACCAGAGAGATACAAAGACGGAGTTCATATAAGCTTTGTAAAAAGTGAAAAGATTTTCAGAATTAAACTGAGAAATTCAAGCACCTGTTCTGATTTATCTTCTACAACTGTTACTGTCTTTGCTTCTGTAGTAAGTTCAGTCTTTGTATCTGTCTTTGCTTCTGTTGTAAGTTCCGTCTTAGTGACTTTAACTGGAACAGTTTCAATAAGATCTGTTGATTTTCTTTTAAGCCCAGACAGTAACTGGGTCTGTTTCATTTGAGTTTGTTTAGCCTTTGAAAGAATAGCTTTGGCTCTAAAAAATAAATACATATTGATAAATCATTAGATAATGATTTTATTACCCAAAAAATAGATTCTTACATTATGATTTAATGCACACAAAAATAGAAAATAAGTATAATGCAAACATCTGAAAAGTTTTTATATGAAATAATATTTAAACAATTAAAAAATGCTTTTAAGAATTGGTATTGTTCTTTCTACTAAATGTCTGACCAAATCCTTTTTACCCCATCACATGTCTAATATATTCTAGAGAAATAGACTGACTTAGGGACAATCATTTTTGTAAAATAGTTATATATATAAAAAAAAACAGCATTACCCCTAGGGTGACCATCTCTTCGCCAAACTAAAAATACAGTAACAAACAGATCTAGCTAAAATTGTTTTTCAATTTTCAGATTAATAAAAACAACCACTCAATATTTCTACAATTCAATATTTATGTGGGGGAAAATGATTACTGATTAGAAACTGAGTTTGCAGGTACTTAAAATGTCCTTACGTACAACATAAAAACAAAAGTGCAGGAGGTTTTCAAAACTATTTCCAACTACTAGAGATACATACTTTTGTACTTGAGCTGGAACAGGTTTTGTTATGTTCTGTGGACCCTACAAGATAGAAGACGTTATGACCAGTTTTGTTATATATATTTAAGAAACATGACAGAGGCATATCACAGCAAGCTTGATTTCATGACATTTGTTTCTAATGTGCTACCATTCATGCATTGTTAAAATAGTTTTTTATAAATGACTGATACTAAAAACAGTGTTTGAATATATAGAATAGTAAATAGCAACAATAAACTTACCTGTTGTCTAGTTTGTTGAGTCTGAAATCTTGGGTTGATATAAATTTTATGCTTTTTCATGACTTGAAAATTAAGTTTCTGATAATTTGTTGGACCATACTGAGACATATTCTGTTGACCTTGCAAGGCAGAAGGCTGACCAAAATTTAGCTGTTGCACTTTTTGCTCATTACGCATTTGTCCTAATCGCTGATGGGGTGACTGCCTAGGCGGAGCATTTGGCACTGGTGAAAAAGGTTGTACCAAAGATGGTATTGGTTGACCAGGTTGGGGATTCATCCTTTCTTTAATAGATTTCATCAGTGGCTGAGGACCGGCAGAGGGTCTCATGCCCTGCCCTATTTGCATTCTATATGGAGGAAAAGCAGCATTAGACATACTTGGTGACATTCCCCTTGGTATATTCGGCTGAGGCATTTTCTGTTCTGGTCTCAAAAACTCACTTCTTTGTAATGGTGCTCCTGCAAATCTACCAGGTCGGAGAGGCTGAAATGGAAATCTTTGTTGTGTCCCGAGGGCAAGATTAAAAGGAGCTCCAGGTCCTGGGAATGGTCCACCAGGTGAGAATGCAGCTCTTGGATTTTGGTTTCTAATGGGAAAAAGGTTCATTTCATTTATCATTCTGTTTAAAAATTGACCTCTTTGGTTCATCATCCCAGGAAATGTAACACTTAATGAGTTTTGCATAGGGCCACCCATCCTAGGTCGCTGTGCAAAGAGAGCCCTAGGAAATGTATTCAACCTTGGTGGAGGTAAGAGAGGCTGAGGGCCCGTTTTAGGTCTAGATCCTAATCTGCTGTGAACACTAGGACGACCTCGATTCTTTGTTTTGTTACCTCTGCTTTTATCTGTCATGAATTGTTCTATTTGGGCTGCCTGTTCATCATTGATTTCTAGAAGCAAAGAAAAGTTAAAGTTTATACTAACAATCCTGGCTACAAGCAACTTCTTTGAATCTACTTGAGTTTAATCCAAGAGATCCATATTTTAAAGCAATGACATTGGAAACTATATATGTCACACTTTCATTCTAAAGCATCTGTATTATAAGAAATAAAAAAATTATCTTTTTTTCTGTGTTTTTCAAAATATCTAGAACAAAGCTTCTACAAGACAGCTTGTGTAAACCAATCACTAGAAGCAAAAGGAAGAAGAAAGCTCTACTTAAATGTATTCAAGATTTTAGCCAATGAGATCTAGCCAAATGGACAACTCACCTAATGTATCAGGGATTGCTTCTCTGGCTGAAGCAGATGCAAGAGAGATTACCCCTGTTCTCTCACTAGTAAATTTGCCACGATTATGCCTTGAGTCATCATCATCACTGTCACTTTCACTAGCAAACTGTTCACTGCTTGGCTATGTTCAA
>JADKLZ010000003.1:30874015-30886141 GCA_021533235.1 Biomphalaria straminea
GCCTTGGCCCAGAAGGTAAAGTCCACCAAACATTTGCACTTAAAGTATGTAGACAAGACCTGGTCTTTTGCTTCTTTTTATAGCTAAAGGAACTAACACTAAGAGGTCACCAATTAAAAAAAAAAAAGAGAGAGATAAGCTTGGTGCTGCTACTATAAGGAGCTTCAATGGTTCACAACTAAGCAATTCATGACCTAGTCTAGGATTGAAAGAGCTTAAAAAGAGAAGATGTCTGCTCTGGAAAGAGCTAAATAGGATTTTCAGAAATCCCTGATATCATCATTGCAAATAAACTCTTTGACTTTCTTATTTCATTAATTAAACTTGATTAAAAAAAAAACAACTTTAATATAGATTTGAGTGAGTTGATAATTCAAGTTTCCTGAAGAAGATGAACTTGACTAAGTTTTAGTCAAATGATAGATCTACAAAACCTGCTGTCTGAGTAGTCCAAGTTTTGATCATCTACACCAGCTTGCTCATTATGGTAAATGTTTTCCTCACTGTAGACTAAACCAGAGTCTTGCTGGTTGCCAACAGCAAACTGCCCTTCATCTTCCCCAGCTATATTCAATTCATCCTCAAGGTCTGCAGTATCAGTTTTGTCAAAGACAAAAGCCTGTTCATCCACCAAGACAACTTGCTGAGAGTCTGTATGCTTAAAAGAGACAAAAACAACAACATTCAAATGTGTAACATGAATTTGATGGAAATGTGCAGTATTTAAGAGTTCAAATGTTTACTTGTAAAAACTATACTTCAATTCCTTATAACCACTTTGTAACATTTAAGAGATTTATATATGCAACTTTATGAATGCATACTTGTAAAAACTTATTTATAAAATCCAGTTTTTGTTTTTATAAACTTTAAAGATTCAAGACAAAGTATGTTTCTTTACAGTGCTATGCAGTTATATTACCATATTATAAAAGTGTTGTTGTTGTTGTAAACTTCACCCTTCTTTTCCTGACGTTTTGTGACTTTGTCTAACTCACCCACATTGACCTAACGCTAATGATCATCTAATCATGCGACTCACATTCTTGTGACTAGCCTTGACCTTGTGCCCCAGCCCCACACATTTAAGCTATGGATACATAAGATTCCTTACAATAACCCTAATAAAATCATCAATTAGTACTATTATTTGAGTTTTATATGACCTATATTTCCTCAAGCCATGTTGGTATGGAGTTTGGGCATTATGTTTATCTTAGTGATTTATGATGTTGCTACATGGTTAGTGATACTGGTCAGTAGTTTTCCAGATCAGATTTTTCTTCTTCTTTAAATAGGAGAGTAACATTAGCTTTCTTCCAGTCCCTTGGTACCCTACACTGATAAATGATGCCTGAAAATGTATTTTGAACAATGGTGCAAACTTGTGGCTTAGTTCTTTCAGTAATCTAGCTGGAATACCACCAGGTTGTCTTTATATGAGAAAAGAGTCCTTGTAATCACAACAAATTTCTGTACGGATCAATAAAGCAGTCTTAGTCTTAGCTCCAGAAGCTTTATTTGGTTTTATGTCAGCTAATAGTTTTTGAATCTCATTCGACTTGGTTTGAATTAAGCTATATGTCTTTGTTTCCAGGGGCTGAGAATTAACCTAGAAAAACTAAATAGAAAAACACAGAGTAAAGGCATCCAGAGACTATCCCTTATGAACAAATTAGTTGGCACAAACTGGGGAGCTAATCACAACATTCTGAAAAAGACTTATATTAGTTCCATAAGACCTGGTGCCACAGCGTGGGGCTCAGCAGCCCAAACCAACCTAAGAAAAATCGACATGGTTCAAAACATTGGTCTAAGGATAATGACAGGAGCAATAAAAACAACACCCAAAAGAGGCATGGAGGAAACTGCTTCTCTGGTCTCTCTGGATGAAAGAAGAGAAATAAAAATCCATTCCCAATTCACTAAAATGGATACCTCGGTGAGGCACCCTCTCAAAACTATAATCCACAAAACAGGCTCTAAAAACAGTCCTAAAAGGACTAATTTCATAAAGGAATCTCTAAACATAAAAAAAGAAAGACCAACTTGAAAAAATAATTTTGGAATCCACAAAACAACACAATGAATCTCCACCCTGGGACGAAAGCTCTCTTCCCACTATAAGAGACCATATTGATAATATAATAAAAAATCTGACTACATTCCAACAGAGCTAAAGGAAAAAGTGAACTCTTTTCTACAAACTCATTGCCCTAACAATAGGTGGATCAGAGTTTACATGGCTGGTTCATCTCATAAAGCCACCACAAATGGAGGAACTGGAATACTCATCGAATGGCCTGATGGAAAAAAAAAAAAAAGAAAAATCCATTGCAACTGGAGAGCTCTCTGACAGCCACAGAGCAGAAAGGGAAGCACTAGAACTAGCAGCTACTACACTAGCAAATCATCCAAGTAACCCGCATATTTAGATTGTCTTTCTAATGAAAACAATCCTCCAAAGCTTGGAAAACTGATTCCTTCTATATGATTAATATGAAACGACTCAGGGCAGCACTTATAAAGCTCAACAACAACAAAAAATTGTTATGCAATGGATACCAGCAGATACTGAACTAGTAGGAAATGAAAAGGTGGACACACTTGCCAAGTGTGAGAGAACAAACAATTAAACATTGAAAGAAATGAATAAAGAGAAATAGACAAGCTCTTATGCGAATCACAAGAAAGATGACACCTATTATAAAATATCCCAAGAAAATCAACATCTATCTTTCGTCTCAAAACCGGACACAGGAAATTAGCAAACATATGTTCTGGAAGCTCAAAATTGGAACCAGTGAAATCTACCCATGTGGAGTGTCACCAGAGAATGATGAAAATGTCCTTCAAAACTGCATTCTTTACCAAGAGGCTCAAACAAGACACTGGCCCAAAACACCCCTATAGAAAGTAAACTATATGGAGAGCTCCCTGATTGAGAAACCACTGTGCAGTTTATCTCTTAAATTGGTCTAGTCATCTGAACGCACCAACATAATAATGAGATCAGCTGTACAAATGTGTATTTTTTTATATCTTTTACTTGTTTGAATGATCTTACCTGATGACTTGCTCCATGTACTCTAGACAAACGTCTGCAATGTAATAAAAAACTACATCATTTATTTTGTACAAATAAAGCCATTGAAAAAACAAAATCATTAAAAAGCATTACTTTTTTTTAGCATACCACTTTTTTTTGTTCACTTTGAATTAATTTAAATAGTAATGTACAATATTGAGGTATAAAATTAATAAACAATACTGAGATTTGAAATGTACACTTAACAAGGAGGCACAGTGGCTGAGTGGTAAACACCTTGGCTTCCAAACAGGGGGCCTGAGTTTGAATCCTGGTGAAAACTGGGATTTTTAATTTTGGGATCTTTAGGGCGCCTCTGAGCCCAGCCAGCTCTAATTGGTACCTAACATAGTGCTGGCCACATGAAATCCTCGATTAACAGTGGGTCACAGAAACATATGGCCTATATATCATCTGCCCTATAGACAAAATGGCCACTTCACAGACAACAGTAATGCACAATAAAGAGAAACAAATATGTAAGGTAATATTTTGGAGGTGGGAATTATTACATAATTACATGTTGATTACATGCTTTCACTGTGTTTCAAATGAGTCTTACCTAGTTGAGACTGGATGCATGTTGTCATTTGAAAATGAAATGGAGACAGAACTCCCTCCTGTGTCCTCAACACCAAGCAAAGCATCTTCATCAATATCACCATCTTCTCCAATTAGGTCATTCTGAAAAAAATCCTTAACAATACCAAATGGAGATAAATATTAGATTTAAAGTTAGTGTTATCTACTTTGAAAAGCAACATCGCTTCTGGGTATATTTTACAATGCTTATATCAACTCAATCTGTTAAAAAGTTTGAATATGTTATTTCCTCAAGACCCAATCTCAGATCAAGTTGAAATTTCACACAATTTTAAACAACAACAATTAGTTAATTAACTATTGGTAATTAATTATTGTGTTTGGCATCAAACAAAGGAATGAAATTGAAAGAAAGATGTGGTAGTATAAGTTGAATTAGTCCTCATAATGCTGTGTAGAGAGTTAGGTTGCCACTAAATAAACCAACAATATATATCTATAAAACCTAGAATTAGAATTCAAATTTTAAAAATAAAATGCATTCAGAAAATGATCATGTTAACATTCACCCAGAAACCCCTTTCTCCCCCCCCCCAACCCACCTATTTACCAGCTTGACCAGACAATTGATACAATAATAGCCCATTGAAAAAGCTCAAAGCATGCCATTGTGCTAAACAAAAACAATTGGTAAAAATATTTTTAGTCTCACATTTTTATTATTGTTAGTCTAGATCTATTACAAATTTAATGACATGACTGATCCAAACAAATTGATACAATGACACAAAATATATGTTGTTTATTTTAGAAGTATTTTTTTTATTTTTCTTGCTTTTTTACTCAAGTCAGAGTAGGTATATTTCACCAACAATTTTAATTTAGTACCAGGTGACTGAGCCTTGCTTGTTACAGTAATTTCTTAAGGAAGATGTTTACCGAAACTCGTTAAAGAAACATTTTCATTCTGACGAGAATAAGTAATAGGGTAAGGACTACCGATCAAGTTCCCTTTGTGTTCTAAATGACACTGTATGTGGCGATTAGAATAGAAAGTCTCTTAAGTCTCCCTACAGTCTAGAACATAGTAAAATAGAACATTTTAAAAACATTGGGTTAGTATTTTAAAGAAGCCTTTCCATGGGACATCTCTGTTACACCGACCACCTTTCAGCTAAAAAATGATTGCCTTTTGGCATACATTCGTCCCCCACACGGGAAACATCCCCTGCCTAGCATAACTTATTATTGGGTGACTTCTGGAACATGACTTTGGTTATTCCCATAAGGTAACTGTTTATTTTTATTTTATTCAATATAGGGAGGCCTGGGGGCTACCTAACCGATGGGTTTCTGGTTCAAATCTCTGTCAAGGTTTGAATTTAGAATTTCTGGATTTTTAGGATGCCCTTGAGTCCACCCAACTCTAATGGGTACTTGAAATTAGTTGGCCATTGTGCTGGCCACATGACATCCTTGGCCATAGAGAAGACCCTTACATCAACTGCCCTATAAATCGCAAGGCCTGAAAGGGATACCGTTATTTAATATAAATGTTTCTAAGCAGCTTAATGCAAAATGTTATAATAATTACTACACTTTTTTACCCAGAATTTATTTCTCAAATTGAAATGTACTAGAATTTATGAGCCAAACAAATGTTTTGAAAGTTTCATTGTGCAGTTACAGCGGTGGATGCTAATAAAAAAAAAGGTTTGGGTCAAATTAAACAACATAGTAGCTTATCATTTTTTTTTAGCTACTTATTTTTGAAACATAAAAATATTATAGAAATAATAACCATGTCAAGTAAAGTAATTTGCTAAATGTCATCAGATTTAAGTCTTAGTTTAATCAACTTTAATCACAAATTTGCAAACTTTCATACCTCAGAACTTTTGGTGTAAATGTTGGCTCCCAGAGTATCGTCTAACAATTCTTCATCACTTGAAAGAATATATGATATATTATTATTATTAGCTTATAAATACATGGGTCAATTCAATAACAGCCTAGTTTTAGGTCAACTTTTAATTAGCCTCGCTGTGAATAAGCTAACAAAAAAATTTTTTTTTTTGAGACATCATGCAACAAATCAGCTTGAAAGATTTGACTTTGTCAGGACAAAGAACTATACAATATTCTATAGTGGTAGCAATATGTATATCTTATGTACAGGATTTACTCTAAAATGACAGATTGCATAAGAGGAAAATTTTTCTTGTATTTATGATATGTAAATTATAATTCATATTAAAAGCTACATATACACAATATACAAAATAGGACAGCATAAATTAGCAAAGAATCCTCAAGTGGAAAATCTTGTTAGGACGTACCACAGTCAATGAACAATTGATTATTGCTGTGTTCCAGGGTTAGAAGCACTTTTCCATGACAAAATTTAAGAAAGTTTTTTAAGGATGAAATGTATGATGCATACTGGTATAAATATATAGAGTAGCAGTAGAGTCACCATTGTAGAGCAGGCATGTTTGCGGAACATCTCGTCAATATTAGTTAAAATCTACTTTATTTTGAAATTTTCTGCTAAATTACAGTACTGCGCATGGTCCTTTTCTCTACATTTCCAATATATGGATTATCCTTTCACAGCAGAAAATGAATTTTGACTCTAGGTTAAAGTTGATTCATCCATTATTTTTCACGTACCAGGAGAACAGCATAGGCCAGGGTGGCTTGTTAAAAATGATAATGACCCATCACCTGCATGATGTAATACACCTAATTTTTGGTTTATAAATGGATGTGTAAAAACTTCATTTCATAGCCATCTGCCAGGAATTAAATTAAAAAAAAATTATCTCAGTTTTTACCTTTTTAAAAATAGTCACAATTAAGGAACACTATAGATGTTATTTATTTGACCTGCGTATTTAGCTTAAATTAATATTTACTTAGTGATTTAGGTTATGGGAATTCAATATGAGTTTGTATTAGTATTGTAATAACTTAGGTAGGCAATCAACGAAAGGCAGTAGTAACAATGAATAAACTAGATGTTTATTTATACTAAAATCACTAACAGGCATGGACTTCAACTATCAAGTCCCAGAATGTCCTACTTGCAACTAAGCCATCACTACAGATCACCGACACACTTCCCAGTGCCGCCCCAGGTCCTCAAAACAGTTCATAGCACAAAGGATGTTCTCGAGTCAAGGCTATAACACTGTAGCCGGATCTATCTCAATAGTTCTTTTTTCTGTCTAAACATGTCTTCCTAAAAATGTTTTGTAGTGCACAGATGTGCACCATTATTGTGGTGCAGAAGCAGTTACAACAGTATACATAAATTTAAAAACATTGTGAGAATAATATTACATATAATATAGAATTTATGATTACCAGACGTCCAGCAAAAAGAGGACAAATCATAATATCATAACATCTCTCTATATATATAATTAATATATATATATAGGCCTAGTAAAAAAAGGTTCCCCTTTCAGACCTTGTAGTCTATAGGGCAGATGATGTAAAGGTCATCTGATTCTGTGGAATACGGTTAACGTGGGTGTCATGTGGCCAGCACAATGACCAAACGCTTTTACTTTCCCCAAATAATGTCAGGTACCCATTAGAGCTGGGTGGACTCAGAAGCGCCAAGGATCCTGTAATAAAAATCACAGCCTTCACCAGGATTCGAACCCAGGACCCCCTGTTCAGCAGCCAAGTGCTTTACCGCTCAGCCACCGCGCCTCCATATATAGGCCTATATAATATTAATATAACAAAAAAGAATTAAAGAAGGGAAAATAAAACCTTGTAAGGAAAATCAGGATAGCGTGATGTCAATAAAATGAAAGAAGAGGTACAAAATAAGAAAGCGACAATTTGTTGTCTTAAGCTTTAATAAAATAAAATTAATGTAAAGGATTTAAAGGACTTCAAGTGGTATATATATATATATATATACATATGACAAATAACTATATGTTTTATATAGGCTTTGTTATGACATTTTTACCATGTTTCACAATTGTGACTTCTTAAAAAATCCTGTTCCGTAATTGTCACCCTATCTCAGTCAATGTGAATGTAAAATTTAAATATAAGTTGCAAAACTAAACAATGCATCTAATTTTATTGGAAAATGGATGGGCAATGCCTAGATACTTTTAGTTTTTCCATAGGTCTAACCATTATGGAGCAAAAAAATTAAAACTAAAAGTAGCAGCAAACTGTTCCGCAATAGTGACTCTACTGTATATATATATATATATATATATATATATATATATATATATAATATATATATATGTGTGTGTGTGTGTGTGCGTGTCCTGACCGATCATGTGATACATTGTAGAACATACTGCTGTAACTCCAGTGGCGGACTGAAAGGGTTAAAGTGTGTGCAGCCTACTGACACACACAACTCAGGCCAATCACACCTGTACAGGTCAACGGTTGATAAACAATATACAGTACTGCTAGTGCACACAAGTATGACCTGTGCTGTCGTAATGTGACCAAAGGCCTTTACAGTCGAGAGACAATGTGTTAAAAAAGGACAGTTGGGTCCAGTACAGCAAGAGAGAGAGTCTTAAACATGTAGCTGTATGAGCTAGAGAGACTTGTAGTGTTAGGCAGTTCTGTTGTATAGAAAAGCATTTTGATGTTACTGTAGCCAACTGTCGTATTGCCTGTTGATGAAGTATTTGTTATTAAATCGCCACCTTGTTACTAGAAAGTCTTGTTGTCAAGTTCTTTTGTTAGATGTGTTGTTGTGTTGTGAGCAGTGAGAACAGAAGTCTTGATAGAGAAGATCGTAACAATACACAAAAATATGCATTTATAATATTTTATAAGTATAAATGAATATAAAATCACATGTAGTCATGTAGGGGATGTAGACTAGAATTTAGATTAAATAAAGTAAAAAATTGTCATGAATTGACTAGAGATTGACTAGCCACTAGAATCAATCATCATCAAAGACATAGTAGATGATAGAGTCAGAGTCACAGACATAGTGGTATAGTACTTTTTAGTAGATAGATCTAGTAGATCAGCAATAGCTGCAATTTTAACTTATTGTTGAATCATTCAATGAATGTATCTTTAGATCTAAATAACTACATTAAAATATTGATTAAAAATATTGAGTGATTATAATGTCAACATACATAAAATAACATTGTAATGACATTGTGTCATTGTAAATTGTATCACATCACATATCGATATCCATGGTATGAAATGAATGATTGTACTAATAATTGTAGCAGAGAGTATCTAGTCTACTATAGTACTTAGAGTACTTAGAGTTAGACTACTTAATCTTAGTTAACTTAGACACTTAGTAAGTTAGAAATACTAAATAGTTACTATAATTTATAAATTCATAGATCATATTAATAATATTATGAAGACAATGAAGTTGATGAAGTGAATTATCAATGAATATTCAATATTATTCAAATAATCAATATCATGAAATTGATGAATAGATCTCTAGATAGATTTAGATTAGATTTCTAGATCTAGATCTAGTTAATCAAATGCTAGCTAGACTGACTCCCTAATCGCTAGATCTAGATTCTAAGTCTAAGTGACTAACTGAGTAACTCACTAACTTGACTAAGTCTACTCTAAGTCACAGTCACACTCACACTCAGTCACACTCACAGTAACTAAGTAAGTCAGACTAGTCTACTACTTCATCTAGAATCTAGACTAGAGTAGATGTATCTATTATAATCTATAACTTATAATTATAAGTATACAGTATAATTATAATAATAATATGCAGTACACATATATATCTATATTATAGTATAGACTCTAGGACTCTAGTGATAGATAGAGTATAGATAGACTATCAACCTTAATTTGGAAGCCGCCATGTTTGTTGCCACTTTTCTAACCATCTAGACAAGATCTAGACCAGGGGTCTCAAACTCATATCAGCATGTGGGCCGCACTGGAAAGTAATAACCTGTCAGCGGGCCGCACCATGAATAGAGATTTTTTTTTCATTAAATTTTACGAACACTACTGTCAATGCTAAAATATTATTTACATTTAGTTTAGTTTATTATAACCACAGGCAGTTTAGTTTACTGCGATAAGTTGACGTTGTCTCTGTCTCTAATAAAAAAGCAGAAACTGTAGTTTCAAAAAAAATAAATTACTAGGCCTACTGCAGATGTCTCGTCACTCATGGTTCTGTCCACTCAGCTGAGAGAGTTTGGAAGAGACCAGACAATCGACATTAGGCCTGAAGTTGCAAGGTGGCAAGGTTGCTCTCAGATGCTCATCAGTCAGTCGTGATCGTAATGATATTTTGTTAATCTTCATTCTGGAGAAAAACTGTTCGAAAACTTACGTACACCCAAACATCGATAGAATTCAAGCAGCTGCACAGAAAAAGTTTGTAAAATTTTTCTCTGGGATGAAACTGGTAGAAATCTGGAACGCCAACATCAGCGTATTTTTGCTTCACAACAGTGTCACACTGCAGGTCCAGTAGTTCCATCTGGACTTCCTTTGGAAAGTTTTTCACGTCAACTGCGAACGGAGTGGCAACAAGGAAACAACTTAGGTCGAGAGCAGTGAATTGCTGAAAGCGGTAATCAAAATCCTTCAGTAGTCCGGAGAAGATGTCTACGTAATCTTTCAAGGCGCTGTGGTTCAACCGTTATGCTCTGTAGAAAAATGAGCCAGGTTTCCATCTGCCAGATGAGTAGCCCACAAAGTCAGCTTGCTTCTGAATGATTTGATGCGGTCAAACATCACGGTAATCAGCTGCCCTGTAGTTGTGAATTGAGTGCATTGAGATGTTGCTTGATGTCAGTAAAAGATCCGACAAAAACATTGGCTCACTGAGCTGAGGTATGTCTCTGTCTTTCATTGACAATCGCGTTTCAGCTCAAAAAATCTCTGCAGCACTTTTCCACGACTCATCCATCTGACTTCCGCATGGTACAGCAACTCTCCGTATTCCATTTATAAATCAGCTAGAAATAATACAAACTGTCTGTGGTTCAGACCCCGTGCAAGTATGACGTTCACCGTCTTCACAACAACATCCATCACGTTCTTCATTTGTAGACTTTTCCCACAGAGTGCTTCTTGGTGCAGAATACAGTGTATGGCTGCATAAGGTCCAGTTGTTAGAATCAGGCCACCATTCACCCAGCTTCTGCTGAAAGCCTAAGCGGTCGTTGGGTGACAATGACACCTCATTTGCTGATTTGTGCAGTTGTAAATCATTTCACGGCTTATAAGTGGTCATCGTAAATGTTATCAAATTGATCATTGTATATTTTATCTAATTTTTTTTAAATTCGCGGACGTGGTCGCGGGCCGCACAAAATAGTTTCGCGGGCCACATGTGGCACGCGGTCCGCGTGTTTGAGACCCCTGATCTAGACGCTGGGTATTTATCCCAATGTTCTCAGTATTTTCACACACAATAGTGGACAATAGTGACCCCGAAAGTAAAAGATCCATCTTGTGTGAGAGCAATCTCTGTCCATCTGTCCACCAAGACCAAGGCTATCATTTTTACAGATCTAGATTTTAAAAAATTAATTAAAAGAAAACTAGCTTGCTTGGTTTTTATCTTCTGAAAAGGAACCTATGACAATTTATTTTGTCATGGGGGTAGCCGATAGGGGGTCGCCGTCGGTGTTCGGGATTCCGTATCACAAACGGTGGAGGGGATTGTTAATTGTTAATTCAAATTGTCGTTTTGCCTAGTACGATGGCATTCATGGCATATCTTTCGACCCACACTTGTCAGCTCTGCAAGGGCCGTTATCTTCAGCTTCAATGATTAGGTCATACCCGACCATGTTTGACTCAGTTTGACGACGCTATAGCATTCATAATACTCTCCCGACTTGACTACTGCAACGCCTTGCTAGCAGGTATATCTGATGACAAAAAAGCAAAGCTGTAGCGAATTCTGAATAACGCCGCACGAATAGCCTATCGGAAAACAAGAATAGATTCTGCTTTTCTAAAAGCGAAAAATCTAATTTTTTAAATCACTTATGCAAGCAGTTTTTTTTTTCATAAAATACACCACTTTTACAACTATTCACTATAAATAGTAACAGACACGGGAAGCTCTTTAGTAAGGGAGGTAATTATTTACCACATTTTCAACACATTTATGCAAATGATTTTAGACTTTTTGTAGAAAATTATTTATTTACATTTGTGTCGCTACCCTTCTTAAGTTTTATCATACAAATTGTAGCACCTATCCAAAAATAATGTTTCTTTTTTTTTTAAAGGAAACAAATCTATTTAATATGCAAATAAATAGACCATAATTTAAAACAGCAATTAATAAGTAGGTACTCATATTATCACGTGGATTACTATACCATATCATCGTTAAGGTATAGTGTTTGAAGCAAAAAGCTGTTACAAATCTTGATTAACTAATTCATGAATTCAACTATTTCGTCAGGAAATGTTTGGACACAAAGCACTTCTTGGTATATTATGCAGTG
>JADKLZ010000003.1:30906141-30928942 GCA_021533235.1 Biomphalaria straminea
GGAGCAGGTAAATATAAGACTTCAGTCTTATTTGTGTTAATGGTAAGGCCAAAGTCTGAGCATGCTCTTGAGAAGTCACTGACGATGCTTTGTAGATCGTCTTCAGAGCAGGCATTTAGGGCGCAGTCGTCAGCAAATAGCAAGTCTCTGATTACTGCTGAATTTGTTTTTGATTTTGCTTTCACATCTGGAAAGGAGTCTTAGGCAAATTTGGGATAGGACAATGCAACAGCAACGGATTATTACTACTCCAGACCTGTGCTGAACACAAGCTGCTCACATTAAACACAATATTCAGTCTTCCAATGAGAAAGCGAACCTCCTGGATGCATCCCCGCTCAAGACACTGGCACCTCATAGATTACGTCATCACCAGACAATCTGACCGTCAGGACATACGTGTCACCAAATCTTGCTGTGGTGCAGAGTGTGGAACAGACCACCGCCTCATCATCACAAAGCTCAACATTCGTATTCAACCTAAGAGACGTCCGCAAAAATCTAAACCCCTAAAAAGGCTAAACACTGCCAGCCTAGCGGATGACAAAACTGAAAAGTCGTTCGCAGATGCGATAGAGAACTGCCTCAAGTCCACCTCTCTAATTGAATCGAATGTAGATAAAAGCTGGGAATGTTTCAAAGAAGATATCCATAGCACAGCATTAAGCATACTCGGACCTATGGAGAGAAAGCATCAGGACTGGTTTGATGAAAACAGTACTGAGATCAGAAAACTGTTAGATGAAAAGCACAAGCTCCATAAACTGTATCTGAACAACCCAAACTCCCAGTCCACTAAAGATGCATTCACCAACATCCGCAAAAATGTGCAAAAACAGTTACGCCAAATGCAAGATACCTGGCTTAGCAAGAAAGTGGAAAAAATACAGGAATTTGCCGACAAGCACGACATGAAGAACTTCTTCCATGCCATAAACGAAATCTATGGACCCACAAAGTCAGGCTCATCCCCTCTATTAAATGCAGTGGCGTAGCTGGAGTATATGATGCCTGGTGCGGTACCTCATCTTGGTGCCCCCCCCCCAAAAAAAAAATTATAGCATTGCAAAACCTTACTTTTTTGTTCAAAATAATATGTATTCATTAATCAAATATTGATAATTGAAAAAAAAAACTTTTACATAAACATACTAAAAGTGAATCTTACTCGCTTTCTTGCTGGCAAAAGTATAAATAATTGTATCTAAATCAATTTTTTCCACCAGCTCTTGTTCAATGGACAAAATGGCCAAATTAGTGATTCGTAAATTTGTCATTGTTGATCGCAAGTAATTTTTGATCAGTTTAACTTAGGAAAAACTTCTCTCGCAAGTAGCGTCGCTTACCGCAATAGTAAAAAATATGCGAATCATGAGGACGATATTCGGAACTGAATCATCTAGCTGATATTTTTTTTATAAAATTTAAGAGCTCAACAGGTCCTTGTTTTAGAAGTTCGGAGGCTTCTGATAAACCGTTGAAGCATCTTTCGCTCCAACGGAAATTCTTTTTCATCAATGACGCTAGTAGTACTATTGAAGGCGACAAAAATTTATATCTATCTGCTACATCATGAAGTTGCTCGAATCGCGTGATTATTTCTTGAACAATCCTGTCCAAGGTAGAATAAATTTCCCTTCGTAGTTCTTCTTTGTGTGTAAGTACAGAGTCTTCACTTTTATGACCTGGCATCTTTTTTCTTATGGCCAATACGTTTTTGAGGTTCTGTACTGATTCTCAGATCTGAACACACGCTTTCAGCAAATGTAATGCTGGCTTCAGCAATGTCCTCTCGATTACTACTTAAAAATGTCTCTAATGTTTTTAGTTTAGGTGAGCAGTCTCGAATAGACAATCCTTTTTTTTCTGAAGGTAGACTTGCGCATCATTAATTTCAGTTAATACAGGAGCCCAAAATCCAAGATAGGTGAGAAAATTAAAAGACTGAAATGCAGCTAATAATCCACCTGCTTCAGATCTAGTCGATGAATTTTCATCTCTGCTAGTTAATTTTTCCAAAGTTTCTATAATTTTAGAAAATGTATCTCTAACCACCTTGACAGCTTCTCTGGCGCTCCAGCGGGTCTCAACTAAACATTTACGGCTAGTTACGTTTTTTTTATGAGGATATACCAGCAGTGTGTTGAAGTTGAGAAAAAGGCGTGTTAACGGTCAAGTGTACGATAAAATGTTACCGAATTGAGTTCAGCTTCAGCAGCTCGAATTCCAGCTAAATTAAGAGAATGGCCTGAGCAGGCAATGAAGAGTGCTTTGGGATTGACTTCTAGAATACGTTTTGGACACCATAGTTTTGATCTTTCATGACCGCAGCATTATCATAGCCTTGAACCCTGCAGTCTAATAAATTAACTAGTCAGTTTAAAAAAATCGTAGAAAGCTAAGGTTAGCTTATTGAAAAATATTGACCTTACAATAGACTTATTTCTAAAATTAAACTATAAAGAATCATACAAAATGAATAAACTAACATAATTGTTTAAAGGTAGAGTTCAGAAATATATTTGTAAACTCTATATGTAGTATGTAGATTAAACCAGTGGACTAAACAATGAAGTAAAAAAAAGGTTGGCATATCTTCTTCTTCTTTATATTACAGAGGATTGATCAGTGTAGTAACAACATGTACCGTGTGTCCGAAATAAATTTTAAATTAGATTCAAACTGTTCTATAGCTTACATTAAAGAAATAGTTGAGGAGATTAAACAAAATAGCGACATGACTAGTTTATAAATCGTTAGTTCATGTTTAAAATACAGTAGTTTATGTTTTTACTCAAAAGCTCAGGGAAATAGGAAATTAATAGACACTGGGGGAATTTTGGTGCCCCTCTCAACTTGGTGCCCTGTGCGGCCCGCACCACCCGCACATTGGTAGCTACGCCACTGGACTCTTAACACCTTTCCTCTTGTGATAATAATGTTTCTGAGACTGTTTCTCTGAGTCAAAGTGTTTCTTCACCACCTTAAGATCTGGTGTCTTAGGTGTGATTATTTACTCGCTCGAAGGTAACAGATTTCTGGGTCGGCGTCCCATGTGTAATTGTGCTGGAAACAGATTAATATTAGTCAGTGGAGTAGTTCTGTAGTCTAATAGCGACAGAAATTTGTCTTCGCTTTTCTTCCACAGTTTCTTCACTGTCTGAATAGCTCTTTCAGCTTCGCCATTTGAACTCTGAAAATGAGGACTCGACATTTCATGCTCAATTCCGTATGATTTACAGAAATTCAGGAATTCTCTAGAAGCGAACTGTGGCCCGCTGTCTGATCTTAGTCTTCTAGGTATTCCAGGGCATGCGAATATACTCTTCATAGCTTCGATGATATCTGATGTAGTTTCCTGTGACAGTTCTTTGACATCAATTAACTTTGAGAAGTAGTCAACTAGAAGCACATACTTTTTTCCCTCAAAGTTAAACAGATCACACCCAACCATGCTGTATGGAAGGTCTGGTGTCTTGGTAGACATTAGCGGTTCTGACACATTTTGATTCTGATGTTCAGCGCCCCTGCTACAATCCCTAACTGTCACTTCAATGTCTGTAGAATCGTTGAAGTAGGCCTAAGCATTCTGCTGTGTCAACACTCAAAATGTTCTCTTGACTAAGGTTTACAACCTCAAACCTTGCTTTCACCTCTTGAGTATCATTCTTCAAGGGTAGCACTACTGCTCCTAAAGTCTTAATAACATGATTAGTGTAAGACTTGAGTGACTTTGCTGAATAAGCAAGTTTTACCTTGTCTTTGAGCTTTTCAAACTCTGACTTGACAAGAATGTTACACTTTGCTCCAGTGTCGATACGGAAAATCAATGTCTTGCCATGCACGACCAGTTTTACAATCCACTTGTCTTCAATGACACTGATGTTCTCAACTTAACCCTTCTTAGACTGGCTACTTGCAGTGCTAATAGGTACAATATTTTCATCACTGTGGCTGTCATCTTCTACGAGATTAACGTTGCGTCGTTTTCTGCACATTTGATACCAGTGGTTTTTCTTCTTGCAGAAATTGCATGTGGTTCCTACTGCTGGACATTTTCCCTTTTCGTGGTTCTTGCCGCATTAACTACATAATTAAAATTAATTTATCAGAGTTGTCTTTAGCATTAGACTTCTGTTTGAGTACATTGTTTGACTGTCTCTTGATTGCTAGAACTTCTTGGCCCCTAAACATTGTCACTTGGCTTTGCAACATCTCGTATTGTTGTCCAATTTCTATAGCCTTGGTAAGGATCAAATTCTGTCCCTGATCAACTCGTTTTAATTGTACCATTTCATGTATGACTCCACTAATGATCAAATCAATAAGCATATCATCTGGATTATCATACTCACAGTCCATAATGAGAAGCTTTAGGTCTTTCTCAAAGTTATCAAAACTTTCTCCTTCTAACTGCTTTCTCTGATGTGCTCTAAATCTAGAAACTCTTTAATTTTGTCTTGGCCTTATGTAGTCTTCTATTTTCTTTAATAGCAATTGCGGATCTCCCTCTTCATTATTAGTAATATTAAGAGTTTTGTAAACTTCACGACCTTGTTGACCTATCCACATTCCCAGCCATCCGGCTTTTTGTTTACTATCGACACCAGCTAACGGTCCTTTGAAACAAAAGCTCACCTGCTGTTGAAATCTTAAAAACTCTTGGTACAGATCTTTAGCATTCCAATTCAAGATTGGTTGCTCAAAATAAAAAGAAGCCATTATTAGATTACTAAAAACCTTTGTCTGGACAGCTTTTTAAGTTTACTTCTGAAACCATGTAGAATATTTGTAGTAGGCCTACACAAATAACAAACTAGTGTTTAAGAGGGAAGACATATTAGGAACTCGTTTATTACGTAAAACACTAGCGGTGTTGCACTGATGACGCGCTAGTGTGCAAATGTACATATAATACTATTATGTTACAAACTGCTATCCCTAGCTAACGAGCTTCATCTACCCGGGTTTAGAGTTAGGGCGCCCTATACTCGTTTTTTTGCAATCATTTCCCTGGATTTCTGAGATGTTTTTAGGCTAGTAAATATTCTAACCACTGGAATATTCCACCTCATCCTCCATGACTGCAAACCAGATTGGTCCACGGCTGTTTATTTGGTATTCACAGCTAACCCTGATATCTAAGGGTCTTTCCCCTATCCGCCACATGGAGACGCGCTTGGTAGAAGGTGGTAGATCCCCCAAGTTTTTATGTTTAAAGTTGTCTGTATTGAAAAAATAATAATTCTTTGGTCGCGACCAGACCGGCTCATTTGGTACCAGGCCCACCGGACATTTGCCCGTTTGCCCATATAGCCAGTCCGCCCCTGTATGGATTGTTCTGTTTTTTTTTAGGAATGCCCTGATCCAGCTGTGATTTTTTTTTTCGTGGATGCCCATTTTTATCATCTTAAAAAAAAACAAAAAAACAAAGACCTTTTCTCCAAACCCTATCATAGGCTTGTTGCAAATCTATAAATGCTGCTGTAGTGTGCTTGTTTTCGTGAAATCCGTCTACTGCGTCCTGGATAAAACGAAAGAGGTCTTTTTCTGTTTGCTTGTTTTCCTGTAGCCAGCTTGTTCATTGTGGAGTGAGAATGTATTTTCAAGCCGCCAATGAAGTCGGTTATAGATATTTATTTCTGCCATTTTGCCAATGTATTAGGCCTATGTTAGAGATATTGGCCTATAACATTTGGATCTCCTGGTGGTATATTCTTCTTTAAAATTGGTATGATGTTTGTAGTTCTCCATACCTATGTCTCCAGTTCTTCATGCATGGTTGATAAATTAGTATGCAGTTCTGGGCCTGTAATTCTAGTCCCGGATCATTTCATTTATTATATCAGGTCCAGGAAATTTTCTTGACTTTTTAGGGCAGTATTGAACAGAAAGTGAAGGGGTGTAAAAGATCTGCCATTTGGAGCTTTTTTCTTGCTTCTTTCGTTTAGAATATTGCTAAAAGCCTGAAAAAGTTGTGTGGCATAAAGTCGAGATCACTATGGTCGAGATTGGTGCCAACTAAAAAACATTTAAAAAAAAAACGGGGTTGCCATTTAGCCAAACACGGCTAAAATTTACTTATTTGCGCATGCTCATAAAATTATAATTTTTAAATAGGTCGATACAAGCGTCTGTAGTGTCCCTAGAAATGATATTTTTGTAATTTATCCCAAAAAAAACTACGGTAAGTAATGAAATCCCTTGGAAATCTGTTTTGTGAAAATGGCTTCCCATTCAATAAACCAAAATAGATCTAATTTAATATTAATAATGACTAATTTGTTAATCATCTTGTAGTATTAGTCGTAGAAATGTATCTAGATTAAAATGAAATGCTAGTGACTAGATCTACTCATCTAGTGAAGTCTAGTGTGCTCAGGCCCCTGCACCCTGACACACAGGCCCTGGCTCTGCAGACTCTCCTTTTTGAACTCTTGGCATAAATGCGATTTCTTTCTATTAGTAATAGATAGATCTAGATCTATTTAGATTAGATATCGCCATCAACTTACATTGTCACTTTGAATTTTTTTTAACCTTTCTATATATATAATTATTTAGCTTTTAGATCTAAATAAATATCAACATTTTAAGATGCATTAATTTCATTAAAATTAATATTCCTGTGATTTTTTATGTTATTTAAGTTATTAGATCTAAACATTTTAAAATAATTTAAGTGAGAAAATACGTTCACCATAATGATAATGAATAATATAAAATGGCATTCATAAATCATTCATGGCAATTTCCCCCTCCCATCTGCCGATGTCTAGATTCTAATTCTAATGTACATGATCCGACTTATTGGAATATTGGAGTTATGATTATGACAAAAAAAAATGGCCTAAAATCAAATGTATAATTAAATAAATACAAAATCAACTAAATTTGTTTGTTTTTACAGGGCTAACTACATTTATAAACACAATAAAGAAAATTCATTTTACCCATTTAGATCTATAACTGGTAAGCACAAGAGGATTGGCTGCGCCCGGTCATGTGACCTGTTATTGACGCCGCGAATGACACGAAGGTGGAAAAAAAGAGGGCTGCGCGATTGGACCAAAATAAACGATTTCTTTCGATCAAAAGCCGCTGAAATCCTCAATACTTAAAAAACAACTAATTACACACATAGAATCAGCAATTGATGAGCTTTAAAACGAATACAAAGTTATTACAAAAACAAAATTTCACCCTGCAACAGTTTCGTACTCGCTTGAGATATCTTCAAATTTCAAACAGATATTGATAGGTCATCCATTTCTGCGTACAACGTTGTATCACATGCCCATATACGACTTGTTCTTACATAAGGCTTTTAAATAGAAAATGAGATACCCAAACCTCGTTTCGCCGCAAAATGGGAGAAAAAAAATACGGACGATTTTTCAGGCGGACTGAACGGCCTAAACAAAGGCGACTTTTTTCTGATATAATTATATTTATAATTATTGATTACCCCCACAGTGTTAATTATATTTCATTATGATTATTTGTTAAAATGAGCCTATAAATATCTGATTCTAATACTACTACCGGTAATGTACCATTTTAGAGGCTTAATGACTTTGAATTTATGTTTGAGAGCTAAAATTCAGGTAAGTTAACAAGTTTGCAAAGTTAAAAAGTAATGTTCGTTTGTAACACTGCATAGCTACAGACTCAGTCACTGAGACTTCATATTAACTTTGCAAACTTGTTAACTTGCCTGAATTTTAGATCTCAAACTTAAATTAAGTTTAAGCACAAATGGATTTAAAACCTCAGGAGTACTTTTATTTTAAATGATTTTGAGAGGTATATTCATCTGGTTTGTTGTTGTTCCTTTTTTCAAAATGGCGAACACGCCTCTAAAATGATACATTACCCTACTACCTACTATACTAGATCTAGATCTAATAGCTTTATTATTTATAGTTTATTTTGAAAGCTATAAAAAAAAATACCATTACAGTTTACAGAGTTATGAATTTTGAAACTTAGAAATGGCTGGCATTTGGCTTAGTGTGGCAGACAAGCATCCTCTTCTATAGTCTATAGTTAATCATTTCTAATGAACATCCCCATTTCCTGATATTAACGAACAGCCCACAATCTTTGTTAAAATAGCCTTTATTTTAATAACTAAGACAAAACGGTCTATTGTTTTTATTTATACTGCATTTCTTTATAGTTCAGACACAGCTAATTTCGTTTACTTTGAAAAACAATGGTTTTACACAGGTTCAAAGGGCACTGGTAGGACGATGCCATTTTTTTTCTTCTAGGACAGAAGGGAGGGTAGGTCCGGGATTAAGAAGATTTTTTAGGTCTAGTATAGGTAGGTGCTTTGACAAAAATTCAAAATAAATATATAACAACAGAAACTATCTAGTTATGTAGAGCTTGCTGAGAGGATTACAATGATACCAAATTTATCTTTCTATGTTATGCCGTTTTATGTGTTGAAAAATGGACTATAGAAATTTTTTTTTGGTCAGGTTGACCTAGCTAAGCTACAGTATAGGTAAAACTTGTCTAATGGGCTGGTTGTTGGGTCCGTTATATACAGAGAAGGAAGCAATTAAAAGTAGGAAAAGTAACACTTGACAGAAATTGATATAATAAAAGAAAACTAGCCGGTGGCATAGCATAAGCCACTACTTTGCAGGGCCAACCTTAGGCCACTGCAAGCGCAGTGGGACTCGCACTTTTATAGGACCTGCGCTAATTTTAGGTGTATAAATTATGAAATAAAACCATTTTATACACAGATTTCCCGCAGCCTCCTGTCAATTTAACAGGATATCCTGGAAATCTCCTGAAATTACAAAATATATGAAAAAGTCTTGAAAGTTTCTGGAAATTATTGAAAACTCATACAAATCTCCTGAAATATATAGACAAACATTGTCATTTTTTTCGCTTTAATTACCTAGGATAACTCCTTCCATCCGAGTTGCAAAAATAAAAGAGTAATCTTTTCATTGTGCCCAAACTCTTGAGCGTGCTCTGTGGCCTTGATAGTTACTACAGAGTAGATTACTCCTTTTTTTTTTAAAGAGAGGTAGAAATAAAAATAAAAGTAAATATTGCAACGGTCTGGCCCTGCTATTTTGTGACGTTTTCTCTCTCCCCCTCTTGTTTTCTCGTGGACTATCTGCAAAGTGATCTTTCCTTTACTACTTCCTCTGGCTTAAACTGTTGAGGGAAGAAGAGAATTATATATATAGATTGAAATTAAGAACCTTTTTTTTAAAATAAATAACTATGTTTGTTAGGTTACAAAATGGTTGGGGGAAAAAAAAGTTAAGTTCCCCTTTCCGACCTTGTGGTCATCTATAAGGCAGATGATGTAAAGGTCATCTGTTTCTTTGGCCTACGGTTAATGGGAGTGTCATGTGACCAGCACAATGACCAACCTCCTTTATTTTTCCCTCATTGTCAGGTACCTATTAGAGCTGGGTGGATTCAGAGGTGCCAGAAGATCCTGAAATTAAAAATCCCAGTCTTCACCAGGATTTGAACACCGATCCTTGGTTCAGAAGCCAAGTGCTTTACAGCACATATGGTGGAAAACAGATTGAGCTCTTAACATTCTACTTTTAGGGCTATTTTTTTGACCAATTTCAAATTGGCTTTTATTGACATATTATATATCATTTTTGATGCCCAAGAATAGAGGAATTCAAAAAACATAAAATAATTAGCATCAGAAAACTATTTACCCATAAAAAAATAGGTCAGAAGCAGCAGACAATTATCTAAGATAAAAAAAATGGGTCAAACACACTTACCCCTAAAAATGAAAAATCCATCACTCACAGAAGATATGTCCAATAAGTCATGAATTCCACAAATTAACATTATTATCAGAAAAAAGTATCACAAAGTAAAGTATATATATAGAATATTTGAAAAATAATAAAGAAATAATTTTTTAAACATTTATACCTATTAATTGAGCCCCCCCCCCTCACGTAAAAAAAAGTTGCAAATTATACCTTATCATCATGCTTGATAACAAAACCAGTTAAAGTTTTGACATATTATATATCAATTTTAATGCCCAAGAATATAGGAATTTAAAAAACATAAAATAATTAGCATCAGAAAACTATTTACCCACAAAAAAAATAGGTCAATCACACTTACCCCTTGACAGGAAAAATCCATCACTCACAGAGCACATGTCTATTAATCCATGAATTTCACAAAACAACAAAAAATATTAAAAGAAGAATGTGTCACAAGGTAAGTATACTTAAAGAAGATTTGAAGAAAAAGAATTATCATTTATTTTTAATATTTATGACTAATAACTAAGCCCCCTCCCCGTCCCACCCTCCTAAAAAAAGTCAATTTTTTTCTTATACTTATATTATATCATATTTTGACATATATATTATATATCCATTTTTGATAGATATACATTGTATAGATGTAGTCTACATAAGAATGTTATTTATTAAAATAACATATGTCTAGCTAATCTAAGGATGGTATTACATAATCATAATGTCATGCTAGATTGCTATGCATATCAGAAAGCTTCAAAGTGAGTCATCTGTGCTACATTTGAATTTGGAATCTAGATGATGTAGAATCTAGATAGAGATCTCACTGGAGTCTAAAGTCAAAGTATTTAGACTAAAAAATATGTATAGATTTAGTTTAGTAAATTGTTATAAATAACTAGTAAGAATGTGACGAATATGCATAATGTTATGAATGTTGAATGTTTGAATGTGCCCTAGTCCTAGTCAGCCATGATTGATAATCATAGTGATAGCATGATTTAGATCTTCATATTAGTCTTATTAGACTTTATTTAATTTATAGACTATAGATCTAAATCTCTAGATCTATCTTGTCTAAAGCTAATAATAGTTACTGTAATGCTTTTAATTCTTTGAATCATGCAAGGATTAGATCTAAATGTGTAGATCTAGTCTACTACTAGAAGAGTAATTTAGACCAGGCTAGATCTAGACAGTAATCAAAAACATAACAATTAAACTAGAATTTACTAAGATTAGATCTGGATCTCTACATTAAATTGATTAAAATGTTAAATGTCACAGAATGTTGTAGAGATGTAAATCTAGCTTTAATTTAAGAAATACAGTACGGTACGGCGAGTATGAGGTTATAACGAAGTCTAGATCTAATTTTAATTTACACAATTATTTCTAGATTTATTATATCTAAAGGAAATAGAGTATATATTTCTTGAAACTAGATCTAGATTAGTGTTACTGAGAGTTCTCCATATATGTAAGTGTGCTAGTAAAAGTACTAAAATGAATGCATTATGATTCCTTAAATTAAAATTATGTGTTTATTAATCAAAATATGAAATATTTAAGTGGAAATAAAAAAATATCTGTACACGTGATCTCACGACGATCAATATGGATGTATGTCATTGAGGTTATTTATTTTTAAATTTAAGGCAAACGAATCTTTTTATTTACGTTTTTTTTTCTCTATCCTTTATAAGAACCATTTTTTAATCATAAGTAAGCAATTTTTTCCATATAATTATAAAAATAATATGTTTCTTACCTTTTCAAACGGGATCACATAAATCCATAAGTAAATCCTGTCCGTCATGATATTGATACTTGGAGACATTCACAAATGCATAAAATCTTTATAAAAATTAATTTCTACAAATTTTTGCTAAGGAAGCTTATACAAACATAGATCTATACCTCAGTATAACTAAATATGCTACAGATGGCCTATATAAAGAGATAATGAACCATCAACTCTAAAAATGCATTTTCAAAGGGAAATCTGTTTTCCGCCATATATAATTTTATTGACAAATGGATGACGAGTTAAAAGATTTTCCTTTTTTTTTTTCGTAGGACTAACCATTATGAAGCTGAAAAAATTGCAGCAGCGGCACTAAACGCATTCCGAAGACAAAAATTACCATAAGGAACTAAGCTTTCATTTTGGTCTTACATGTGACTCTCACTGAGCACTCTCTTGAGTTCTTTTGGCTTTAGAACAAGTTAAGCAAAGTCGCCACATTTTTTTTTTATGTTTGACCAAATGTTTTTTTTAATGGTTTGACCCATGAAAATTTTTTTTTTATCCCTCCCTATAAATTCCTCATCCATTACTCAAGTGGATTAGATATGGTAGCATTCTAAGCTGCCTACCATACCGGTACGCAAAATGCATATTCGTTACTCAAAATGACAACCAGTTCGCAAATACGCATTACACATTTCGTATCTTTTTTTTCTCTCTAGCTGGCTAATGAGTTGTCACAGAGGTCACGCAAAGCCGTCCTGGGGAATGGGGGGTGAACACATTGTGCCCAGATCTATACCTTGATTTTTTCTTGATAGCAATTAGATTTAGTCTAGAAATGAAGAATGCAATGATTTGTATCGTTCAGTTAGCTGCTACACAAACGTGACCTTTTTTTTTTCTTTTTT
The DNA here is from genome assembly GCA_021533235.1 of Biomphalaria straminea. Lineage (NCBI taxonomy): Eukaryota > Metazoa > Mollusca > Gastropoda > Planorbidae > Biomphalaria > Biomphalaria straminea. The sequence continues at coordinate 30,918,588 of JADKLZ010000003.1, forward strand.
TTTTTTTTTGTAAGTTCATTAGTAGAAATTAATTAATATCCCTGATTTCTGTATTCATTTTAATTTTTAAAAATATTGAAGCACTATCCATTCACATTGTTACTTGTAGATCTAGATTACTTATTATACAGGATAGACTCTTAGCCTAGACTACAACCCTATTCTATTATAGAGTACAGTCTAGCTAGACATTCTACGACATTACGTTACAATTCTCTACATTCAAGATATAATTTAGTTTAGTATGATCTAGATCAGGGGTGGGCAACCTTTTTGTATCAAGGGCTGTATTTAAAAAAATTTGGCGTGGAGGGCCGCATGTATGAATATCTCATATACAATATTATATATTCTAGATCTGGGGGTGCCACTTTTCCGGGATAACCCGGAAATCTGGGTTTTGAGGGGTCCGATTTTCCCTCCCTCCTGGTTTGCCTTCTACAATTTTGTTAAAATCCGGGTTTTTGGTTGATTTAGAATTTTTCAAAACTTCTTATATATCATTTTCCCCGTTAATTTTAGTTTGCTAGTTCTGATCGCGCCAGCTGCCATTTTTAAATTTAAATTGACCAGTTTCATATCTCATGATTCGGGAGACTTTCACTTTGCTTTATTTACAGTATTTTTTTTTTTAGAGTGTAAACATTCTATAGATCTACGGAGTGCGCCTCGATTCGGTTCGATTTAGAGTCTAGATCTATTTCTATAATCAATCTGATCTAGACTGTAAAGTCTCGTATTTATTATAGATCTAGTCTAAATAAAGGCGATGTCGAGATAAGTTCTACTCACGTACCTAGATCTAGAATCTAGATATTAGAAATAGAAAGAAAAAAAATTCACGAGTGTGAAATTAGATTTTTTGTTCTTTCTCCCGCTCCGTGTTTATATTTGTATAGATTCAATGAGATATAGAGTCTAGTAGATCTATATATAATATAGAGTCTGTGTCTAGAGCTATATTGGTCTAGGGGTAGGATTTAGATTTAGGATGGAAAAATAACCGTATTCACATCATTTTTAGATCAGAACTAGAATCAATGATTGAAGAATTAATAAAATTAAAAAGTTGGGGTTCGCCTTAAGACATAGAGGCAAGATCGATTGGTCAATTAATTTTAGTTCTATACAAATGATGTAGAAGTAGTCCAGCACATTCTAGCCATCTAGGTCTACATTTAAATATTAGTAACCAAATCTAAATGTTCATTTTGGAGTAGATCTGGACTAAATATCTAATTATATCTTATTGTTGCAATAGAATCTATTGAATAGATTTACTGGGCTGCTTTCAAAGGAGTAATGAGGGAATAAATGTTAAGAGAGAAACATCATTTAAAATGACTGGGAGGGGGGGAACAAACATTAGTTAATATAAAATTGTACTAAATCCTCTTGTATTACAAGCTTATCAATAATTACTCACAAACTCTATTATAATGATAGGCTTATATTAGGGACCTGCGAATCAGGAAATTTTTTTCAAATCGAATATTGAATCGAATATCTGAAAATATTCGAATTTCGAATCGAATATTCTTGAAAAAACTTGACAACCAACAAGTGTAAAATAAAACTTTAAATTCAAAATTTTTATTATATTATATTTATTTAATACTGAAACACAAAAAGTTAGCAATAATTAAATTGCAAAGCAGGCCTTTTAAAAAAGTAGATCTTTATTTATTTTGGCCCAAATCAAAGTTTCAGCATAATTTTCCGAGAGATTGTGACGATGGTCAGTAATAATTTGTCCTCCAACTGAATTAACTCTTTCTGAAGAACAATTTGTTGCCTGAATTGCAAGCAAATTCCTAGCTGCTCTGGCCAAAAGTGGAAAAATATTTTTTTTTTTCCAAAACTGAAGAGGATCACTGTTTCGATCTACAACTGCTTGCTTTGAATACAAACTGACTTCATCCTTAATTTGCTCAGAAATGGTGGAAATTTTGTTGATTCTGGTATCTCCTTGAGCATCATGCACTTTCTTGAACATTGAATCCATAAGGCTTCCTCTATTCCTGTCTTGAACAAGACTTTCACGAGGCAATTCATCAGAATTTTCGCCAATTTTGCTTTTTTAGAAAATATTCAAAGATTCGAAAATTTACAAATAATTTCGAATCGAATTCGAATATTCTTTTTATATTCGAATCGAATATCGAATATTCGCAGGTCCCTAGCTTATATATATAATTACATATTTAAAATATGGGGGGCATATTATGATATAGATCTAGGTAGTAATTTACTACTGTTCTTTCGTCAAATTTTGGTGCTTGGTGCTTAAATTGTATATACGGCACGTTTCAGGGTTTGTAAAGTTTGGGGTTTACGATTTCAGGGTTTGTAAAATTAGGAAATTCAGGTTTCAGGGTTTACTTGCTCTCATGGGTGGCACCCTTGTTCTAGATTGAGATCTAGATCTAATTATGACATCTAATCTTTTCTAAAGTTTCTTAATCTAGACAATCTAGTTAGAAGATCTATAGAGATTTAGATCTAAATAATTAAATAGTAAATCTAGAGTGAAGCCACTAGAGATCTAATTTATATTATTTAGGCTAAAAAAAACTTAATTTAGGCTTAGATTGTCTGATAAAGCTGTCCTCTCCAGCAACCGACAAAACATTAATAAATTTGTCACCTTCGTCCTTGGTGTAGGTCAAGGACCCCATACATATGCTTGAATTTAGTAGACCCTTATGCCACTAAGCTTAGTTATTCATTTAACAACCTATAAATTGTCAAATTGTAGCACTGAAGACTATTAATACATTCAAGCCCCTTGCCATTTTTGCATATATACTGATGGGTCCTCCTTAAAAAAAAATTCCTAAAATCTTAAATTTAGTGCTACTAACCTGATTACTGAGGTCTGTGTAGATCTACAATTAAAAGTTCCTCTTTCAGGCCTTGCTATTTATAGGGCATATGATGAAATGGTCATCTGTTTCTGTGGCTCACGATTAACAAGTGTGTCATGTGGCCAGCACAATGACCAACTGTCATGTACCCATTAGAGCTGGGTGGACTCATGCCCTAATATCCCAATATTAAAAATCACAGTGCTAGGCTCCAAAAGTATCACATGGATCTAAATGTTATGTTGCGGTATTTTGCTTTGTTGCTTCTAAATTTAGTTTTTTGATAACATTCTTCATATTTAAAAAAAATGTATGTTTTATATTATCTTTTGAAATTGTAAATCTTTTCTAGGCTCTACAAGTCTGAATAAAATGGATTATGATTCCTCTACAAAGTTTATTTCATCTTTAGCCAAGTTTTTACAGTCTCTCTGCAATGGATATGTAGAGTTTGACAGTGGAGTTCAAGTCATAGGACACTTGTATTTAAGTGTTGACACTGGAAAAACAATTGATTACATCTTAAACGAAAAAGTTTGTAAAACAGATGAAAACAGTGTCACATTTATAAGTAATAGTTTTCATGCTCAACCTGCAGAAAGACCTAAAGCCCAGGGGAAAAAGATTATTGAAAAAGACTCTAAACCAGAAGATGCAAATGATAACCAAACAAGTATGCCAGAGCCAAAGAGTACAAATTTTGGTACTTTACCTTCCCGTGGCGCTCAAAATTCTCCTCATTCCCAAAATTTTAAGAGAGCTTTTTCTCCTTCATCAAAACGCACAAAAGATGGAAGTTCTCCTTCTAAATTAGGACGATTATCTCCAAAACATAAAAAAAATAGGACTGAATCATTAGATCAAAATGTGTCATCCCAGATTTCAAATCCAGCTAGTGAAAACAGTATTTCTTCACAGCCTAGTCCAACTACAGATGGCATTACTGCTCCTATATCAGCTCAAAGCACAGAAGCTGTTCATGGATCTCAGTACACTGACTCTTATCAACAGAATTTTTTTCAAACTGGTGAAGATGATAACTCAATGGTTGATGAATCTGAGGAAAGGGATATAAAACCTTCAATAGATACTGATGTAACGTTTATAAAAGAGGAATTTGCCCCTTCTAGTTGTTCACAATCAAGCAATCAAAGTAAGTAGAATTTTTATACATTATACGTTATAAATACCTCATTTTTCATAGAGTAATATATTCTAAATAATTATAATATAGGCTATAAACTAGGGATGTTGCTATCATTGATTGAATTTTTAATATTTAATTGAAACGTTTTTCATAAAATTTTCTATACATGGATGCATGCCAACTATAGGTGGCATGCTTTCAAAATCACATCTAAAATATTGATGTAATGTAAAAATAAGGTTTTCTAGTACTTTTTAGTTTTGCGCAGCATGTTATATTTATTTAGTAGCTGGTCACTTTTATCCACCCCTCCCATAAAAGAATTATAACCCCCCCCACTGGTTTAGGCTGTTTAACTTTTAATTGTTCAAATGCACCATTAGTTTTTGTTCTATTAACATAATTGAACTCATTTGCCGAATGCATAGTTAAAAATAATGAAACTGTTATTATACCTCCACTGCATAGCTAAAACTAGTTCTTGTCTAACCCATCACATCCCCCCTCTTACTAACCTTTTCCCACTGCTTCACATTCTGTTGGAAACCCTTTCCTATTGCTTATTATTCCACAGCAATACCTTTTTTTAAAAGATCAATAAGTACAAAACTGGTATAAAAATAATCTAAAAATAAACAATAACCTTGATTTACTAGAGAGAACACCCAACTTCATTACTACATCATATATGCTAATCCAAAAGTAAGCTATTCCCTTCTATCTTACCTAAATATACATCAAATCATAAGTGTACCCACTAAGAGAAACCCATAATTTCATTTTCATTCCCCATACCTACCTTTATTTCTGAACGCAAAATTTCATTCCCCATTTAGTTGGTTTATCCCTTATATATTGTCCTAATGCTTAAAGTAAAGTTCCCCTTTCAGACCTTGTGGTCTATAGGGTAGATGATGTAAAGGTCATCTGATTCTGTGACCCACGGTTAACGAGCGTGTCATGTGGCCATCACAATGACCAACCGCCTTTACTTTTCCCCAACTAATGTCAGGTACTCATAAGAGCTGGGTGGACTCAAGGCACCTAAAAATACCAGGATTTGAACCTGGGACCTCCATTACAGAATCCAAGCGCTTTACAGCTCAGCCACCCCGCACCCTCTGTCATATGCATACCTACCCTTATTTCTAACCATATTTTCATCTGTAGATGTATTTTGACTAGGCTGATATAATTTCATACATTTTTTCCTTCTAAATTTAAATAAAAATTGAACCTTAGCAAGTTTTATCAGTAGCCACCTCAGTATCTCTATTGCTTACTTTAAAAAAGCAAACAATCTAGTCATGAACACTCTGGCCCACAAACCATTGAACAAACTCTTTCCTGTTCCAATAGTCTAAAGTTGGGAACCTGAACAAGTCCAATGTATATCAGAAGTCCAATGAATATGTAAAACTTTTCATATCTACGATGACAGGCACCTATAGATGTCTAATAGAATTTATATAAATCCAGATTTAGAAATTAGATATAGATCTAAATTATTCTAGATTTAGATATATATAGATCTAGATCTAATTCTAGTCTAGATTCTAGATCTAGATGTGACCAGCTGTTTACAAGACTTAGACTAAGAACTAATCTGAACTAATCTAGATAAAAAAAACTCAATGTCAACATTATAGGTAATTTTTTACTTTCGCACTTCCGGGTTTTTTTCACCTATGCTATATATAGCTACTACAAAAATGTGACTTTTAAAAAAAAAAAGTTCATTAGAAGTTAATTATTTTGGAGCTTTAAGAAAGCCAAATGCAAAAAAAAAAAAAATTCCTGATTCCCGTATTCATTTGAATAAAAAATATCGAAGTGCTATTGATTCAAAACACTGTATTTAGGGATGTGAAATAAAAAAATTATCTTAGAAAAAAACATTTTTCGTTAGTATATCATTAAATTCTTTAAAAGAACTTTATTATTACGTTATGAATTTTTTTGTGTCGTTTTGAACTAACACTGGTTGACATAGACTAACGAAGATGAGAGGGCTCGCTCGCGAACTGGCAAGACACATCTCCGCTTAAAAAGTAAAAAAGTTGGAATTGAGTTTCGTGGAGGAAAAAAATCTACTTATTAAATAAGAAATTTAATAGTATATCAAGTATTCCTAGTAAATTTCTAGCTCACAAATCGGATTTTATTTATATTTATGAACTTTAGTTGTTTAAAATGTAAATATCGATGAAATAAACAAAATTATCGGGTTTAGATCTACAAGAAATGTCAGAGAGGCGTGGACAAAATGGAGGCGATGTGATACAAAAAAAAAATATTTAAAAAGTGGGGGGCAAAATCGTCTGAAACTATTTTTTCAAATGGGCTTAAAATTAATACAAAAAAAAAGAAAGCGCAAAAACTCGTTAATAACTAGTTAGAAAATTACATAATTGCTATATATCTACTAGCCTAAGCATTTTTTTGGGAGTGACAAACGATAGTTTTTAAAAAAAATCGGAAAAATTGAAAATCCCATAGGAATCAGTGCAAACTTTCTAAATTTTTTTAAGTCGATCCAAGCAAGGTATCAAAGTAAAAATTGGCAGAAATATAGCTCGATACATTATCTACTAGATAGAAAAAAATTGACACCTGACTACGTACCTAAGATGAGTATCAGTAAAAATAAAAATACATATACTTTCAAGCTAAAAAAAAAAGTTAAGAAAAAAGTGTTTTTTTTTAAAGTCCACATGAAAAAAGGTTGCTCCATATAAAATGTATCCATATCTACCCATTTTAGCAACGATTTCAATGGATTTAAAATCATAATCGATTTCAATCAAGGGCCTTTATACAGAAAGTAAAAAAAATGGATCTCAAAATTTTATGCTATTTTTTTACTTCTGGTTTTACTGATTTTCATGTAGCTGCTGTATCATAGCAGATGTCTAGATCTATAACGTTGTATAGATCTAGACCTTGATTTAGATCTATGTGGATCTAGATCTACTTATTATACAGGAGTAGATCTAATGATCTAGATCTATCATCTAACTACTGTCTAAGCTAGATTCTCTTCATTCTAGAATCTAGATATATAGATTAGATCTTGGCATACGTTTGTAGCTGATCCACAGGATCGGTTAACACTCACTTCATATCTCTAAAATTAATTTTTTTCTAGGTCTATATCTAGATAGTCCTAGCTTATTGATTTTATTCTAGATTTAGGTTTTAGATTCTATATCTTGACTAGATCTAATCAATGTAGAAAGAAGTGCAATGAATTGGTTAGATCAAGATTCTAGATCTACTTGTCTTTTCTGGTATCTTGATCTCTAGATTTTAGACCAGATTCTATAATATGTCTCTATATACTGTCTCTAGTATTAAAAATTAATACAAGTGAATGTAATAATAGTTATAGTAGTTAAGTAGATCTAGAGAGTCTAGAGGAACTAGAGCTCTGCAACTTCTAGATCTATATTTAGATTTTAAATTTACCAGTGAAGGCAATTTTTCAAAATTTGCAAATTTTTCCGACATTAAAAAAAAATCCACATTTTTAAATTTTTTATGAAATAAAAAATCCGATTTTATTATTTTTCCATTTCTGAACAATGCTAAATGGATTTGATTTGTTTTGAGCATGCACACATCCAGTATTTTGACACAACTAAAGTTCTATTTTTAAAAAATTTCATGCTATCGTATTGTCTTATAAGTCTAGGTCTAGATCTGTGACTAGAGTGGTTTGAATCAGTCCAGATAGATATATATTCTAGATAAGATGTACCTAGTTTCTTTATTTTGAATACTTTGGATCTAGATTATCTATTCTATTCTAGATCTAGAGTGTCTAGACTTCTATGGCTGTTTTTGATAAGTATCAGAGTTGGAAGTATCATTATGTCCAGCTGCAATGCACTTTGGATTTTTACAATGGCCCCTAGAATTTTCTAATTTGAACCCTGCCTGCCAAGTTCAAATGAAATTAGATTTAGACATCTAGATCTAATATAAATCTTATAAGATCTAGATGAGGGTTTTGCAAACTTTTTTGTCTGCCGGCACAATAAAATAAAAGAAATTTGTGGCACACCAGGAAAAGCAACAGTTGTTATATAAAAATATAGAAATTTATTTGACCTCTTTTTAAATGTCACATTTGATGTGAAGGGTGTGCCTGATTTTGAGAGCAAATGCATCTAACATTTGATGTGAAGGGTGTGCGATCTAATCAAGGCTCCAAAGTTGACAAACTCCCATTTTATCTTCTATTGTTAAAGTCTCTCTTTTCTTAGACTTGAATTCAGTCAGTGCTGAAAATCCAAACTCACTACATCCTTTTTTTTACATCAATGAGCTGCTCTTCTTCTTCAGTTGTAAGATTCATTGTTTCCAAATGGATAGCTGACCCATCCATTTTTATTACTTCCAATTGTTGGAAAGTAATTCTGCAATGGCGGCATCGGGTCCTAGGGTCATTTTAATAACTATTGATAAAGCTGGTGCAATGATTGATTCAGCCTCTGTGCTTTCTTGCGTTTTGCTAATAACAGCAATCTTATAACTTGCAATTAATCCCTTTTCTGGCAGCTTTAGGTAGTTTGTAAGTTTCTTAGCTTGCTTATTTTGTTGAGCCCTGATGTTTTCAAAGTATTTCTTCAATTGCGCTTTTACAGCTGGATGTTTTGTTTCCAATTGTCTCTTCCATTTGCTTGGATCAAGTGCATTATTCGACAGAGTTGCATTGCAGATCAGACAGAATAACTATGGAGAATCTTCAGGTCCCTAAGATATGAAACCATATCCAATGTAATCTTCTTTGCACCTTCATTTGGTTCCTTGCTTTTCATTTTATACTTTCGCTGTTTCATTCTTGCTAACATATTCATGGATGCAAGATCGCCGGCTATAGCCGGCATGCCGGCAAAATCAAAGTAAAAAAAAAAAGCTTGCCTGCAAATCTCAGTCCGACCGATTGCCGGCTCGATAACGGACTTTTTTTTTTTTTCACTTGCGATAACGTTTTAGTCTTTCAAACTTACAAATGAATAAGTCGAATTCAAAGAAAAACAGGAAGTTACATTTCTTAAGTTACGGCGCATGCGCTTATTTCCGTACTTTCACTTTATATTGAAAACGTAAACAAAAGTTAGAAACAAATCCGTAAGGCGCCGGCATGCGACGTTTAAGTTAGTAAGTAGATCTAATTCTAGTAAGTTTGATCTGCCGGCATAACATCTTTTTAAAAAAAATGAAACCAGACTGAATGTGTAGGCTACACCCCTCCGGGCCCTCCCTCACCTAAAATCTTCTTGTAAGAGTTAGAGTGACTTCGCGTGGAAAGTCCGTAAATCATCTGTCTATGAATTCTATGCTACTGATAACTAGTTATGAATTCTATGCTACTGATAACTAGTCTAGTAGAGTAGGCCTAGACGATAGTAGCATACCGGTATCTAGAGGTAGATCTAATTTAGATCTACTGAATATAATTTGCCCTTAACATGAAAACTCTGAATTTTAGTCAATTTAGTAATCTCGATCCGATACATCTACTAACGACTAGATTACTCTAGAAATACGATGGATTCTACAATATTCAATATTCTACATTTATCATATTTATGCTAAATCACTAGAATCTAGTGACGATAATTCGCGCACAGCCGTGAAAAGTCCGCAAATTTAAGAGACTTAGATCTATAATAGAGTCTAGATTTTGATTTACAGCAGAGTCGGTGACGATAATTCACACACAGCCGCGATAAAATCCGCGAATTTAGTGACGTAGATCTAGAGTTCTAGACTCTAGATTTACGTTAGAGTTATTGAAGATAATTCGCGCACCCAGCCGCGATAAAGTACGCGAATTTAGTGACTTTGATCCAGACTCTAGATTTACACTAAATCACTAGAAACTAGTAAGTTATTACTAACCCAGTGAAGCCGTGAAAAGTCCGGGAATTTTAGTGATTTAGAATTAGAATCTATAGAGTCTATTATAGATTCTAGATCTAAGAGATTCAGTGAAGATAATTTGCACACAGCGTAAAAAAGAAATTCTGCTTGAAAAAAAAAAACGCAAATAGGTCTAATCCCCCCCACACACACACACAAAAAGCCATTATTTAGTAAGCAAATGTGAATTAAACATATAAATAGGCCTGTACATTACAGGCTCGCTGTTTATGAGGAGGATTTAAGTTCAGTTAATACAAGAATAAAACATTAGCCTACCTCAAATGACCACCATGACTATTAGTATCTATGACACAAACGAACTGGACACGGACACACATAATATATGTAATATCATATAGTTCATCCTTTAAAAGAAAACCTCTTAAAATCTCCTAAAATTTTGTCAC
>JADKLZ010000003.1:30933576-30951696 GCA_021533235.1 Biomphalaria straminea
AGATCTATATGTTGATAGTAATTAGATCTATATGTTGATAGTAATTAGATCTAGCCTAGTAAATGAGAGGTCTGTGAGTGGTACCTTACAGTTAGCGATGACATATTTTCTTAGCAAGCTCATGACACAACTTATTTTTTTTTTTAAAGTTGGAATGCAAAAAAAAATAATTTAAAAATCACTGATTACATTTATTTTCATAACAAAATATTGAAGAGGGCAATTGATTCAATACACCTTATACTTAGTTTAGGAATTAAATTATACCTATAGGAATGTAGATCTAGATCTACAATCTGGCTAAATTTTTCTACATTCTAGATCTAGACCTCTAGCATCTAGATCTGATCTAGATGTAGTAGACTATGCGCTTTTGTTGTGAAGTAGTGAGTACTCCTGGTTGGTAACCTTGAGATAAAGACTCTAGATAGTAGATATGTCAAAGACAAATGTCCTCTTAACTTTCTAGATGTAGAGATAATTAATAGTAAATTGAGAGATTGATTTAATCAAGATCTAGTAAATCTTGAAGTGTAATGAAATGAGTCTGATGATTATGACTATTTATAGCTCTAGATATGCTTCTGTTTTCTGGTACATCTATCTAGACCAGAACTCTATAAAACAGTGATTAGTCTAGTAATTCTAGATCTAGGTAAATCTAGTTACTAACTTATTTCATTGTGTAGCACCACACACAATGATAAAATAATTTGATCTTTATCAACAAAAAATACTCCAGATGGCAGAGTGGCTTCTGAACTTTGGGTCCTGGGTTCAAATCTCAGTGAAGACTGATTTTGAATTTCTGGATTTTTAAGGCGCTTCTTGAGTCCACCCAACTCTAATGTGTAGCTGACTTTTCCCTAAAGATTGCAAGGTCTGATAGTGGAACTTTTACTAGATCTAGGTAGATCTAAACTAATTTAATTTATAATAATAAGTCCAATTCAAACAAATATAGAAATAATAAGGCTTGTCTTCGGCCTTAAATATACAGAACATCTGCTAATTCCTATTTTGTTTTGTTTTTTGTCTAAAATGTAAATAAAATTTAAAAAACAAATCTACAATTCAATTAACTATCAAACTTTTTCTTTTACTACTGATCCTGAAATCTAGATTTCTTTTAATACTAATCCTGAGATCTAGATATCTGTTTCTAGTTTTTACTTCTAAATCTAGAATCTAGTCTTGAGCAGTTGATCTAGCCTAGATGATCTAGATATAATAATAGATAGAAGTATAGATGTTGAAAAAACAAACATAATTTTCCAGAAAGGACTAGAACTAAGTATAATGCTGATGATTATCTTTTGTATACCAACATACACTTGTTATAGTATATATACATGCTAATAAAAATTTTCTTTAACTTAATACAGTAAAGAAAGATTGTCTCTTACCTTTGGATGTGTAAAACAGAAAAAAAATATATATATAATTAATTCCTTTGAATGTAATTAATTTTAATAAAATGTGTAGCCACGCAACCCAAGTTGATGTCCAAAATATCATCTCGATTTAAAAAAAAGTCAAAATAAATTGTACTATGATGAAAGTATGAATTAATAGTAGGAATAGGAAAAGATGCCCCTGATAATTTAGATGTTTTAAACATGCACAAGTGATTATTTATAATTAATTTTGTTTCCCTTGTCATTTTAATTCCTTTTAGTTCCACACACTTCAAAAATCTTGGTTACAGTAATTTTTTTTTTTTTTTTTGAAATTCAAGAAATAAAAATGATAGCTATTTTACACCTTTTTTTTTTTTTTTTTTGTATGGGCAGCTTGAAGATTTAAGTTTAGAAACAGGTTACAGGGCTTGACAAAATTATTATGCAAATCCTTTTTATGTGGATAGTTGTCAATATTAATTTTGTCAAAAACTGAATCTAAGATGTTTATACATCTTCTAGATCTAACTATTTCTTATGAACTCAGTCCAAACATGTATTGAAACAGGTAAGTTCTTTGGTCTGAGTTTATTTTCTGAAGAGGAAGGGCATACGAACCATTTTTATTTAAAGTTTGTAAAGCACACATATATCTATAAAGCTAACTATTGTAAAGAAAAACAAAACCCATTCCCATTCAAGAAATTTTTGAAGAGGAGAAAGCTGATCTTAGTTTAAGTTTCTTTTTTGTTTATAGATGTGACCAAAATACAATTACAAAATATAGTAAGCTTTCACCTCTTAAGCCTTTTCTCTTTGATGAATTACTTTTGTGATCATTACATTAAACATATTTACAAAAGATTCTTGTAAATTAAATATATATGTATATAATTATATTTCTATAACTTCTAATACAAAGGTAAATCTAATCTCATGAATTTCATAATTTAACATCATTGATACAAGACTCAAATCTTTTGAGATCATAATTTACCTTTGTAGTAGACATAATGTTCTTATTCATTTGTTGTTGGAGAGGGCCTGGGCTGGCAGGTGGTAAACTCAGAAGTTCACATGGTTCCCAATAATTTTCTTTTTGGCCTTTAACAATTTGAAGTTGACAAGAGATACTGAACTTATTAAGGAGGAGATTTTGTTTTCTGGAATTTTCAAATGTAACCATGAGAACTTTTAAGGACCCTCCTGTTTTGTTTTTTTTAAACTGTTGGCTGAAAGCACAAGGGGAAAAGGCTTCTAATTATATCACAGACTCTTGTCAAGCTTACAAATTGTTAATTAGTAAAACTTAGTGACAAAGGCATTTGATTAATTTTAAAGTCAAATTATATCAGGCATATGTATTTTTTCGTTGACACGTCTTCCTTTTCAACACACTCTTAGTCTTCAGTTGGCAGCTTGCAGACACTAGTGACTTGAGTTGTCTTCATAGTTGTTAAAATGATTAAAAATCAGATGAATTATGAAAACAGAATGTTTTATACAGAAAGTTATGTTTTGACTGTTGTACATTGATTGTTAGGCACAAATCTGGATTACCTAAATAAATAAAACAAGGAAAATGTGCTGCTTCTTTCAGAGTGCTTTATTGTGAATATACAAGCCCTGGTTATTAAAGTCCAGGCCACCGCCGTCTTATTGTTATATATAAAAAGAATTAAAGCTTGGTTTCTATCTGCATTAAATGAATTATCTTAATAGGTTTCTTTTTTGTTTCACAATTTGAGAGCTTTTTAATATTATTTTAAGCAGAATTGTCTGAAAAGTGTAACAATGTCTCATACAATTGTTTCACTTTTTAAGTTTGTGTGTGCGTGTGTTTAAACTTCGTGCATGTGTTAGCCTGAATTTACCATCACCATACTTGGCAAATGATCTGTTGCTGCGCTGTATATTTATCTGTAATTCTTGCTCATTATTTTTACTTTACAGCCATTCTTGATGAACACAATTTGGAACAAATTTTAGCATTTACAACAGAAGTCTCTAATCTGATGGTTTCAAGTCAATCTGATTCTATTGGCAACAAAACCTTTTCATGTCACTTATGTGGAAAACATTTTCGTGTCAAACACCAATATATTGGTCATTTAAACACACACATGAACAGAAAACCATTTAACTGTGAATTCTGTGATAAAGCTTTTGCATACGCCACAAATTTAAGCAGGCATAGAAGAACTTGTGAAAATAATCCTCATAATTCCATCCTGCTTTCATCAGCTCGAATAGCTGTACATTTTCCAGATGCTGAAAGCCAGTGATCAAGGATTTGTAATAAATTAGATACCATTAGATTGTCTGCCAGCCCAAACCATTCAAATAATTAAAAAAAAACACATTTTCATCATTTTCCAGAAACATCTCAACGTGTGCTGCATACTGGACAAGGTGTTTCATTTCCAGCCAGTGATCTAAACTACAAACACTCATGTTCTTTTTGTGGCAAAAAGTTCAACAATAGATCAGATTGTGTGGGACATGTCAACAGTGTTCATTTAAATACAAAACCTTTTATTTGCAAGTATTGCACAATGAGTTATTCTTATAAACAGAGCTTAAATCGACATCTTCTTAGTTGCAAAAAACATTTTTTGGACACAAGCTAATGCTATAGACATTTGCTGTTTTTGCAATAATGTACTAAATATTAGCTTAGCTTATGAAAAGTAAAAGTATGAAAAGTATGCAATTTTATTTTCTCCTAGGTTGGTGGAAAAGTTGCAAAGTGACCTTGGGTGTATCAGAGTTTTACAAGAAATATCGATGCACTTATTGTTCAAAGTGTTTTGCCAACAAATCAGATCTGTATGGCCACTTTAATAGTCTACACCTAGGAGTCAAAGCCTTTTCGTGTTCACATTGTTATAAATGTTTTTCTTATTTACAAAATTTAAAAAGACACCAGAGAAAGTGTAAACATTAGTGTTGATCTGAAAAATACTTTCTTCATCCAGCCTTGCAAAGTGAAGTGCGGATTTGTGGTTGTTAGCAAGGATGGGTTTTTTGTGAATGGAATGTGCTTCTTATAGTACGCTTTTAATTTAGTACAATATAACTTAGTAGCATCACCATGAAGGATGTGTAAACTTTCCATCAACTTAGTGTAAATTATTGATTTCAGTTGATTGGAGTGTCAGTTTAATCAACTCTGCGGAAATGGAAAGAAGTGTTCAGTCATCAAGTTTGACAACAAGTAATACTTGTGAGTTTTGTGGAAAAGTATTTACTACAAGAATGAGTTGCAGAGACCACAGGAATGCTGTTCATCTTCTTCAAGTTTCTTACCCATGTAACTTTTGTGGAAAAGAATTTCCTTATAAAAGAACTCAAAGGAGACATCAGAGCTCGTGTTCTGTTAGACATTTACACTTATTGTGATAATTAACTGGCAAATGGTTATGTCAAACTTTTACAAATCATGTAAGGTTTTAAAAAAAAAATTATAAACTGTTGAGCAGTATTTCAGAATCAAATGCAAGGATGACAATTCAGTATTTCTGTCAGGATCATTAACATTTTTTTAGTGTGCTTAGCTTATTTGTTCTTTTTAACCTCTGCAGGTAGTATATTATCCAGCCATGAAGTATCACCTGTAATACAGTCCTTGTACAAGTCTCGGTCCAAAAACCTGCCACAAACAAAACGAAAATACCAATCTTATAAAAACTTTGCTTGTTCATTTTGTCAAAAATGTTTTTCAACGCAGAGGGACCTTGAAGGACACATGAATTCGAGGCATCTTAACAAAAAACCTTTTGTATGCGAGAAATGTACAAAAAAGTTTTCACACAGAACCAGTTTTAATTCACACAAGAGAATATGTTTACCATTTTAACAAAATGTTGATGTCTGTTAACTTTTTTTGTTTTATATTGTAGCCTTTTGAAAATTTTCTTTAGCTTAGGAAAATGTTAATACATTTTTATTGTCTTAACAGCAAGAATATAAAAATATCTTGCTGTTATAATATTAGATTCTGTTCTGTTACAGATATCGATAAAAGAACATATGGATCAGCCTCTTTGCATCCCACCAGCAGCAGTCATCATAAATTGAACACTTCAAAGGGTTTTAAATGCCAATATTGTAGTAAATCTTATTCTGCTAAGCAGGATATGGAAGGACATGTCAATGTACAACATTTGAATTGTAAACCTTTTATATGCTCTATTTGTCTTAAAAGTTTTGCTTACGAAAAAACTTTAAACTGTCATATGCGAAGGGCTCATGTTTCAGCATTTTCCTTCTTTTCAACGTCTTCAACATAAGTTTTCTTCATCAAACTTATTTGATTGTATGGCCATGTATATAAGTATAAAGATGTGAAATATAGTTTAGCTGTAAAAGGATGTTTATATCAGCATGTTTAGAAAAGGATATTATTGTCTTCAGGACATGTCTATTAAGCTGTGGAATTTCTTTGTGCTTATTTTGACACTATGTATGAGCTTCATAGGAGAATCCCTTTTCTTTGTTTCCAGGTAACCATCCTTTTAGGATTTTACACTCTCACTCAGCTTTTCTCAGCCATGGAATTTCTGAACTCGGTAGGATTGGCATTTACGTGTGTGAATTCTGTGACAAATCATTTATGGCAAGAAAAGACTATGAAGGACATAAAAATGCAAGACATTTAAATAGTAAACCATATCAGTGTTCTGAATGTGATAAAAGTTTTGCTTATAAGCGAAGTCTACAGCATCATCGACGCATAAGTCATAATCTGTAAAACAAAATTCAAAGAGATCTTTAGCTGTTTAAAAATAGCTTGAAAATCATCTGAAGCATAATTTAAGTTGCTAAATATGCTGCTTTTGTGTATTTTTAAGGATAGATACTTGATAGAAACTTTTCGCTGCATAAAATGTTTTCAGCTGTTGTTTTATTGTGTACAGGAGGCACTTTGTCTTCAATGACCAAGATCAAGACTTCTAAGACAAGTGTGAGAAGTGTGGCTGGAAGCTACATATGTAAAATTTGTTGCAGATCATTTCCAGCTAAACGAGAATATGAAGGGCATATGAATAATCATCATTTGAATAGAAAACCATTTCCTTGTCACTTGTGCTCAAAATCATTTGTTTATAAAAAGGGGTTAACATTTCATCAAAAAACTTATCATTTTTCAAGTCATAAACAAACTTAAAATTTACTTTTCAGACATTTTCATGTAGTAATATCAATAAAAATGTGTTGTTGTCTTTTTTAATATTGTTAATTTTTTTTTTTACTTGATAAAACTTTAGCAGTACATTTTCTTTGTTTTTTTTTTTTTTTTTTTTTTTTTTTTTTTTTTTGACTAAAAAATGTTAACTTTTTACATTTAAATTTTTCTCACAAACATTTTTTTTTTATTTTAAATTTGAAAATATAGTAACTTGTTAAGTAAACATGTTTGAAGATTTTTCTACCATAGGATAGGATTAGCTTAATACAAATGCCAAGTTCTTCTGGATATATTGTAGATCTTTTTAACTTTTTTTATTCAGAATATCTTCATGAAGAATGGCAGCATCTTTCATCTAACTCTAAAGAGATTTACATGAATACAAAAATTCAAGGATATAAGAAAACTAGCATCGTTTGTGAGCTGTGTCAAAAAACATTTGCCAGTCGTCGACTGTTATCTGGTCATATGAACTCAAAACACCTTAAAGCCAAGCCCTATGTCTGTCCACATTGCTCTAAAGGATTTTCTTACAAAACTAGTCTTGATTATCACTTAAAAACTTGTCAGCCAGTATTTGTATCATTGTATGCTTAAACAATCCAAATAGGTGCAAATCAGCCAATCTTAATTTTTTGTTTCTTTATCACTTCAGACTGTCTTGATTGGTACAGAAATGGTACTAAGTTGCCTGTGACTGATAGTCTTAGGAAAAAGAAGAACTATGTGTGTCATATTTGTTCTAAAGCATTTGTCAACTCTAGAATTTTAGCGGGCCACATTAATTGTGTTCACTTGAATATAAAACCATATAAATGTATATATTGCGCAAAAGCATTTTCTTACAAGAATAGTCTTGATGTCCATTCTAAAATGTGCAACACCCTGTTTTCAATATCGTAATATGTCAGCCCAGAGCTTCAGCAGTAACAGCTAATTTTTAATTATTTTTTTATCAACATTTTCTTTTAAAAACACTAGAAATGTCTCAGCAACATTGGTTTGGAATTAGTGGATTCAAAAGCTCAAGTATACGAGGAGGAAAGCAAATGCTAGGAAATATTGTATGTGGGCTTTGTGAAAAAAGGTTTCCTTCGCGTAGATCTCTCAATGGTCATATGAATTCTTCTCATTTGCATCAAAAGCCTTATCAATGTGAATGGTGTGACAAGTCTTTTGCACATCAAACCAGCCTTCATTTTCACAAGAGATTGTGCCAGCCAAAGTTGAAAAATACTTCCTAAGTAAGTGTTAAATTTACCAGCAAATTTATTGGGTTTTCCTGGCCCAATGTGGTTGAGCCATGACACAAAGTTTTTTTTTTTTTCATTTACAGCAACCCTTGTGTTCCAAGGAATTACTGATGACCTAAAGTTTAGGAATCCATTCAGATTTCGAGCTTTTCGATCAAAGATTATGTGTCACTATTGTGGGAAAAAATACACTTCTAGACGTGATTTACAAGGTCATCTGAATGTTGTTCATTTGAAGCTTAAACCTTTTGTTTGTTGTCATTGTGGAAAAGCATTCTCTTACAATCAGCATTTACATGCACATAGCAAAATTTGTGCTCATAGTTTTGGGCCATATCTGACTAATTTGTAACATTTCTTTCTTTATTCTTGGAAGTATTTCTATCTTGACAGTAGTTTGGCAATTCTCTTTATATTAATATATTGTTTTAACTGTTAGTCAAAATATCTAACTTATTTCAGTTGACCTCAATCAGGATTTCAACACAAGCACATTGTGGACTGCAAACTCTTTAAAAACGCTGCGCTCAGGATTCTCTTGTCAACACTGTGGAAAGTTGTGTATTTCTCGAAGAGATCTTTATGGTCATACAAATGCTGTTCATTTAAAAATTAAACCTTTCATTTGTCAGTTGTGTGGGAGAGGGTTTTCTTACAACAGAAATTTGCATGTTCATAAGAAGGTTTGTCCAGCCCTTTTTACTCCACATTAGACTGTGCTAACATTACATTTGATAGGACTAGATATATAACCAAAGTATTATGTCTAAACTTTGTCAACACAATGACCTTGCTATTGTGAAGTTAAGTTTCAATTGGTGCTAAGAAAATGCATGAAAGAATTCAACAGTAAGATGTGTTTTTCTTTGAACCTGTACTTTTTGCAAGTTTTGTTAAGGCATACTTATGCCCTTTTTATTTCTGTTGGAACAAATGAATTAGTCTACTAGATTAAACCCAAGCCTGATAAAAAATAGTAAACATGTCTCCTTGCTGTATTCCTCAGCACTTACTTTAAGGAAGTCACCATGGAGGAAATATTCACCTGTGAAAAGAGCTTGGTTTTCCTCCAACCAGCACAGGTTGTCTTGTGAGATTTGTCATAAAACTTTCATAACTACTAGAGATTACATTGGCCATAAAAATGCCAGGCATTTAAATGTCAAGCCATATCTTTGTCATTTCTGCGGCAATGGCTTTGCTTATAAAAGAAGTGTAGATTTTCATCAAAAGAATGGAAAGTGTCCAGCTATGGTTAAAGTTGAATATTTTTGATTTTTTTTTTTTTTTTGGTTGTCTTTTCAGTTTAAATTTGTCATTAGCTACTGTTTGTTGCCAATGTAAACAAAAGAAAAAAACCTCATTGAGACCAGACCCATTTGTCTGATAAGGCTTAATGTTATTCAACTGTTTATGTTCTCATTCTAATCCCAGGATCATTGTTATTTTTATTACAAACAAACGGATTGCGTTTACACACATGTAATACGGTCCCGGTATTGAATTGATTTATCTTGTATGATTACATTGTTTTGTTTTTAATGGACACAAAATAAATCACATGGTATTTTTAAAAAAATGTTTTTATTTATTTTTTGCTTGTATATGTCCAGAAATCTGTTGTTTGTTATAAAATGTAGAAACCTTAATAAATTTAAGACACTTCTGGAACAACTACACAAATACATATTACAAAAATTGACATTAGAAGCTTTTCATTGTTGCCATTTTTACCCTTGTCAGCCTTGGCCCATGTAAAATAGCGGCAAGACATTTTAAGAACTTGTATTGCTTGTGTCACTTCCAGTTGAACTGAAGGAGGATTGTGCCCTTAGTACACATTTTCTTGTTAGCCCTGTCAAGCCATTGAGTCAGCATATGGAACTAAAGAGGCCTCCAATCAAATGGTCAGAACGCACACGCAAGTACACCTGTGAATTTTGTCAGAAGGCCTTTGTAGTCAAGCGAGATTGGGAAGGGCATATCAATTCCATCCATCTTAAAGCTAAACCATTTCGCTGTGATGCTTGTTCTTGGAGCTCCTCTCATAGAGGAGAACTTCAGAAGCATTTTAAAAAGTGTGCCTTTCAGTTTTCTGTTCTGGACAATTTGGGAACTAATTTTTCTGTTGAAAAGAAATGTTTACCTTAAAAGTTACTTGATTTGATTCAAACACAAAACTTGTGTAAGAATGTCATTCAGCCAGGGGTACAGCTTGATTTGTAGTGAGTCTTCGAACTTCTGACTTTGCTCTTTAACCAGGTTCCCTTTCCATTTTTTTCCCCATAGTATATAGATGCCAATTTTTATTTTTCCAGACATTATTGAATCTCTCTTAAAACAAGATACAGTAACTTTTGATCAGCTTGGAGAAAAGTCGTCTTTAGATAGAAACCTTCGTCAGTATGGTGTGTCATCTTTTTTGTGTAAACCTTTACAGTTTAAACGCTACACTTGTTTGAAATGCAGCCAGTCATTTAGTTATCCAGGCAATCTGTCTCGTCATAGAAAGGCCTGTGAGGGAAAGTTTGATATTAAATGCTTGTATTGTGAACAAGTCTTTTATCGGCAAGATGTTCTCAAAATGCACATGAGGAGTAAACATGGCATAGTGTGTTTATAAAAATAGAAATTTGTAAGCATTGCTACTTCTGTGATGTAATTTCAATAAGTAAACTTTTTTTTTTCTAACGATTAAACTAATCTCTATTTGGGTAGTATTTCTGTACAAATACAATTTAAACAAATCAAACGTTCTGCCATTTGTTCTGAAGGTCTCCACCTGTCCCCCTCGTCCAGCATGTTTGACACTTAGTGTCTAACAACTTTTCTTCTTTCCAGTTGAAGGTGATGCGTTCTGGAATAGGAAGAGACCATCAAAGGGCCACGTTCATGCTTACAGATCCTCTTTTTTAGCTGTGAATGATGCACTCTCTTGTCCACCGTTGTTGGTTGCTTCTGATTTGGAGTGTAAAAAATGTTCCTATGTATCAAATGATGCTTTAGCTATGTCTTTGCATAAAAAAAGCTGTACTGGCAAGAGACACCTTACTTGTAGTTTTTGCTCTAAAGTTCTCAGTCGCTATGACTCTCTAGCTGAACACCTGCGAGGAATTCATGGGATAGGGAATAAAGTCGAATGTAGGTTCTGTGGGAAACATTTCAAGTACAGACCACAAATGTATCAGCATCAAACAATTTGTTTACACAGACCTTTCAAGATAGAAATGGATGTAGCACATAATACAATGGACTCCAGCCTAGAAAAACTAGACTCTAAAATTACTTTTCCTTACGACGTGACAATGTCTGTAGATGCAGATAGCATTAATAGGCAAATCTTTGAGTCAAAGCTATTTTCTGATATTTAAACTCATTTTTGTTTAGTTAGGTATATCCAGGGTAATTAAGTCCAGTCCCTTTCCAACAAACTCACGCATCTAGTATTACTATTAATAAATTGCGTTTCCCACCTCTTAGACAATGTGAAGCAAACAGTCGTTCCAGTTTCGGAAATATTTTTCAGTCCAAGTTTTTGTTCAGTGTGTGGGAAATTGTTTGCCTCAAGACATGTTTTACTTCGTCATTTGAACACTCACGAAGCAACAGCTACTTGTCGATTTTCTTGTCACTTATGTGGAAGAACTTTTAATCGTAGTGATTCTTTAAAAAGACATTACAAACTTATACATAGTCTTACTTAGTTTGCAAACATTGAACTCTGTTCTTGTTCTACATGTAGGCTTAAACTTTTTTTGTTTGTAGCTTCCATTTGAAGCGTTTGTGTGTGTGTGTGAAGCATTAGGTAGAATACTGGTCTTACTACCTGCTAGCCCCAGGGAGACATCTAGGCTATTTTAAACAGTTGAGGGTGTATCTTTCCTCTATTAGGTCATGAGCCAGCCAACAGACCTAGCTGTCACCGGGTTCATTCTTTTACTGGACGTGTCTTGTCGAAGAGTATCTCTGGAAAGCTGGCTTGTCCAGAATGTGGTACATGTTTTCGAAGAAAAGATAATCTTCGAGTGCATTTACGTAATAAACATAATGTAGGCAATCCCACTGTATGTCCTGGATGTGACATGTATTTCCGTTCTTATCTCAAGCTTAATAATCATACCCGCGTTTGTCCAATGTTTCAAGGGAAATTGAAGGAGACTACTCCAAAGAAGCAGAAAATGACATTTTTATAAATTATTAGAATTTTTTGATGCACTGATGTATTTCATTGGCGCTCTCTATAGAAGAACCTTTTTATTTAGTAAATTGAATGTGTGTGAAATATTTTCTTGTTGAGTGGGGGAAACCCCCCCCCCCCCAAAAAAAAAAAAAAAAAAAAAAAAAAAAACAGGGAGTTAGTAAGTGTCTATTTTCCATACTATTTTTTTTTAATAAAATCACTATTGGTCAATATGGACTAGCCATTTACATTTCAATAATGTTAAGATCAAGAAATTGTGAAGTACTGGTACCAGAAACGTCGCTTTACTTGTTCATTGTTCTTACAACACATGCTACAATTTTGTTGTATGCCATTGGCCTGGATGTTTTAGATGATTCCCACCCAATAGAAATGCCGCTTACATCATTTGCTAACCCAGTGAGATCATTTGAAGTTGTTCACATCATGGACTGTTTTTTTTTTTTTACATATTTATTTAAAGCTCCATTATTTTCATGTTACAATAAAGGTTTATTTCACATTGCAATTGAATATTTAGTTTATTTGAATTTTTCAAAATCTGTAGAAAGTTACCTAAGGTACATAATAGTTTCATTTCATTTCAGACCACTCTTGCAACAGATTGTGTGTGTGTGTATAATATGTATGATTAGAGCTAGAAGATTATAAACAATCATGCCTAGAGACTTTACTAGTTGTCAGCTTGTTGAGTTCTTATGCTTTGTATTGCATTTTAATAGTTTAATATTGACAAAGCCAATGCAAATTCAAACTCACTCCTTTGATCACATGACTAATAGAAATTGTCGAAGATTTAGATTCAAAGCAGATCTGACAAAATAAAAATGTTTTAGTTTAGTTAACTTGACCGAAAATATATTTGATTGAAGCCTAATGTTTATAATGATTTAATTATATCTTGGACTTCCTGTATACATGTAGTATTTGTGTCCTTACTTTAGTCATGCTAATGAATACAAAAGAAGTAATTTTGAAATCTAAGAATACGTTTTTACACCATCTGTTTTGGGCTTAATATTAGTTTGGTCAGCACTGAAAGCTGACATTGTCCATCAATTCTTCTGTGCTGCAGACAAATTGAAACAGTTCAAATGAAGTGTCCTTTTTTTTTTTTTTTTTAACTGTTGAAAATGGGTTCTCCTATCTTGTGAATGTTAGTTAAACAAAATAAAAGTGTTCAATGTTCCTATTGTTTGATTAAATCATTCAACATTTATGTATTTGTTTCAAATCTTTGTATTTATTATGTTGTATCATTGACCAGCAGGTCTATTAAATACATTTAAAGTTTATACTGTAGATTTTTTAAAACAAATATCTATTTCTATTCTTTAATAAAAAGTTGATTCAAGACAATCCAAACTCCTGTGCTTCATCTAAAGGGAATGGTCCTACGTGGGTCAGAAGGCTAACTACACAGACAAATCACTTGGATGATTAACTACGGGATGATCCCTTTTAGTGTGGCTTAGAATCAGTAGTGAACAGACAATATTAGTATAGATTAAAATGAGAAATGCTATAACTTACAATCCAATGAAATACCGCTAGTTTGTGTTGCCTGAAAGATCAAAGAAACTCTACGTTAGTTACTCTTGGCATGTTCCAGTAAGACTAGCTAGATGTAGCACTTATAATCTGTAACATTTGAAAGTTTTAAATGCAATTTGTTTAGGATGGAGCTATGCCTGATTGTAAATATTGCTTTGTATGGGTTGATCTGATTTGTCATCTGCTAGACTCGGCCCAGTCCTTCTCTTCGTTTCTTGTGCATGCTGTATGTTGTACGTAATCTACATCTTCTCTGCTTCCTCAGGGCCTCTGAGCCTAGACTTTGACAGAAACACATATGAGGCCCCAAGATATACACGACCTTCAGAAATGGTCAGTGTCAATTCAGGGGGCAGCAATTTATGGAGTCATCGTAGAGTGTCTTATCCATCTAACACCTCCTTTGTTAATCAGAGACATTCTGTCGTTGATTCCGACCCAGACAACATTCGGTCTTCTGCCAATTCAGTTATTTCTCCTTGTTACAGACGCCAGTCCCGAGATGTTCATGGCAATCCATTGTTTTCTACTTGTTCTAAATGTGGTGGCAAATACACTAACCCAGGGATGTGTGCGTCGCATGAAGCTAGCTGTAATGGGAGCAATCGATTAATGTGTCAAATTTGTAAGCGGGTTTACAGTCAAATGTGTGCGCTAAAGGAGCATCTCCGAGGCAAACATGGTATAGGGGAACTGCTCTCTTGTAAACATTGTGGTAGATCCTTTAAGTATAAACCTCAGTTGTATGATCATAGTTGCTCGGGAATCAATCAGCAGGCATTACGCGCAGGCACCAGATCTTTTCAAGATGTTTCATCTTTAGATCCTTGCAATGTGCAGACTCAGGAAGATCAACAAAGTCAAAGCAGTTTGTCTAGCTCCTCTTCTTTACTGCCTGGACAGTTGAACCAAGATGGCGATTAGAGTCTACTCATACCATGTCATGTAAATCACATTTAAACGATTTTGTTTTGATTTGTTTTGAAAAGGTAATAATGAAGTAGACTTAAGTCCAAGTAGAAAGTGTCTAGTTTACCAAATAGAACAGAGCAAGTGCAATGATATGGAGACATTTATTTGAAACTCTCTTATAGCTTTTCAGTTTGATTTAACTTACGTAAAGTCGACTGAACGGCGCTAGAGTGCAGGGGTATCTGGGTGTATTTAGGGTGGTACTGTAAGCGAGCCCAGAGTCCTCTAAGTTATCTGAGATAATGTGTAACTCAGTGAACCAATCTTGTTTCTCTCCAGCCTTCAAATTGCAGTGCCACGTGTCAAGCGCTGCCAATGTATCAGTGGATGAAGTGTATGATCTTTTAGGTGATTATGGTCAGGCTACATGTCTGTGGTGTTCACACAAGTGTAACCATCAAGAACAATTTCGGAAACATGTACGCCTTCACCACGAAGGAGTGCAACCTATTATCTGCACCAACTGTTGGCACGTCTGTGCAGATTATGATTCATTTGTACTACATTGTAGCCATAAGGAGAGCAAAGGGAAAAACTCCAAACAGAACGAGAAGAAAAGAAAACCTGTTAAGTCTCAGAGTGAACCAGTAGGCATTACATTTGAATGTAGGAAATGTAAGAAACACTTCCGACAATCGTGCTCTCTCTTTAGACATAGGTGGAAATGTGAAGGCACCAGGTCCATAGTATGTAGCATGTGTGATAGTGTTTTTTATCGCAGTGATCACTTTAAAAGACATATGATAACAGCACACTCTTTGAAATCACCTCATAAGATATAAATCACATCAATTAGCAATAACTTGTTTTTCTCCTGTTGCTGCCTTATAGCGTTGTTATTTCATTGAGGTCATATTGTTCCGACTTCTGGTCTCACTAGTCATGATGGAAGTATTTTGTGTTTGTATTACTATGTAAGCTTTGTAAAAGCTTAGATTTTCTTGATTATGGCACTATATTGAAACCAGGGCTTAAAAAAAACAACAGAATGTTGCTCTATCTTGAGCAAGACTTCCATTTTTTATTTTAGACAAAAGGTTCGAGTTTTTAAATTACCGGTAGTTTATGAAACAATGAGACAGAATAATAGTTTCAAATATTGTGATGAACAAAAATCCTTGAATGCTGCATTTTAATTGACATTTACATTACAAGTTAACAGTTTGTTAATCAAAACAACACTATTTTGTTTATGAGCTTAGTTTACAAAAAAAAAATATCTAGTCGCTGCTTGCTACAAAACTGTCCAAATGTCATGAGCTAGTAGATTGTTCACCTGGGTGTTTGGAAGTATCGTTTGTTTACTGCCTGACCAGCATTTGTTGTCAATAGTTGTTAGCAGAAGATTCCTTTTTTTTCCCCCCTTAGGTTTCCACTGGAGTGATTGTATTCAGTCCTATGTAGAGAGACGTTCAAGACCCAGGAAAAAAGGCTTGTATCAGTGTGAGCACTGCTCCAAAGTGTTCAATATGCAACAAAGTTTAACGCGGCATAAATGGAAATGTGAAGGAACACGCATTTTACAGTGTCATTTATGTGCGAAAATCTTTCATCGCGCTGACAGATTCAAAAAACATTATAAATCTCAGCATTCATTATTATTATAGTTGGAACTAGAATGAATAGTATAGAGCTTTGCTGTGGATCTTTTTTTGTTTCATATCTCTGTTGCTAAGGTACCATTAGGTTCTTCCGTGTGCTGGTATAGATATACATCAGTTCATAATACCACCTGCCTCCCCTTTGCGCCTCCAACGTATTTGTACCGGTACTTTAAGTTTCTTCTTGTACTCTGTTTCCACTAGGTTTCATCTCTAGTGCACGTTTTCGTAGATTCACTTGTGATCGCTGCCAAAAGATGTTTGCATACAAAGGGAGTTTAAATCGCCACAAATGGAGATGTGAAAGACTCCGTGTCTTGAACTGTTCTCTATGTAACAAAGAGTATTTCCGTGTTGATATGTTAAAGGAACACATGTTTTCCATTCATAAAGTGTCCCCTGGAGAAGACTTAAATACATAGATCTGTTAGAACTTCCTTACTACCTGCCAGTCTTCTACAACTTTCATTGGTCAAAGTTCAAATAGTTCACCACTAAATATGTTAGAACAATATATGTATATATTTTACTGTACACATAGATGTGTGTTTGTAGTTAACATTGGCTAAGATCATTTCACTTTCAGTTGTACTACGAGCTTCCTATCTTGGTGCCCCCCCTGTGTATTTGTGCGATCGCTGCAATAAGACATTTCTTTACAGTCAAAGTCTCAATCGCCATAAATGGAAATGTGCAAGATCTCGAGTTATAGAATGTCCTTACTGCAACAAAGAATTTTTTCGTACAGATAAATATAAAGAACACCTTCAATTACATCAAGTTCAAGCATTAAGAAGGGAATGACATATTTGACACTCACTTTGTATTGTTCACTAAGTTAGATTTTAGATGTACCACCTGCCTGCAAAGCTCTTCCTGTCCTGTTATGTCAACGAATTATGTCCTGGTCCTTTTCATATTAGGTGGACACGCCCCTCCATACTACCAACTTGCCGCTCGTCAGGTGTACATATGTCATCGCTGTAACAAGTCATTTCTCTACAGTCAGAGCCTTGCCAGACACAAGTGGAAATGTGAACAAAGCAGAATCCTGAACTGTTCTTTTTGTGGCAAGATTTTTTATAGGCTTGATTATCTTAGGAAGCATGAATTGAAGCATATAGTCTAGTAGGTCAGTTGTAGGAGTTCTAAAGGATTATTTATACATTTATGAATATGTAGTACATCCACTTTCCTGGTAAATAGACAGTAAAGTTAGTGAACATTCGATAAGAAGATGCTAAAAGTTATTCTAGAGGGATATTATTTTTGTACTGATATTAGAACATTTCTAGACGGTTTTTTTCTGTAGAAAGAAATTGGCTGTCATGCTCCGGTGAAAGTTGTCACCAACCTAGCAGCTATGATAGTCTCCACTCAGAGCTAAGAAATAAATGCTTTTGGCCCTCTCCTGGATTGATGAAGTCATGTTGTTGTCAATGTTATTTGTTGTGTATCTCTACACTTCATTTAGGTCAGTTCAATAGTAGCACTACAGACATAGGAGTGGTGCACCCTAAAGGACTCCGGAAGCGCTCCTACAGCACAGCTCGTTATGAGTGTGAACACTGTCACAAAGTGTTTTCTTTCTCACAAGGGCTTCGAAGACACAAGTGGAAATGCGAAGGTTCTAGAATTTGGCCTTGTGAACATTGTGATAAATTTTTTTACCGCTCTGATCACCTCAAAATTCACGAGAGACAACATATATTTTTTTAGTTAAGTTCATGAGAATTTTTGTTTCAAAGAAGGAAAGACAAAGAAATGCTTTGTGGTAGTATTTTGTTTAGATTTGTTTGTTAACGTGATTCAAACTGACAAGATTGGGCTCTTAGTGCAGACAATGTCACTGGAGTCCAGGATGAACGTTTTGTTTTAATAGACTTGAAAGTCTCAGGTGGCTAGATTTGTTCCACTGTATAGACTAAGTGACAGTCTCAGGTGGCTA
>JADKLZ010000003.1:31009248-31022163 GCA_021533235.1 Biomphalaria straminea
AGAGAGAGAGAGGGGAGAGAGAGGAAAAATACATGGACAGAGAGAGATATATAAGTTAGACATAATGTGTAATTCTTGGAGGATCGTGTTTCAAATCAGGAACTTTGAAACTGGACAATACACAAAGTATCAATCCTTCTTTGACACAAATGAGATCCAAGAAACGTACAAGATTTACCAACAGAGATGTCTGCAAGTGAACTATGACGACTACATGTAGACCTATAAACAAATATTTTGAGAAAATCGCAAGATGGACAACAGAAAAAACTGCGCGCGCTGGTACGAACCTTGCAGATAGCGAACGAAATGAAGCTGCCATAAAAAAAGAAGATGCAAAAAAAAGCAGCCCTGTTTTATAGCCCTAAAACAGGAGCATTCAGATGCACGAACAGTGGCTAACTTTGCCGCTTTGGAATCGGTTTACTGACACCCAATTGTTCGTGGACGCAAGAAGAAACCCAAACTAGTTTTTAATATGAGTGCATTATTTTACATCTATTGTCTTTCAAGACAGAAGGAAGACAGAACGAGATATATCACGGTCGGCAACTTTGTCAAGTGTAACAAAATATCCATTGATAGCGTACTCGTAATATAAAAATCCAGTTATGGATTTACTGCAGTGCGTCAACCTTGCTTATTAAATAATTATAATTATTTTTAAAGAAGAAAGATGTAATCTACATCCACAATTTGGCACTGTATCTTAATATATATATATTTTTAAATTATGCTTTGTTTATTATTATCTCGTATTTAACGTATTTAAAATTTTAAAAAAGTTAACACACGCTTAGATTTTTTTAGCAGAGACGTATAATTAATTATTAATAATATATTAATTAAATTTCCCATTCAGTACGTCATCATACGTGCGGATAGACAGTTGCCAAATAATTGACCTGAAAACCTAGGGGCCTTGGATGTAAAGTTTCACCAAAAAAATTGAAAGAAAATGCAGTTTATAATATTATTAATTATCTTACTAAATATATTTTTTCTCTTTAAAAATTAATAAACATTGTTTGTGTGTAATTATAGTACTTTGTATAAATAAGTTACATAACTTAACAATTAAAATATGAAAAACAAATTTGGACAATAAAATCTACAGTTGTTAGCATATTGTGTTAAATATTTGGTAAATGATTGTCTCCCCTTTAAAAAGTACTAAGATTGATTGCACTATAATTTGATACAGAAAAAAAATCCATAGAAAATACATTTCATTACATTATTAATTGTCTTAAATTAGGTCTACTTGGTAATAGGGTTTTTCTATATAAAAAACTGCTTGCATAAATGATTTTCAAAAATTAGAATTTGAGCTTTTTGAAAAGAAAAAAATAGCCGTTGCATCAGAACTTTGAATGATCTAAATTTTTGTGATGTCCGATTTTCATTTTCTCTTCTAATTTCTGAGATCTAAACGGGACGGACGGACAGACGGTCAGACAGGACACACAAAACTAATAGCGTCTTTTCCCATTTCGGAGGCAGCTAAAAATGAGACGATATGAAAATGCTGCTTTTAAAGTTACTATAAATTCTGGGACAAAGCTCAGGATATTTCGAGGGAGCTTTTCAAATTCTATTATTTATCGGTTTACAAAAATGCATTTATTTTTTAACTTTGGTGTCACCTTAAAGTTGTAAACTAGTCATGGGCCCATGGGCAGTGGGCCCCTAATGGCCGTGGGCCCGGGTTCATTGAACCCCTTCGCGCCATAGGTGCTACGCCACTGGTTGCACATCCTTTTTTACATGTGAGAAGAAAACTGACAGCCACTGAGTTCAAATATGCCACTATTGAAAAGGAGGGACTAGCCACTGTATGGTGTGTAACAAAGTTAGGGTTTACAAATTACAACTATGTTAAGCCGAAACGCACTTCAATTGTTGTAGCTCCATATTGACTAGACCTACAAAAAAAAT
The DNA here is from genome assembly GCA_021533235.1 of Biomphalaria straminea. Taxonomy (NCBI): domain Eukaryota; kingdom Metazoa; phylum Mollusca; class Gastropoda; family Planorbidae; genus Biomphalaria; species Biomphalaria straminea. The sequence continues at coordinate 31,011,187 of JADKLZ010000003.1, forward strand.
TAAAACATCTATAAACTCGTCCTTCTTCCTCTTCATCCATTGGTCTATAAAATTAGATATGTTGCAAAGTTTCAACATGCATAGTTAAAATAAAATCCAATGTCAAAGAGGGGTGGGGCAGGTATGCCGAAGTGACCTCATCAGACATTTTTTTCCCTGACCACAATATCCAACGCCTTGTATGCCATATCAGACAAAATGTTTTAATCATCTTTAAGCTACTAAAAGTCTAAAGCTACTAAAAATAAAAGTAACGAAGCTTAGGCTTAGACTAGTTCGGCTTTGACAGTTTAGTAGAAATAGATCTAGTAGTAGTTTAACTAGTTACTCAAGTCAAGAGTGAGGCACGAGGTCTAGACTCTAGAGTCTAGTCTGACTCCTAACTAGATCTTATCATCTAGTAATCTAGTACTAGTACATTAGCAGGCTACTTAGTTACACTAACTCCTAACTAAGTCTTTTGCCAGTTTTAGTTAGTTTGGGGTTTAGGGATAGACGAGGGTCAAGAAAGTAGAACTCGAGAGTCTATTGCTATTCTCTAGTCTATACTAGTAAGTAAATACTCATACACGATGTCTGATGATGATAATACTGAGTTACTGTCACAGTCTTACCTACTTATTATTAATATTAACTTAGAAAGACTAATAAGTTAGACTTAGGAAAAGTGTCCATTCATACTACTATAACATAAGACATAAGCATAGATGCCATAGGCATAGATAAACACAGTGTCTAAGAGCAGTCTGGAGTCTAGACTATAGTATAGACCAGTGATGCCCAAAATACGGCCCGCAGGCCAGATCTGGCCCGCAACATGATTCCATCCGGCCCGCCATAACGTCGACAGAAAGTGTAAAAATCCCCCTTCCAAACAAAAACAAAAAAATACTTGAAAAAAAAAATAATATCTTTACCAAGTTTGGCCCTCACTTTTTCTCTTATAGATTGACATAATGATGTTTAACATGTCATTTGTGTGTTTATGAAATGGGACTCTGAATGTAGAATCTAGAATCCACATCTTTACTATTTTTTTTGTTAAACATGATAAAAAGCCATTATATTTATTTTGTAAAGAAATTGTGGTTGTTTAACAAAACAAGAACATAAAACCGGCACCACACAATAAATATGATGGCATTCTTGGTTTAAGCCTCGAATAAAAGATAGTTAAACTACGCCTAGAGATTAGAGGGTCAAAAAAGAGATCACAAAATGACTCTGTGGTAAATTTACACTGTTTCTCATATTTTAAGTAGAAAAATGAAGCTATTTTATTAAGCGTAACAAAAATATAATTGTCAAAAAACCTATTACTTAAGTATTAAATTCTTAACTTTCAACCAAAATAGTTTCAGAACAATTTTATTTCAATTTTGTAACTTTTAGGTCATGTGGCCCTCGAAAATGGTATAGACCAGGCATGTCAAACTCATTAAGGTATATGGGCCGCAAAAAAGAACTTACTACGACCTGAGGGGCCGCAGCAAAAAAAATCAGTTTTAAAACAGCCTACTAGTTTTATGTAAAATTAGAAATAATACAATATAATACTGTGAAGAAACGAGTCCCTTTAATTATCAGTTGCCTTTATTCTGGAGCATACAACTTAACATATTTACAGATCACTCTCTCCTAGATCACTTCCACTCCTTGTTTACAACCCATTCCACTTCCGCAAGTCCCCTAACTCCCGGTGCCCAACACTTGACCGTGTGTCACGGTTGACCACACATAGTAACCGTGTCACAACAGTCCTCCCAGGGCAGAGAAAAATTTTGATCGTATCAAAATTTCATGAACCCAATAGTTTGAGTGTACATTAATAATGTTTTACATCGTCAAGTAAAAATAATGGCATGTAATACAATGGCATCTTCTTTATGAGAAAACTGATAATGTCTATGACGACTAATAATTCTACAATAATATGTTATTGAAAGGGACATTTCCAATTGAAGTATCGCAGCAAGATATACAGTTATATTATACAACTTATATAAAGAAAAATCCAGCATTTAACTTTTTCTAGGTACGATAGTCCCACCAAAACATTGCAAAGGGAAGGGATCGTCTCACGAGACGTAAAATGCCACTGGATAATCTTTTGAATGACAACATTCAAATGTAAAATATCTCCAATTAGCTACTACTATAAGTTTCCTCAAATACATTTTCCAAATTAAGGGAATTATTTAGTTTGTGTTTCTTACATACTATTTCCTAAGTCGATAATACGAATACAATCAATGCAACAACAAAAAAATTGCTATATTATAGTACAAATGTCACCTATCTGAATGAAATAAAAAATTCAATCTTGAGGATACAAAATTTAAAGTTATCATACAAGGTATTAGTTATTTTCTCGTTAGCTGATTAATGACTGAACATAAGTCCAGTAGTCCTTAGACACATCTTGTCAACACGTCAGCTATCACGTTGATTTGTCCCGGAATGGCTTGAACTGTAAAGCTGAAGTCTTGAAGTTTTAAAGCCCATCTAGTAATCCTCTGGTTGTCTAGCTTATTTGTATTGATATAAGCTAGTGGGGCGTGATCTGTTAGTAAGATGAATGATTTCCCGAGCAGGTAACGGGATAGTTTTGTTATACAGAACACGATAGCTAGAGCTTCACGCTCTATTGTTGAGTATTTTTGTTCTGCTGCGTTCAGCTTTCTGCTAATGTAGTATACTGGTCGTAGCGTAGCATCACACTTCTGCATTAAGGTGCCTCCCACTGCTGTGGAGGATGCATCTGTTGCCAGGTAGAAAGGGTCTCTGATGTCTGGAAGCTGGAGTACTATGTCGTCTGAGAAGGCACTTTTAATGCTTTCTAGGCATTCCTGTAGTCTGGAGCTCCATGTGATCTTGTTTGGCATGCCTTTTTTTGTCAGTTCAATTAGAGGTTGTGTAATACTTGTGAAATTAGCCAGGAACCGTCTATAGTAATTACATAAACCTAGGATGCTTCGGACTTGTCCCTTTGTGGTAGGTATTGTTAAATTAAGTATCTTGCTTATGTTGTCTTGTAGTGGTCTGATAGTATTTTGCTGTATTCTGTGCCCCAGAAATTCAATGTCTGTTCTGGCAATTTTAACCTTACTAGGTTTTATTGTCAGCCCGTTATCCTGTAGTATCTGGAATACTTGTTGCAGACCCGCAATATGTTGTTCTAATGTGTTGTGGAAGACACATATGTCGTCAAGATAGAAAATGTCATCTGGTCTTTTCCCTAGTAGTTTTGCCATCATCCTGTTGAAGGTCGCAGGTGCATTGCTAAGACCGAAGCTCATGTAATTCCACTGGTAACAACCAAATGGAGTAGTGAATGCTGTTAGTGGCTTAGCATCTTCCTCCAGTGGAATTTGCCAATAACCTCTGGCTAAGTCGAGAGTAGTGAAATATTTCGCACCACTAAGTTTGGGTATAATGTTCTCGACATTAGGCATTGGGTATGTGTCTTTTACGGTAATGGCGTTGAGTTTCCGGTAGTCTACGCACAGGCGCATCTTTCCAGTCGTTTCCTTTTGTTTCACTAGTACTGCTGGAGCTGAGTATGGAGATGTGGATGTATCAATTATTCCCATTTGTAACAGCATTTCAATTTCCCTTTTCAGTACCTCTTCATGGTGTAAGGAAACTGGGTATGGTTTGGCTCTTGTGGGCTTTGTATCAGTCAGTTGGATAGCGTGTTTTATGGCAGTTGTTCTACCCGGTTGGTCTGTGAACATTGGCGCCCATTTAGCTAGTAGTTTATCGATATCTTGTTTAACTGGATCCTGGAGGTGTGATGTGTCAATATTTTTCACAGTTTCACAGCTTTCAATGACTGGGCACGGTAATTCATCTTTTTCCTCTATTGTTTCTACCATCATGACTCTCTGACTGTCTTGTGTGTCTTTCTTATTGTTCGTTGTAAGAGTAAATGGTCTGGGCATGTATAGCTTCAGCATATTTATGTGAAACACTTTGTCTCGGCCTCTTATGTTTATGCTGTAGTCGACCTTCGAAATCACTTTTGTGACTTGGAATGGGCCCTGCCATTTTATAAAAAGCTGGTTGTTTTTGTCAGGCAGCAGAACCATGACATTATCACCAACTTGTAGTGTTCTCAACTTTCGTCCCTGATTTAACGTTCTCAATAGTTCTGGTTTCTCTTTAATTGCTTGCTTTTGGACAGCTTCGCATGCTTCGATTATGTTTTGTCTTGTTTTGATGACAAGATCGTATCCTGTCAGTACGTCGTGTTCAATGTTCCTATTAACTAGAAAGTCTCTGTATAGTGACATGGGTCCTCTAACAGGTGAGCCGTAGAGCATCTCGAATGGTGAGAAGCCCGTTGTTGTGTGTGGTACTTCTCTGTAGGCGAACAATATGGGGTTGATCAGCTTGTCCCAGTCTGTTGGGTTGTCTTGTGCTACTTTGTTCAGCATTGTTTTCAGAGTTGAATTCCATCGTTCGCACATCCCATTTGTTTGGGGATGGAAACGGGCCGCAAATTGTTGTTCAATATTCAGAGTTTTACAAAACTGTGCGAATTCATTTGATTTGAACTGAGTGCCTTGATCGCTCAGTATTATCCGAGGGTAACCTGTTCTTGCAAATATTGCTGTTAGTGCGTCTCCCACATCTTCAGAAGAAATTCTTTTCAATGGTATTGCTTCTGGGAACCGTGTGCACATATCTACAACAGTCAATATGTAGCGATGGCCTCTTCCGGATATTACTGGCATTGGTCCCATAATATCTACAGCTATCTTTTCAAATGGCATTTCACTTAAGTCTGTTGTCTGTATTGGGGCTTGCATATAAGTTCCCTTTGCTCCATGTATTTGGCAAATATGGCAAGATTTTATATAGGCCTTTACTTCTTGCATAATTCTAGGCCAAAAAAATTCATTCAAGATTCTATTCAATGTTCTCTTTACTCCCATGTGTCCGGCAAACGGGGTGTCATGTGCAAGCTTCAATATTGTTTCTCTATATTTCTTTGGAATTAGCAATTGTTGTGTCTTGCCTGCTTTCAGATGAATTTCTCTTACATAGACACCATCTTCACCTATCTTGATTAACCCTCGTCTTGGTGGGGCTTCACTATCTATGAGTTTTATTAGATCTGGATCATTTTTTTGTTCACTGACAAATTGTTCTGCTTTAATCTGTAGTGGATCTTGATTTTCTGTTGAGATTTCATTCGGTTCGTTTACTGGATTATGGCTTCTCATATCGCTATTTTCTGTTTCTGCATTTTCATTTTCATCGTTATAAGGAACTTGTATATTATCGTTTGTATTTAGCACTTCTTCTGCTTTCTTCTGAGCTCTTGTAGTAACCATTGAACATTTCTGTGTGTATTTTTCTTTCCATTTATTCAATTCTTCTACTGTGCAAGGTTTAGAGCCTTCGATACATCCAATGATAAGACCAATATTGTCAGGCTTATTATCTATTACTAAGGCCTCATGCCAACCACTGATGAACGGTGTGTGTATGTTGATAAGTGCTACCAGGTGTGTAGTTACTTGGCCAGTGTAACTAACACAGTCTTGTCTTCTTCCTGTGTACTGTTGTGAGTTGACATATTCTTTTGCGACTAGAATTGCAGTTGCTCCTGTATCGTACAGTACGTTGGTCATCTGTTCTCCCACGAAGCCTGGGTATACCTGCAGTTTATCAGCATGTTTGGCAGCAAATGCTCGATCTCTTGGTCTGTTATTCTTATCATCATTGCGTCGATTGTAGAAGCAAGTCTGTAGTGTGGTTTGTTCTGCCACAAATTTGACATTGGAAACGAACTCTTTGCTGATTACGTCGGTGTTCTCGTTCCCTGTAGTTATACGTTGGGCTATTTTCTCCATCTTTCCTTCTTTGATATGTGTATGTTGGGCTCTTATCTGCATTATCTCTTCGATATCTATATGTTGGGCTCATTTCTTCATCTTTCTCTCTTCGATATCTATATGTTGGGCTCATTTCTTCATCTTTCTCTCTTCTTTCTGTATATGCTTGGCTCTTGTCAGCGTTCTCTCTTCTATATAGAGGGCTTGGAGTCCGCATTCTTACAGCGTTGCTCACCATAAAAGCGGATGCCGCAGTTGGGTTCTCTCTAGCTAACACTTCTCTTGGGTGTGCAGCCTTATACTGTCTTAGTTGTGCTATGAGACTGCTGATGGTTTTTGGCTCTCGCTCCGTTACGTATGTTTTCACATTATTATTGTAAGCTTCCATCACAGCGTCCATTATGATGTGTTCTCTGAGGGTTTCATATTTGTGATCCACTTTTGATAGGTCTACCCATCGATCGAAGTAAATTGACATGTTGGTGACGAATATTTGTGGATCGTCGTTCGGCAGAGGTGTCGAGTCTTTTAATCTCCTTCGGTATTCGTAACTTGTGGAGCCAAATTGTCTTAACAAAGTCTCCTTCACGGCCACGTAGTCTTTTCTTTCCTCTTCTCGCATTTGTATGCAGATATTCATGGCTCTCCCTTTCAATCGCCCCATGAGGCTTCTTGCCCATTCTGATTGAGGTAGGTTGCAGGCTGTGGCTATGTCCTCAAACCTCAGTAGATATGAGTCAATGCACTCGTTCTGGGCCTCGTCGAATGGGGACATTCTGTCTAGTTGTTTGTATTTGTCAAATTGTTCCTCCTTTTCATTTTGCTGTTCTTTGTCTTTCTTTTCTTTAAGTTTTAATTCTAGTTTTAAGATTTCCTTCCTTCTACTATCTTCTTCTTTCTTTTTGGATTCTTTTAGTTGTAAGATTTCCTTCCTTCTACTATCTTCTTCTTTCTTTCTACTATCTTCTCTATTAAACCTCCTCTCTTCTCTTTCTTCATCCTGTGCTATTTTTAGAGTAATGAAATTTTCAAGTTCTTCGCCTTGCAGGCCATTTTCTTTGCCCGCTTCTCTATATATCTGATACATTGACATTTTCACTTACTTCGATCTCGTCGTGGTCGCCAGTTGTGAAGAAACGAGTCCCTTTAATTATCAGTTGCCTTTATTCTGGAGCATACAACTTAACATATTTACAGATCACTCTCTCCTAGATCACTTCCACTCCTTGTTTACAACCCATTCCACTTCCGCAAGTCCCCTAACTCCCGGTGCCCAACACTTGACCGTGTGTCACGGTTGACCACACATAGTAACCGTGTCACAACAAATACAATAATTAATGGCATACCCTTCCCTTAGCTAAATTTGTAGTACTATTGGCTAATTAAAAATTATTATGATTACGCATTATTTTCTTTGTCCTGATGCTTGACATCTTTTCTGTGATACCATTTTATTAATGTCAGGTTAATGTTTTTTTGCCACTGACGCTTTCATCACAGATGACAAATTTTGATCAGATAATCTCGAACTGTGAGGTGTTTTGATAGCTTTTATTATGGAAAAGAACTGCTCACAGAGACCAGTGCATGCAAAAATAGCTAGAATTCTAGCTGCAAATTTCCGCAATTTAACGAACCTTTCTGGGTAAATGACTGTAAAATTTTGGCACAGTCATTTTAATATTCTTCGATTTCAACTAAGAACCTAACTTCTATCAGCTCTAATTGAACATTTCCAGCAGCATTTTCAGAATCAAATCAGATCGCGGGATCGAGAGGCTAAGTGCGCTTGAACTTTGCTTGGCTACCTAGAAGGAAGTTCCAGGCTCGACACCCGACTCGGGCAGAGCGCCTAAAGACAGCGCGGAAAACCAACTCCTAGGTGCCCCCTCCCCCCACTGGTCCACAAATGAGGTTGGACCAAGGCGATCCGAGCATGCTATAAGCATGAAATTAGCGCTATATAAAAGCTATAATAATAATAATAATAATGCACTGAAAATGAGTAAATTTAAAATTAGAATCAGTCTCTCTTATTTTTGCAAGTTAGACTTGTTAGACTAGCTAGCTTTACCAAAGATAAATTGTACTGCATTTTTACCTCCTGTTATTTCTCAAAAATCATCCTCGCTTGTTATGCATAGAACAGAACTCAGAATTCTTTCTCCTTTTTTTCTGAATAAATGACTTCAGCTTTAATGAAACACTCCTTAATAAAATCACATTTATTAAATGATTTGAAATGGCTTGCAATGAAGTTTGACAAAATGTAGCTTGCTCTCACTGCAGACTCATTCTCTTGTTCAGTTTAACAAATACTATTTTTCCATTCAAGTAGCTTGTCATCTCTCGTTTCCAGCGTAATAGTTTAAAATTACTTTTAATTATTTTTTTTAGATGGCCAAGCGGGCCGCATGCAAGGTGGTCGCGTCGAACACCCAGTTTGACATGCCTGGTATAGACTATACTACTCTATACTTCTATAGTGACTATAGTCTAAGTTACTAAGTGACTAAGTAAGTCAAGTGCCGTAAGACACGGTGACGGTAACGGGTAAGACATAGAAAAATGATAATTTAGAATCTAGATATAATATTATAATATAGAATTTAATTTTATTATTCTAAAATTTTACATTTACACTTAGACGACTTAGTCTTAAATGTCTTAATATAAATAATACTAGATTAGATCTATACTACTTACCAACTTACGCTAATTTTAGGCTTAGCATCCAGTCATAGTCATCTACTAAAAGTTGTAATACTGTTCTACTGCCCTAACCTTTGCTTCTTCTAGATTACAATCTATGTAGAATGTAGATAGATCTAGATCTATATCTTTAAAAAGTTAGATTACCGGTATATTAAAACTTTCTAAGATAGCCGCTAAACGATATCAATAAATTTGTCAACAAACTTTTAGGTCAGTTACCTTTGACCCCAAGTAACATTTGCATCACTGATACACATAACGAGGTTTATTTACCAAGACAGTGTTTTCCTCAAGAAAACCTCTATAAAAATCCCCAGATATAGATCTAGATCTAAATAAAACAACGCGCTTTCGATGCATGAATTCAGAGGCGCGTTGCAAGAAAATCCCGAAAATCAAGATCGCAGTCTTCACTGGCATTCGAAACATAGACCATATATATATAGTCTATGATTCGAACCAAAGAAGGTGTCTCTGCTAGGAAGCCAATCGCTTTTATTACCACGTCCCATTACTAATGACTATTAGGCCTGTTTTCTTGCACCGAGAAATGAATGGAATGTTTAAAAAAAAATTCTGAGCAGTTGTCAATGTAGAATTTTTCAATAAAACATCTCTGGAACTGCAGTGACCACTGGTGTGAAATCCTATAATCTTGTCTCAAGAAAAGTGCCCTTTCACAATCAAAAGTTTCTTTGAAAACATGTGTTCTGAATTAATGTTCATTATAAATTTGTCTACATAACAATGCGATAATGTCACATGGAACCGTGTTGTTTATTGGTGGTCATTGATTTCGAAGTAGGCCTATAATAGCTATCTTCTGCCATTAACAATTATAGGTTCAGAAATGCAAGAAGGTGGAAAAGGTTCCATCCAACGACTTTCTACTTTAGAAGACATGTTGTCTGGACGCCAGTTTGAGAAATGCAGCCTCGAGGTGTCATTTGTAACGATTTTCGATTAGTCAAATCTATCAGACTGATAGGCCTACTTCATTTTGATAGCAAGTATCCGACATGGACACTCAGTAGACCTGTGAAGTTGACAGAGTAAAAAAAAAAACAGGCTGGGAAATAGAATTTATAAATAAAACATAGCAGATGTGAAAGCTTCTAATTTTGGGGGCTCGGAGATGGCAGAGTTATGAAAGCACACAAATAGGCCTACGGTATTACCAAAGAGCTTCTCGTGACAGCTCACCAGCCAAATGCATTGTTCGAGTTATAAAGGCATGGATGCAAGATCGCCGGCTATAGCCGGCATAATCAAAGTAAAAAAAAACAAAGCTTGCCGGCAAACGCCAGTCCGACCGATTTGCCGGCTCGGTATCGGACTTTTTTTTTTTCACTTGCGATAACGTTTTGGTCTTTCAAACTTACAAATGAATGAGTCGAATTCAAAGAAAGACTGGAAGTTACATTTCTTAAGTTACGGCGCATGCGCTTTTTTCCCGTACTTTCATTTTATATTAAAAACGTAAACAAAAGTTAGAAACAAATCCGTAAGGCGCCGAAAATGCGACGCTTTAGTTAGTAAGTAGATCTAATTCTAGTAAGTTTGATCTGATCTGCCAGCATAACATCTTCTAAAAAAAATGAAACCAGACCAAATGTATAGGCTACACCCCTCCGGACCCCCCCTCACCTAAAATCTTCTTGTAACAGTAAGAGTGACTTCGCGTAGAAAGTCCGTAAATCATATATATCTATGATTATATGCTAGTATAGACAATAGTGAATAGTACTATAGTAGCATACCGGCATCTAGAGTTAGATATAGTGAATATAATTTGCCCTTAACCTGAGAACTCCGTGAATTTTAGTCAATTTAATTATCTCGATACATCTAACGTCTAGATTACTCTAGAAATATGATGGATTCTACAATATTCTACATATGTCTTATTTATGCTAAATCACTATAGAATCTAGTGACGATAATTCGCACACAGCCGTGAAAAGTCCGCAAATTTAAGAGACTTAATAGATCTATAAAAGAGTCTAGATTTAGATTTACGGCAGAGTCACTGAAGATAATTCGCGCACAGCCGCGATAAAGTCCGCGAATTAATAGTGACTTAGATCTAGACTCTAGATTTACGTTAGAGTTAGTGAAGATAGATCTAATTCGCGCACACAGCCGCGATAAAGTCCGCGAATTTAGTGACTTAGATCTAGACTCTAGATTTACGCTAAATCACTAGAATCTAGTAAGATAATTACTAACCCAGTGAAGCCGTGAAAAGTCAGTGAATTTTAGTGTTTTAGAATTAGAATCTACTAGTTGACCGGCGGCATAGCATATGCCGCTATTTACCAGGGCCGGCGACCGCAGTGGGGCCCGCATTTCATAGGACCCGCAAATTTATAGGACCCGCTCTAATTTAAAGTGTAAAAATTATTAAATTAAG
>JADKLZ010000003.1:31027221-31049291 GCA_021533235.1 Biomphalaria straminea
CCTCAAACATGACCTAATCATAGACTAAAAGGTGCAGCTTTCTGACTTTCAATGCACCAAGAACATGATCCAAAACAAGATTTTCATATAAATTGAAATATAGAGTAGATTTAAATCTACATTTGACCTATATCTAGAACAAGACTTGTTCGGTGTCCCATGATGCACCTCAAACAATGATAAAACAATAAGATTTACATTAACTTAGATAAAAAAAAATTGTATACATGTATTCAAGATCAAACTTAAGAATAATAAGCTTAATTCTTATTATAATTCAAAACTTTAGTGAGAAAACTACTTATATCTTAACCTCTGAGATTTTCTGGTATGATTCAATATGCAGTGTTTCGGGTGCTACAGTGAAAAAATGTGGGACACCATGTCTATTAATGTGTCCTGTTAATTACTATGTAGACTTTTCCCAAGAAAATGGACCTAATTTTGTACTAAGCAGTATCAGAGATACAATGAAGTAATTCCCATCACATTAATAACTTTGTTTAAAAAAATATTGTCCTTTTTGTCAAGCGGTGCAGAGGTGCATCACCTGGGACACCAAGACCTATTTTACTAAAAAAAATTTAATTTTACAATTTTAAAGAAAAATTGCACTGTGTAAATTAATCATTGATGCTTTTAGTAACAGAAACACAATTGGGAGCAGAATCCTTTACTTTGTTTACAATTGATAAAGGTTTAAAATTTCAAATTAAGTGGGACACCCTGTGATGCACCTGTGACACATTTTTTACAGCGACACCTAAGTAATACCAAAGTAAATGTAAAATAAAAAGATATTGTTAATGCAATATCATTATATTGTTAACCTATTTCAACAAAAATGTCTCTTCAATAATCCTTGCTTTTAGTAGAATATTACTTCAACCTAAGCCAGGTATTCCATGTTACATCAAAAGAGGCCATTTTGTGCACTATTTCACACATTTTTTACAATTTTAAAATTCCACTATTCACCTTTCAAGCTCAAAATATCACAATTTATAAATAAACCATTTCTATGTGCAATGAAAAAAAAATTGTGACATTTTAATCAGAAGTTTTTGAGTTATAGACTTTTTAGTGAACCAATACCAATATGTCACCAGTACTGGAGAAACACTCATATATAAGTTAAAAAAACAGTTTAAAATGAATAGCATTGGCATTGTGTTTTTTTTTTATTTCTATGTACCGGTATACAGAGAACAACAGCCCTGTAAAAATAAGGTCTAGTACAACAACTTATTTACACTATATAGCATGATCATTAGATTGGTAGTATAGATCTTTTGACATTGTTATCACTTAGGCATGGTTTGTGCAGCTGAAAGAGAAGAGTATTCTTCATAATAGCAGGGATAGGTAAAGAATTAACTCTTGATTCTCTGTCTAGCCCACTGCCAACAGCTGATGACACTGCCAGAAAACTTAAACAGGTTAAACTGAATGGCACTTTTGTAGTAATTCCACTAGTTAAACTAGTGCTAAATTTGTAAATATAAAAATAATCATTAAGTAGACCTTTCTTCTGACTCAATTGGATGTCACTTAAATGTAAGTACCAAGACTTGAGAAAAAGGTATACTAGATTATGTTTCATCGAAAACATGGCTGTCAACAAAGGGGAGATGATCTCATCATCATGAGTAAACATATAGCGAAAAGGAATACTGCACAAACCTCTCAAAACTGCAAAAGAAATAACTGTAGGTGCTGCCCCACTTTTTATCCATAAGTCAATAATATCAGGATCTTCACATAAAACAATTAGCTTGTGAAAAAGTATAGCATTTTTGATATTTTGCATGTCAGGTTTAGCCCCAGCAGCCAATACTAGCTTGAAGCATGGTAACCTGTCAGGAGGAGAATGATTTCTATTCCATTCATAGAGATGTGGCAGTAATACAGTGAGTGCGCTGTGCCCATTAATATCAGCAATGTTAGCATTGGCACCTTCCTCTAGCAAAGCTTTCAGGATTGCAGCATTACCCACTTTGGCTGCAATGATGACTGCTGTGGTGCCATCAAAATTTTGAATATCAAGATTAGCCTTACACTGAATAAGCGTGTTTACCTTCTCAAAACTTCCACCTACAACAGCATACATTAAAGCAGTAAAACCACTATTGTCTTGTGCATCCACATTAGCCCCTTTATCTACTAGCAACTTAATGATGGAACAGGCTGCAGCTACTGTTTTAAGGATTTCAGTATAAGCTCGGTCATATGCTGCTAATATGACTGCAGTAAAGCCATTAATGTTTTGAATTTCCAGATTGGCATTACACTCAATAAAGAATTTGACTTTTTCATAGTTGCCCATAGCTACAGCATGCATCAATGCAGTGTAACCTTTTTCATCTTGACCATTCACACTAGCACCTTTAGCTACCAGTAGTTGCACAATATTTAAATGGCAGCATTTAGCAGCAAGCATGAGGGGAGTATCACCTTGGTTATTCTTTTGATTTACATCTGCTCCACTATTGATCAATAAAGCTATTTTATTGTCATTGGATACTGAATGTGCTACAGCACACAAAAGCACTGATGAACCATATATATCTTCTGAATTAATATCAGCACCACTTTTGAGTAGCAATTCTATTACTTTAGTTGTGCAGTATTTAGCAGCTAAAATCAGAGCATTTTCTTCTTTATCATTTTTCAATTGAATGTCTGCACCAAAGTCTACAAGAAGTTTGATTTTGTCAAAATCACAACGTGTTTTCAAAGCCAACATCAGAACAGTGGAGCCATCAGAAGATCTTATGTTTGGATCCGCGCCATATTTTAAACACATCTCCATATTCTTTGAATTTCCAATAATTGACTGTAGCAATGGAGAGTTGAATGTCTGGTGAACCGAGGCACCTCTGGTCAAGAGTAATTTAACAGATTCTGTTTTGTCATTATTGAGTGCAGCATTTAAAGCAGATAAGTGGCCACTCTCAGTTGACAAGTAATTCACATCTGCCCCACTGTCTAGTAATAAATTCAAGACCTGCAGTTTTTCATCTTTGGCAGCAATCATAAGTGCTGTGCATCCAATGGAATTCACAGCATTAAGATCTGCTCCTTTTTTGATCAAAGCCTCCAAGACCTGACAATCATTTAAATATACAGCCTCAACTAATGGACAAGAACCAAACTTATCTTTCAAATTCACATCAGCTCCAAAACTGATGAGAAGGTCTACCAACTTAATATTGTGCAATGCCTTGACCAGTGGAATACTTTCTCCACTTCTGATGTTCACTTCTGCTCCATTCTCCAAAAGGAATTTAGCAAGCTTTAAGTCACCATCCTGACATGCTAATAAAAAAGTTTCATTTAGCAGATCTCTAGTGATGACCAAGTTAATGTCATGTAGCATTTCATACCATCCAACACTGATAGCTAGTTGAAACACAGTATCATTGATTTCTGCTCCATTTTGAATGAGAAGCTGCACTAAAGTTGGATTCTTACAATTCTTTAAAGCTAACATTAATGCGCTTTCACAGTTTCTATTTTTAAGATTAATGCTAGCTTTCTTTTTTATTAAAAATTTTGCAATTTCAATTTTATTGTTCTGGCATGCATACATTAAAGGCGTAAATTTGTCAATAGTTGTTTGAGAGTTAACATTAGCACCTTCTTTTACAAGAATCTTTACAGCCTCCAAACTTCCTGCTTTGCAAGCTAAATAAAGAGGCGTTAAATGGTCATTGGCTGAGCCCATATTAACATCTGCGCCAGCTTTGAGTAACATACAGATAATTTCTATATTGAAAAACTTGACATTTAAAGCAACCAATAGGGATGATAAGCCCTTAGCATTAAATGTATTAACTTCTTTTTGAGTCAAAGTGTAAAGGACAGATTGAACTAATGATACATTCTTTTTTTTAATTGCTATAATCAATGGTATAGCTGATCTAGCTCTACATGCTTTAAATGTACCAAAAAGTTCCCTCAAGCCTACATTTTTTGCTATATCTAATGCTGTCATGCCATTTTCATCTTTTAATCCTAATATGGTGTCTTTATGAAACATTAAAAGTTTCATAGCACAAAAGTCTTGTAGTTCAATGGCAATCATAAGTGCTGTTTTCCCAAGGCAGTTCTGTACATTTACATTGGCACCACTTTCATCAGATATCAGAAATTCAATCAAAGGGAGAGAACAAGCTTGTTTTACACCTAGTATAAGTGCAGTCTCACCATCATTATTTTGGCAATTAACATTGGCACCATTTCTAACCAGTATCTTGACCAAATCCACAAAGCCATGCTGGGATGCGATAAGCAGTGCAGTATTACCTAATGAATTCTTTCTGTTGATACTAACACCAGTCTCAATAATAATTTGCATAATTCTTTTGTGGCCAAGTTCTGCTGATTTAAGAAGTGCAGCAACAACACCCTTGTGGTTCTTTGGAATGAAATTCAATACAGCTACAAGATCATTAGGTTTGCCCTGTGTAACAAGTTGCAACAGTTTTGATTCAGTAGAAAAACAACTAGCTTCTTCATCCAGTTGGAAGATGTCTCTATCAAGCTTACGCTTTCTGTGGTTTTCTCTGGCTGCCATGACTGTCTAAATGTAACTGCAAAACAAAATGTTTTCATTACAATGTTGTGATTTATTTCTAAGTATAAAAAAAAGGGAGATGGAGGCCTACATGTTTCCTAATTTAAGGTAATGTTTTCTTTAGAAAGAATAGATCTAGAGTTAAAATAAAATTAATCTCAAATTTAATGGAGCTCAGCATAGCAGACACAGACATTTTTTTTGTAAGATAATTAGATATCTAGATGCCTAAGACAAAACATTAATACATTACCTTGACATACTTTATAAGTGTGAGTGTACAACTATAACTAAGCAGTACACTTAAAATACCGGTACTGACAATAGGCTGTTACTGTATTTTAAAACTATACATTTAAATATAATGATATATAATATATAAAGTATAATGTGAGGGGTGTGTATATATAGTACCAGTTGACCGAGCCTCACTCAGTTGAATTGATTTGGGAAAGATATTTACCCGGACTCATTTTGGAAACTTTATTATAATGACGAAATGAGCGATGAGGAAATAAATTATCAATTCCAAGGTTTGCTGTTATGTTGTGCTACCTCTAAATGTACATGGTTATTAGAATAAAAATTCTCTTTAGTCCTCCTACAGTCTAGAAAAATAGCAACATAACATCTTTTGCGCAACACTATCGGCCTATTATTGGCCTTGAAGAAAGTCTTTGCAGTGTAACTTCTCAAATGGTTATGTTCTGACATCTATCTTGTAGTTAGTATATTCGTTATGGCTTCAGTACGAAACATCAAGTGATACAAAACATCTAGGTTTTAGGGTAGAACATGGATTATATAACATTGGTGGACTTTCCCTATAATATTATTATTATTTATAGCTTTTATATAGAGCTACTTTCATGCTTATAGCATGCTCAGAGCGCTTTGGTCCAATCTCATTTGTGGACCAGTGGGGGGGGGGGTATCTAGGAGTTGGTTTCCTGTGCTGCCTTTGGGCGCTCAGTAAACACAACTCTGCCCGAGTCGGGTGTCGAACCTCGAGTCCCCTTCTAGCAAGCCAAGCTTAAGCCGCACTTAGCCTCTCGACCACGCTTCCCAGATACTTAATATTTAATAACAGAGCGTAGTATTCTAAAGAGGGTTTTATTAGATCCATTTTTTGACAAAAATGTCAGAGCAGTAAATTGTAAATATAAATTTAACATTTTTTTTAACATGTGGATTATTAAGTGTATATATATTGTAATAAATTACCAGCAAATGAAATATCACTCTGCTTATACAAAGTATCTAAACTGGGAATATACATTGGCAAGACTGCACTACAGAGATGTCTTTGCGAAAGCGGGTATGGACAGTTTAGAGGGACTTATTATGGTCCAATAATTACGTTGGGCAGAGCACTTATCCCATATTGGGGATGAACATATATGCCAGTCTTTTTTTTTTGGTGAGCTGAAAAGTGGTCGGAGTAACAAAGGAGCCCCCACGATAATGTAACAGATGAGCCAGATGGTAACATTTTAAAGACTATAGTCTATAGAGAGACGAGACAGCTGGCGATCACTTAAAAAAGCCTCGAAATACAAATTTGAGACCACAAGAAAATTTGCTTCCACAGACAGACGTAGAGGGCGAAAAGAAAATCAAAATCAACCACAGGCAGACAATGGTTATGTTTGAGCTGAGTGTGGCAAAATATGTAGGACACAGATGGGGCTGCGTAACCACGGGGAATACTGGGTATTCATTATATAAGTGTTAAAGAACATGTTCATGTTTGCAAACAAATGTTTTTGTGTACTGCAGTATTCCTACTAATGTAGGCGGTCCTTCAAAGCACTTTCATTCATAAAAGTTGTGTAGCCAAAATTAATTTTTCGATATAGATCTAATGATATATCATATAATAATGAAACATTTTCAAACCAATATAACGGTCGACCTCGAGTTTTCGCTGTGGCCAACGAGTTGAGAATTTTTTTGTCATTAATAATATACATATATAAATATATAGATTATAGTATATACAGGTACCGGGTACCTTGAAATTTTAAATAAAAGTTAATAAAACCTAGTTACCTATATAAGTATATTTAGACTTTTTAGTAGATAAGACATAACTTCATAAGTCATTCATAAGTGAAAGTGACTCATCATTGTCATAAGTCACACTAGATTCTAAGATTGACTAGATCCAGTACTAGATCTAGTTGTAGTTAGTAGAGTTCCATAGTTGAGTATCAGATAATCAGTATCACTTCACTAGATCTAGGAATCTAATATTATACATTATACATATATCCCATATCTATCTACTGATCTAGTAATTTAATCTAAAGCTAGATCTAATAATAATATTCTAACTTGTAAACTTCTGGCAGTGCAGTCATCTTCACTCAAACTCTATTTCGCATATTAAGCGAAATATTATTAATTATTAATTGTCATTAATTTTGCGAATTTTAGATAGTCCTGTGACTGTGTGAGTGAGGGTGGTGCGGTTGAGCAAGGTAGATCTATTTGTTTACGTGTAAAGATAAAACTGATCTCTCTCTTCAAAGGGAGAGCATTTAGAGTCCAGATGTGCAGAAACTACTGTCAACTCACACTTCAACTCAATCAACTGTGTCTGTGAAAGTGAAACGTTTTGTTTTTTTTACTTAGAGTGACTTAGATCCATTCTAGAGTTAGAGTAGATCTTAATCTATAAAATATAAATCTATAGTATTAGATTTTTTAAAATATATATAATTATATAAACAATACCGGTATTTAATATACATATTATTATTAATTATTATTAATTATCATATACTGATATTGATATAGAATCTCAATCTAATAATCATATTTTAATTTTATAATTATAATTTAATCTAAATCAAGACTCACTATAAAAGTATAGATAGTATAGCTTTGAACTATATAATCTAATACTAGATCATAGTAATACGGTATACCGGTAGTTAAATAGGCCTACTCTACTGATACTTAGTAATAGTAATACCAGTGAAACTTTACCAGACCTATATTAATATTTTAGATTAGATACCTATAATTTAATAGTAATAACTTAATAAGTATATGAGTATATCTAAAATCTAAACTAGCATTACACAGGACTATGCACGTTGATTTTTTCCCTGGCTATCCAAAAATAATTGTTCAGTATTGTTTATTACAACCTGAACATCTTTTTTTTTTTAAGATTTCACTTTTCACTAAACAGTAAAATACTTTTTAGCCCTTAAATCTAATCTGCTATAACTTCTCTCTGTTTCTCTCAATCCTTCTCTCTCTCTCTGAAACCCCCTTTTTGTTTGTTTTTCACCCTGCAAGTAGTAATGTTCTCTGATTTGAATTGGAACAACCCACCTTATTATGCACCAGGCACCCTCCCCTGACAGTAACACTCACACAAGTTAGTCTTAAATAGGATTGGATTATTTAATACACTCTTATGTTGCTTTTAAACAAGAAACCTTCACTTGCTTTCACACTTTTTAGCACTTTTGTATTACAATGACAACCCCTAACTTTTTATGGATCAACACTTCACCACACACATTAACAAAGTTTTGGTTAGTTTTACCTTTTTTTTTATTGCAACCATTAATCATAAGGTAAGTACAGATACCACACACAATTCTTTCATTTCTTTAGACCAATGTTTCCCAGATTTTTCCTTAACAGAACACTTCTCACATTCTGAGTACCATTTAGCGGAACACTTTACTTATTTTGTTCATGTGGCCTACTAGTTGATTATTCCAGTAGTTTGTTGTACACCTATACAGGCGCTAGTGTTCTGCTGAACACAGTTTCGGGAAACACTGCTTTAGACCATCAGTTTCAGGCCTAAAGGAGACAAAATAGTTTTTTTCATTGGTCCAATTGAATGCTCCCTTCCAATTTTTCACTCTATGTTTATTTTTGTATAAGTGTGCTGTAAAAAAAAAAGGAAATTTCAATTTTTTTTATTAATTGTGATCATGTATTTGATGTTCCCTTGTAAATTCCTCCTGCCTCTGCACTACAATTATTTATTAATTATTGAACACATGAAATATAAAATAATAATAACATCCATTCCCAAAAACACATTTGATAATCTAACAGGTATGTGAATAGTCTCTCACATTTAATCACACTGGCAATTTTGTGGGTTCTTAATTCTACATCTAGATTCTAGTAATAAGTAGTTGTGTTCTAAATTATAATAATTATATTATTAATTTTAGATCTAGTCTTTTTAAAGATACATTATATTACGTAAACAAGCCATACTATTGTGGACTATATGTAAAATAATCTAAAACTTTATCTATCATCCAGAGAACTAGACTAGAAAATCAAGATCTTCATTCATGGCAGATGACATTCATGTGAGATTATGTTTGCAAGAAATTGTAAAGCTTGATCTGGAAGCTAAAGCTATAATACAGGTTGATAAGATGAAGTTCAGAATTCTAGAAAATTGACATTATGTTATAAAAACCTATTTTTAAAATTTAATTTTAAAAGAGTAAGATATTAATTCTAGACTAGGCTAGTCTTAAACTAGTTTAGTTGTTAGTATATTTGAAATGTGCACATAGATCTATTAGTCCCTATTAATATGTAAGGGTCCTCTTTAGGTGACTTGGTCATTTGCATTTTTGATTTCTTGAAATGGTGGACAAGATAAGGTGGCTGTGTTTTTTTAGGATTAGTCTTGTAACATTATGAGCATTGCTGCAGTCATTTCTTCTTACTAATTGTCATAAGAGATAAGTCCATGGCTCTTAGAACTCTTGGCCTATGGAACCTTGCCTCCATCTGTCTGAACAAACGTCTGTCTGGGAAAGATCCAAGCAGATGTAAATTACTACATCCTTATTACAGATGGCTCATATCCCAAGGTGCTCGTATTGGAAGTCCAATAGCCAAGCATATTCATTCTCTGCAGGTGTCTGCCATAAGAAGGGTCCATTGAAGAATGGCGTGTGGATAATGACATGTTTGTTGGGGCTTTCACATATGCTTCTCAATTGCTTCTCATGGCGTAAAATCGTGAGTGTTAAGATATTAGGCAAAGAGAGAGGCCAGCATGAAGACAGAGATAACAAGAGACTGAGAAAAGAAGCAAGCTTATTTGTAGTAGACCCAAGCCACCAATGCCAGATGTGTGGCTGGTTTTTTAAAGTGAGGATTGAACTTTTTAGCCTTCTAGGAATTTATAATAAATGGAAATGTGCTCATCATCGACGATAAATGAGGAGCTATAAAGCCCCAAATGTACACCACCATGACTACTAGTGCCACCCCCTTCCAATGAGACCTTGTTACCTAACTAGTAGACAGTTCTAGCCTTAGGAGCATTAGGTAGAGAAAATGCTTTAAATCTTATTTCTGGTGACAACTGTTGGATTCATATCTTTTTTTTTTTTCTTTAAAAAGTCTTATCTTCTTCTTTCTCATTTTTATATTGGAGGATTCAAATGAGTAGTTCAATATCAGAGATGAACTATGCAGTGGTTTCTAGATCAGGCAGCTCTCCATATAGTTTTTCTTCTAAGGCAAGGGTCAGCGTCTAAATAGAGTATGAATTTTTGAAGGACATGGTCAGCATTCTCTGATGGTGCTCCACAAGAGCTTACTTCACCAGTCCCAATTTTTAGTTTCCTAAACATGTGTTGTCTGTTGTGAGACACTTAGTATTATTACTTTTTAGACGCAACATAGTTGACAGACTTTGAACACGACCTTAGTGACATCACGACTTAGTTGTGTTAAGAGATTATTTATGTTGGTGTTAGGACTTCATCATTTAGTGATTTATAGATGGAAACTGGAAACTCGACTGTATTAAACATCATCTGTTTTGCATAATGGTTTGGACTTAGTCCTTTTCTACTACTTGTTTCATGTGTAGGTCTTGTTACTTGTTAGTTGTATTGAATACACCCGTACAAGAAACGTAGACATCTGCAGAGTAATCTGCTTATCACACTGTATCATTCTGCTGTGTCCAGTTCTGAGGCAGAAAATATATATTGGTCATATCAGGTCAGGTTGTAATAGGCACCATTTTTTTTATTTGGATGAAAGCTGGTTTATTTTTTTATATTCTTCAGTTCTTCCAGGTAGTTAGAAATTTTCAATAGTTTATTCACTCTCCATCTTTGGCCATATGTTTGCTTTTCATTACCTTCTATTTCAATGTGTGCTGGGATCCACTGAACAACAGTTTTCTTGCTGTTGTTGTTGAGGTGTTCAAGAGTTGTCTTAAGCTGTTTTATTTAGGAAGCAGAGTTTTTGTATTTTTTACTTTGTTTTGGCATCTGTCAAGAAGACAATCTGGCTGTTCAGTGTATTTGGGTGGTTAACTAACTGCTGGTTCTAGTGCTCTTCTTTCTGCTCTGTGGCTGAGATTTTGCCAGTTGAAATGGACATTTCGAGTCTTTTTCAATTGGGCCATTCATTAGTATCATCATGAAGTGTCTGGCCTGCAATGAATAAGTTTCTAAGGCTCTTTTTTATAAGTTAGGGTACTTAATACTTTAATCAATCAAATAAATACATGATAAAAAGCTTTTAAAAATGTCTTTTTTTTTCTGTTTAGGACATAAGACAAGATGCCAATACTATGGAAAAGCTTGATGATTTTAATGCTAAAGGTCGACAAAAAATATCTGACCTGAGAGTTAAGATTGCGGTAAATAATTTATTTATTTTTTTCATGTTTTAATACATTTTCATTAAGAATAAAATTCCAACCTTAATTGATCTAACATCAGTGAGTGATGTTACTTGTTTTTTGTTGTTTTATGTTACTTCTATTTTGTTGAGTGATGTTACTTGTTCTTTGTTTAGTAATGTAACTTACACTTATTCAGTAATACTACATGAATAGGATTAAACATGTCACTCATTATCTCAGTGCTGCCTATGCTTCCTTCTGGGGCATAAGCCACTGTCTAGCGTCCTCCAGCCTTTTCGGTTCTTGGTTAATCTCTTAAACTATCCAACTGTCATTGTCTAAATGGCCTACATTGTCAACACTTTTTTCTTTTTGTTAATGGTTACTGTCATTTAATATTGTTATTTTTGTTAATAATATTTATATATATAATATAATATTGGTATTAGTCATTATTTATAAAAATGTTATAGTTTAATTAATTTTTTTTCTCTAAAAAAAGTGTTGCAAATAGGAAATGTTTGACTTCTACTTTAGTGTATATCAGTGTTCTTCAACGGGGGCGATATCGCCCCCTTGGGGGCGATTTCGAGATTTTGGGGGGCGCTGGGAGCCAAAGGGGCGGTATGGGGGCGATTGGCACAAAAGTGGGCGGTAAGGGGGCGCTGGACATATAAGGGGCAATCGGTGGCGCAGAGAAGAAACAAAAGGAAAAAAATGAAAAACGTTTTCAACGTAGTACATTTTCTTTAAAGCGGCACTGGCGAAGTATATATAGACAAATAATCATTTTATTTTTAGAGTTCGGGAATTCCTTGTTTCTATGATTTATAAAACCAATTGCTATTTTTGTTTTTTTTACTGCAGTAGGAAGTGTGTATTTTTGCTCATAGTTTTAAGCGCGTAAAACAGTTTGTAGATTGATAAATAAACAAGGTAATAAGCTTTTTAAATTATAGTTTATCATATCTACAGTAACAAAGTTATATAATAAATAATATTAAACAATGTTTATGCTCTATGGTTTAAATAATACAGCTAGCGTTAAAATAAATGAGTGTAATGTTCATTTTACAGTGAAAGCATAGACAATGTCGACCAAGAAAAAAAACTCGCCAGTATTCAGCAAATTATCTCTCCATGAGTTTCATAGAATCGCCTTAAGATAAACGTATTCCATTAAGTCTACTTTGCATAAAAACATTTTCCAATAAGGCGATGAAACCAAGTCGGCTTCAGAAACATATGAATGCCTTGCATCCTGACAAAAAGATAAGCCCATTGAGTATTTCAAAACTATTCATGAGCAATTTAAAAAACGCCCGACTATTCAAACAATATTTTAAAAAAAACATCAAAGCAGGAGACGGTTTGATGGCCTCGTACAAAATTGCAGAGTTAATTGCAAAAAAATCAAAAGTCACATAACGTTGTTGAAAAATTTTATCATCCCAGCTTTAAGAGAAGTCATTTCCACAGTGACGCACGAAGATCCCAATGAGGTTTTGAAAGTATTAACGATAAGTGACACTTCGATTCAAAGACGGATTGATGAAATGGCCAGTGATGTGAAGCAACAACTTTTAAGGAAACTTCAAACTAGAAAATTCTCATTCCAAATAGATGAGTCAACATTGATTGACAATTCTTCATTATTACTGGTTATGTGCGATATTTTGATGATGATTTCAGTGCTAATGAGGAGCTTATCTTTTCTGAAAAACTTACCCGTGATACAAAAGGGGAGTCTGTTTTTAACTCAGTAAAGACATTTTTTGCAAATAATGAAATACCTTTGCAAAATTTAGTAGCTTGTGCAAGTGTTGGAGCCCCATCAATGGTTGGACGCCACAAAAGCTTTATAAGTTATATGAAAAATGAAAATCCAGAAATGTTTAATATTCACAGTGTGATTCACAGGCAACATCTTGTTGCTAAACAACTTAGCTCACAACTTCATTCATCTTTAAATCTGATTATAAAAACTGTAAATAAATAAAAAAAAACCTTGCCAAAAAATAAGCACATCTTTTAACAGCGTGTGAAACAAATAATGAGCAACATGTTAAACTCTTATTATACACTGAGGTTCGCTGGCTTTCCAAAGGGAATTGTCGTGCTCGTTTTACTGAACTTTTCAATGCAGTTTTGGAATTTTTCAAGCAACAGGAAGATTTATCTGTTTGCAATGACTTGAAGAAGGTTAAAGAAGATTTATTTTACATGGCAGGGATCTATTGTAAAAATAATGAAATGAACTTGCAGCTGCAAGGAAACAAAATAACCCTTATCGATACAAAGCAGATCATTGTCTTTTTTATTGAGAAATTGAATCTCTTTTACCACAATATTTCCAGAAAGGAATTTTATAATCTCCCAGAACTCGCTTTGTTGACTAATGAATTACTGCCTGAGGACATTGACGTCTATGCTACTCACCTGAAAATGCTCAAGGAAGAAATAGAAACTCACTTCCAGGATGTCATAAATTTAAAAATTGAAACATGGATGATTAATCCCTTTGAAACATCAGTCACCGATGTTCATGTTGATTTGCAGGAAGAAATGGTAGAGTTACAAAATGATATCACCAGTCAAATGAATTTCAAAAGAGGAGGCACAGAAGAGATGTGGCTGCAGCGATTTGTTCCTGTCAAATACCCAAAACTATGGTCAAAGATGGAATTGCTATTTTTAGCTTTTCCTTCAACTTATATGGTGGAAACTGGATTTTGTGCCGTTACAACATAATGAGTAAACAAAGAAATAGACTTGATGTAGCTACTAGAGGAGACCTACGCCTTGCTTTGACTAAAGCCTGACATTTCTAACATTGTTAAACTGTATGAGGCACAAGGTTCCCATTAGCTCAAGTTTATTTATGAGTAATGAATTGTTTTTTTTAATTAAATATAAGACTAAATGTAAAATTTTAATGTAAAAATAGTAGTATTCTATAATTTAACATTCAACCATCCATACTAGTTGCGCAACAGCCCATGGAGGGCTTTGATCTGCTTCAACACATCTCTCCATTCAGATCTCTCTTGAGCCTTTGGTCTCCACGCCCTTACCCCAAGCTGTTGCAGATCTGCCTCCACATCATCAATCCATCGCTTTGGGGCTCTGGCTTTGGGTTGCCTGCCTTTTGGTTTTCGCCTGTATAAAATTTTCTTTCCTCTGTTTTCTGGCATTCTTTCAAGGTGACCTGCCCAACGTAGTCTGTTCTTTTTTTCTGTCACTATTGGTGAGTATTCATACAATTGAAATATATAACATAGTTAGTGCGTGTCCTCCATCCTGTTTCATCTTGTATAGTAGTATGGATTTTCATAAGAATTGTTCGTTACCAAGTATTTAGTAGATTTTTGACTGTCTTTGATATAGGCTGGGTTTCACTTGCAAACTTGCTGCTGATCTCTTGTTTTTATATATTTTTTTCTTGGTTTTCCTTAATATTGATATTTTTAATGTAAAAAAAAAGTTAAAGACAATCAGTTTAACTTTTTGTATTCATATCATGTAAGCTATTTTTATTTTTTTTTACTAATAATATAAGATTAATTAACAATATGTTAGTTACAATGCCAATATAAATCAATACATGTTCTTTTAGTACAATTTACCTTCTAAATTTTTTTTTTACTATTATATGTCCGTTAGGGGGGCGCTGGAGATTTTTTGAAGAGAAAATATACGAAAAGGGGGCGGTGGGTTAAAAAAGGTTGAAGACCACTGGTGTATATCTATGAACTTTAATGATGTCTTAAGTTTGTTGACCCAAAACTTTCTTTTGTCACAAGACAATAAAGCAGTTAACCATTTACAGTACTCTGTACTCATAAATATTTGTTGTGTTGTGTGAAATATACTTTTGTTTTTTAATAACAAGAATACAAAATTCATTGCAACAATATTTCATTTCAAGGTAATATTATGATGATAATTTTTTCTTTTATTTACATTTTCTCTTCAGGATTTAGAAAGACTTGGTTTGGAACAAGAGTCCAGTGTTGACAAAGATGAGATTTTGATGAATGTGGAAAGTTTAAGACAGAAATTGTCCAGGTTCAAATGTACTTAAAAAGATTTTAGTTTGCTTATATTTTTAAGTGCAATGCTAGTTAATGTAGGGATCAGATTGTTATGACACCATTAGACATTGGTGCGAAAAGTGCTTTGTTTCATATAAAAGGAAAGTTTTGCTTAGATGGGATGTGATTATTATATAGGGTTTAAAGTGTAGCAAAGGTAAGGAGAGAATACTTTTGGCAGCTTGAGAGTTAGGTCATCTCTAGTTTCTGAAGTAGATATTTAGCTAATACCACATGCAACAGTTCCCTTCATTCTGTATTCAATGCCTTGTTTGACATCCTTCATGGCATTGAGTATTTTCTGCATTGATGGCCTTTTCCCTGTGCTATTTGAGTTGTATTTATGTGATGATGAAGTAATATTGATGATATAGCAAGTGTCCCTATGCTCTAAAAAAAATGGTGATAATTAATTTTTTTTTTTTTTTTGTGTCATTTTACGTCTCGAGACATGATCATTTCCCTTTGCAACATCTTTTGTGATAAATCAAAACTTGTTTAATCCCATCCAACTATTTTGACATAAGTTTTTACAAAATTCAAATTAATTTCTTCTCTTTAAGATTATAAACATGCATAACTGTTCTTCATCCTGTTGTTTCTGTTTTTTTTAAATATATACTTTAATGCAAATTTTATTACAGAACGGTTAGTAGTTTACGGCAAGCATGTTTGATCACTAAATTAGAAATTGATAAGTTAGCTAAAGAGCAATTGCTGAATGGAGTGTCGACTTTTAGAAGAAGGTAAAGAGATACAGTTGACTCTTGATAGTCTGGGACTGGGGGAGGGGGATGTGGTAGTACCAAAAACATTGGATTACCAAATGTTAACTGTGCTTTGTCTCAAGAAAAAAATTCTTTTTATAATGTAATATGATACTTTTTTAGAACTTTGAAGATCTAAAATAAATATTAGATGACAAAGAAAATTTTATTGATCTAAGAAATACAAAACTTTATTTCAGCTTTCACATACCGGGTACTGTAAACCTACCCTCATTCAAAAACTAATTTACTACTGTTTACATTAATTACATGAATCTATACCAGTGACAGATCAGACTGTGTCAGATTATGAAGTGTTGGACTCTCAAGAGTCAACTGTACTTTATTTTTAACACAAGTATTTTATGATTGCACCAATAAGAATTTTTTTCTTTTTTTTAATGTAAGAAAAAAAAGTTCAATGTGTATACCAAACAAATCAACTTAACATGGTTTTAAAAAATCTCCTAAAAGATTGCAAATTGGTCCATAAATAAATCAATGTCTCCTTTTTTTTTTCACCTTTTCTATTTATTTATTAATTATTTGAACACATTTTTTCAATTGCCTTACTAAAGAAATCAAGGGAATAAAGAGACTTTAGTCAAGACAAGTAGCAATATCACCGAAAGTTTGATGGGATTAAATCAGCTGATGGCAGAGCAGGTCAAGCAAAGTGAGCTCAACGTCACAACTTTAGGTCAGACTAATATTAACCATCTGTTTTAGGTCTTACAAATACTGGCTACCATATTTACCTTAATCTTACTATTAAGAATTGTAGAGAGCAATGGAATAGTAATAGCAGTGAACCTTTTACATTTAAATTTGGTAGTGTTACATGTATTGAATTGGATGTTATTTTTATTGCATTTGTGGTAACAATCCTAATGTAATTCTAAAACTTTATTAATCTCATCTTATTTTTATTTTCCTTATCAGTTTAATTTCATTTATGAAATTTATATTACTGGTATTGTAATTTTACATAAAGTCGCTATACAAATTATAAAACAAAAAAAAGATATTAATTTCTACACATTTGTAATTATAAATCATTTTTATACTTCTTTTTATATTTAGAATTGACTAAAGTATTTTTTTGTTGTAATAAATTTATTTTCCTTTGAACAGTTAGTTCATCTCAAGTTGTCAGCGACACACAAGATGAGTTCCACACAATGGGAGGTCACATACAGCACTCTCAGCGCCTTCTTACCAAATATGGCAGACGAGAATTCACTGATCGTTTACTCATTCTGCTTGCTCTAATCTTTTTTTTTGCCACTGTGCTCTATATCATAAAGAAGAGACTTTGGCCTGTTTAAAGTTGTATGCTACATTATTTAACATATTTTTCTCACCATTAAACCAAATAGTTTTACCTCTAAAGTTTGTAGGAACATCCACTGCAATAAAACAAATGTGCTTCAGGAGACAGGTGCTTTGACCAATGTTGTTCAGCCTTTTTAGCAAATCACCTATGGTCAAGTCACTGTGTCACTACTGTATTTCATACCTAGAAATACCTAGTACCTGCACAAATGTATAAGCTGAGACAAGCAGTTTCCTTTAAACTGGAGGTAGAACAATAAACTAAGAAACTTGTGATAGAGCCTTCGTAAAATGTTTATTAAATATTGTACTCCACAACATGTTTCAAAATGTTTCTCCTTAAAGCCTATGTAGTGAAAAATACGGTACAGTATTATATAAGAAACTAAAAAATGAATTTCTTGAATATTTTATTTTAAAAAAAAAAGGCAATGCGATGTTTATTTCTTATATAAACTCAGCGTTGAAGTGTTCTTATTTTTTTAAAAGTATTCTAATCGAAAAATTTCATTTTGATAAATCTATATGTAGATACTAGAGTAGTAAGCAAAAAAAATATATAAAGTGTGACGCAATATGTATTAGAAAATAGTATCAAATAATTTGTTTTTTTTTTTTAATGTAGTCACAGATTTCAATAAATGACTATTAATTGCGATCAGTGCAAGATAAATTAAGCTAGAATAAAATTTCCTACATATTTCATGCGAACTTGTGTTTATTCTTATATTTGGTGTTCTCTTTATTCAAAACACTTCACAATTTGCATCTTTTAATTTTTTTCTAATGAGAATCAGAATTGAGAATCAGAATGATAAAATCTAATAGGGAAAGTTATATAAAAAAAAGGGTAGACAAATAAGAGTGGCGTGTTGGCTGGCTTGGCTTCCAAGCCGAGGGATCCCAGATTTGAATCTTGATGAAGAATGGAATCTGCAATTGTTTCTATTTCATGTTTGCTTGAGTCACTTAATATAAAGGGCACTGATTCAGCTTATACCACCACTTCAGACATGTTATTACATGTCCTACAAATTCTTTCTCTCGTTTGAGATACCAAACAAAATAATTTATTAACAGAGCGGATGTCCTGGCAACCTGCTCTTCGTAGCACTTCCTCATTGGTTATCTTATATTGCCACCTTCTTTTAAAGATCCGCCTTAGGCATCGGAGGTGGAAGACATTCAGCTTTTTTTCCTGCCATGAGTAGGTTGACCACGTTTCACTTCCGTATAGCAAGGTGCTCAATACACAGGTTCGGTAGACTAGAGCTTTAGTGCTGTTAGTCTGCAATATGTTGTCCCAGACTCTTTTCTGCAACCGTGACATGATGGTCATTGCCTTGGCTATCCTGTTGTTAATGTCATTATCCAGTAGAGCGTTGTTGGATATGATGGAGCCAAGGTAACAAAAGTGGTCTACAATCTCTAGTGGTTGGCCATTAATGCTTATTTGAGGTGCAGCATTAGTGTTTTGTACAAGTATCTTAGTCTTGCTCTGACTGATGTTTAAGCTGAACTTCTGGCAAGCAGCAGATAGTTTGTCAACTAGGGACTGTAGCTGGGTATCAGAATCAGCCACAATAGCTGCATCATCATCATACAGGAGTTCCCTGATGAGTAACCTCCTGACCTTGGACCTTGGTTTTAGCCCGCAGCCTTGAAACTTGAAACACACCATCGTTTAAATATCATTTCATTCAATCTGTGTACTTTTAATCACTGTTTAGGTAGTTTTATATAATTATAATAATATACAAATCTAGTTTTGAAAATGGTGTATATAGACAAAAAATAAATTCACAAAATAATATTTTAAAAAATCCCTAATATGGATCTAGACTTGTTTATGCAGATCAAAGAATACTTACTATTCACAAATCAGACACTAATGAAAAATTAAAAAGTAGTGTTTTAAAATAAAAAGTCAACTAATTTGGCAATCCATAAGATAATAATAATAATAATAGGCTTGTCTTCGAGTCCGAAGATCATTAATGAGGAATACAGTGTTTCCCGTGGCTGTGCAGTCCCAGCTGTGACCTACATAAGATATTTTAGTTGTTATTAGCCATATAGAGTCTAGTAATGTTTACGGTAGTTTTCGAATTATTTTTTCATTCTATCTAAATTATAGTGATAAACTGCTATCTCAGAATTAGACGATATTTTACCTATTTTTTTTTTAATTTTCGATTTAAGATAATACATTAATTTTTTCGAAACTTAAGTTGCTAATTTGGAGGAATAAATACCGGTATTCGAAACAATCTTTCAGAAGAACTTAGAATCCACTGTTGACATCATGAACTGTTGTTTTCGTTTCGATTCTGTTGCAGATTCATAAGCTTCATAGATCTAGTTAGATCTATAGGCTTTAATAATTTTAACATAGATCTAAGTCGTCGATGGAATCATGTTTGCATTCAGGATTTCCAGGCCTTTACCGCGAGTTTGTTTTCAACTGAAAGGCTCTGGTCTCAAGGTCGACTATGCGAATAAGAACTGTAACTACGCATCACTAAATTTAAGCGCTATTAAATTTAAACTTCTCAGCTATAACGTTCATCAAGCAAACAACAGTTTGTCTCGGAAATATGATCAAAAAAATATTGCATTTAACAGAAAATTCGTACACAACTCTTCTGGCACAGAAAAGACAAATCGAACTGTCTTCTTTAGACTAACACAGTTTAGTAAATTCGCGTTTGCTGGTCTCCTGGGATTCGGAGCTGCATATCTCTTTGATGTCTTTGGAGTGTCTGGTGTGTCCAAGTCAAAAGTTTATGCGGACAGTAATAATAAAAACAATTTTATTGCAGATGTTGTGCAAAAAGCAGGACCAGCTGTAGTATTTCTTGAAATTAAAGGAAGGTAAACCAGTGTGTTGAACTTGTACTTGTGAATATAAATTGTGAATAATGAATATATGTATGTCTTACATCTTGTTTCAGCACCTAGCTTCAACTCTATGTTTATACTTGTGAACAGTAATAAGGCTTATTTAAGTTATTGGAATTTTCATGATAAACTAACAATATCAGGGCACCAAATTGAACTTCATTGTACCCAACTAAAAAAAATAATTGAGCTATAATTTTCACAATATCTTAATGTGTAGCAGTTGTTCTTTCTATCAGATCTCCTTTATTATTTCTAGATCTAGAATCTAGTTAGGCCTATTAGCCAATTTGTTTTGAAAAAAAAGATGTAAGTTACATAATAATGAAAGTCTAATGTTTTATCTAGTTGTAAGTTACAGAGTGAAAGTCTGATGTTTCCTCACATTGTAAGTTACAGAATTAAAGTCTAATGTTTTCTCTAGTTAAGTCTAGATCTAGTTGTAAGTTACAGAGTGAAAGTCTAATGTTTTCTCTAGTTGTAAGTTACAGAATGAAAGTCTTTGATGTTTCCTCACATTGTAAGTTACAGAATTAAAGTCTAATGTTTTCTCTAGTTAAGTCTAGTTGTAAGTTACAGAGTGAAAGTATCTTGTTTCCTCCATATTGAAATTTTTATGCTACAAATGGAAGAACCTTTATTCTGCAGTGCTAAATTAGCGTATAGCTTTTTTAAAAAAAAGTTCTGAAGATATTATTTATTTTTATACTATAGATACATCTAAAACTAGCTATCCATAGTTTTTCTGCCATACATGAAAAGCTCCAATAAGCAGATGTCCAAGTTATGTTTTGTACAAAGAAATAAACTGACAGATTTGAACTGGTATAAATATGTATAAGATTATAGATTAAGTACCGGTATTTAAACCATTATAAAGGCTGATAGATCTACATCTATATAATTGCATATCTAACTACTTGCTTATGAATGTTACTTAAGGCTGATATCATATTTGGACCTAATCAATGGATCTATTAGCTATGATAGTGGCATATCTCATTTAACCGTGATTGTTTAGGTATGATAGTACCAGTGATGGATTTGTTTTCTAATCTTCAGGCACCCATTTACTGGACGGCCAGTGACTTTATCAAATGGCTCAGGGTTTATTGTTAGAAGCAATGGAATCATTCTTACCAATGCTCATGTTGTTGCTAATAAGTCAACTGTCAGTGTTAAGCTACAGGATGGACGAGTCATGGAGGGTCAAGTGACAGCTGTGGATCCAATCTCAGATTTAGCAACTGTGAAAATTACTGCAGTAACTACTTATTTACATTATTTATTTACATAAATTGTATCTGTTTATGTAATGTCTTTTAAATTGAATCCTTTATTAGTTTGATTTATTATTTATGTTTGAATAGTTCACAATTATTTTTTTTTTAATTCATAGAACAATTTGCCTATCATACCTCTGGGAACCTCATCAACCATTCGTCCAGGTGAATGGGTCATTGCCATGGGGAGTCCTCTGTCTTTGAGCAATACTGTAACCTGTGGGATAGTCAGTAGTGTTCAACGTGCCAGTAGAGAATTAGGATTACGGAATAAAGATATGGATTACATACAAACAGATGCTGTCATAAATGTAATATATTTCATTGGTTTTTAAATATCACTATGTCTTAAACTTTGAATTGCTTCATCTAATGTCCACTTAGTATAATTTTGAATTGCATCATCTATTGTCCACTTAGTATAATTTTGAATTGCATCATCTAATGTCCACTTAG
>JADKLZ010000003.1:31106306-31141767 GCA_021533235.1 Biomphalaria straminea
TTCGCTGAATAGAGCGATGTGTAACATTTCGTGAATGTCTAATGAACGAATGTGCGTAAGGATATCTACGCTTGCTGATATAAAGAACGAACTTATGTAAAAAGCCTTTTAAAACACAAATTTGAAGCTTAATTTTGTTAAATAATAAAATCATTAGACTATATTTTGTATTTTCATGCGTCAAAGTAAAAACCTATAAGTGCAAAGTGTATTTCTTAAAATTAGATCTAGATCTAAATCCTTTCGATCTTTTTCTCATGTCAACATTTTAAACAAAGCCTAGATCCATAAAATAGTATAGCTGTAATAGACTTGGTCAACTTTATTTTTTTTAAGGGTCTTACGTTTGTTTTAGGGCTACAATACATACACTACGGCCTACGTTAGTACCCAAGGAACATTTCTGCCAAGTTTTATCAACATTGGTCAAGCGGTTTTGATTTCCATTCGGCTCATACATACATACATACATACGCCTTACTTATCCTTTTATATATTAGATTGTTAAATTGTAAAGTCTACAGTAGTTTATTAATCTGTGACAACAGAACAGCCGATGACTCACAGTTATACGATTCCTCAGTACCCTCAGAGGTATCGCATCTGGCAGAGAAAATCAGTGGTACCGTTGCAAGGGTGAGCGATTGGATGGTTGAGAAGAAGCTCAAGATGAACGAAGATAAGACAGAAATCAAGATTGGCACTCGGAACAACGTCTCAAAAGTCGAGAGCACAGATTCTCTTTTTATTACAAACTGCCAGGTTTCTTTTGTCCACGTAGTCCGGAATCTTGGAGTTTTCTTTGACTCAACACTATCTTTAGACTCACACATAAGGCAGCTCTGCAAGGGTCTTTATCTGCAGCTGCGCAGATTAGGCCAGATCCGACCCTCCCTAACAACGGAGTCAACAAAAACGCTAGCTGTGGCATTCATACTCTCCCGCCTTGACTACTGCAACGCCGTGCTAGCAGGTATACCCGACGACAAAATAGCCAAGCTGCAACGTATTCAGAACAACGCCGCACGAATAGTTCTTAAAAAAACAAGACGAGATTCTGCTACTGCGCTCTTGCGCACGCTCCATTGGTTACCCGTAAAAGCAAGAATCGAGTCGCCACTCTTTGCCATCAGTGTCTATACAACAATGAGATGCCCTTGTACCTTAGCCAACTGATTACTCCATATGTCCCCCAGAGAGCCCTACGCTCAATGGACTCAACGCTTTTAGTGGTGCCACGTTTTCCCTTCAAAAGCTACGGTCAGCGGGCTTTTTCAGTTCACGGACCAAAGGTTTGGAACTCACTCCCGATTGATCTCAGACAGACAACTTGCTACACCACTTTTAAGAAGAACATCAAGACCTATCTGATTAGAACTTTTTAAGATTAGTTTGTGATGTCTCATGTTTGTGTTTGTAATGTTTTTACAGCGCCTTGAGCCTACATTTTGTTTGTTAAAAGCGCTTTATAAATAAAATTATTATTATTATTATTACGTACGTTTGCGAACAGTTTTTGTCCAGAATGATTATAAAAAAAAAAAGCATTACGATCAAGACTGACTGATTAGCTTCTGAGAGCAACCTTGCGGCTTGCCACTACACGCGACTTCAGGCCTAACGTCGATGGTCTGGTCTCTGCCAAACGCTCTCATCTGAGTGGACAGAAACATGAGTGACGAACCATCTGCAGTAGGCCTAGTAATTATAGTTTGTTTTTTTTTGGAAACTACAGTTTCTGCTTTTTTATTAGTGACAGAGACAACGTCAACGTATTTTAGTAAACTAAACTGCCTGTGCACTAAATGTAATTAATAATTATAAAAACTTTATTTTAGCATTTAACTGCATTGACAGTAGTGTTCGTAAAATTTGTTGTGCGGCCAGCTGACTGGTTGTTACTTTCCAATGCGGCCCACATGCTGATATGAGTTTGAGACCCCTGCTCTATAGCAATGATTCCCAGATTTGTCCATATGGACCCCCAGGGGTCCACGAGGACTTCCAAGGGGTCCACGAAAAAGAATTGGGGGTCCATGACATGCAAATGGGGGTGCACGAGAGTGGATCTCATTTGAGAAGGAGTTTAATATAAATCTCACATTAAAGGAATCGCCTATTATATCATACAAATATACATTATTTATACTTTATTATAGCTAGGCCATTAAATTTGTATTGTATTTGTCACATATGCCATTCTAGATTTATTTGTATATTCCACATTTAAAAGCTTTTGTGCAAATAGAAATATAAACCCTTGACTGAGCCTCAGGAATTACCCTACAAATCTAGACCCTTGACAGCACCTCAGGATTTACCCGAGACCTAATTACGATGTTTGAAATCTATTGGTTGTTTTAAAAAGAAAGACTTGTAGATGGCGCTTGGGTAGAGGACGCTTAGGTAGAGGGCGCTGTAGGACGCGCTCAAAACCAGTCTATGCGTGATGGTCTTCTTGAACAGTCGTGTTTCTAATATTTTCTGATTTTAGATAAGAAAGAAGTCTTTATATTGTATTTTCATTTTTATTAACATGTACCTTGTACATAAGCTGTACTTACGTTCTATTTAAATAAAGTTCCAGAGTTTTGTTTTAAACAAAGAATCAATTATTTATTTTTGAATCATAGATCGTCATTTGTTCAACTATTTTAATTCAAGATAAATCCCCGGCAACCACAATCATCATTCAACATAGAAGAATATTCATTGTGACATCTAGCACTAATGATTGTGACAGTGTTATTGGAATGAAAAACATATTTTAAATTTTAATACTTCATTTAAATAGCTTAATTTGGTCTAGAGATAACTAATATTTAACATGGCTGAATCTAAATATAAAATAGACGGTGGTGTTAATTTTCAAAATTGTTTTCTTCTTTTCTCGTCGAACTTATATTGCCCATGTGTCTTTTATTTAAAACAACATTTTATGTAATGACACCATGAAACCACCTAAGCTGGAGGATCGTTGGAGACAAAGCCACCCTGATAAGATTTGAAAAACTATTGAACACTCCATGATAAAGTTGAGAAAAGATCTACAATTGACAAAATATATGCCTTCAAATTTTAAGGAAATATAATGACTTGCTGTGTCTAAAATATCTTACAAAATTATGAAAAGCCACACCCAACTGGCGAAAAAAAATGAATGATTTACCCAGCCGCTGTAGTTTTTACAGCTATTTTGTACACAAACCTGCATCTGATGTTTGCTAAGAATTCTTCTAAGCAACAAATAGTTCAAAGGTCTATATATGAAATTAGTTGTGCCTGTAATGAAGCATTTTTTGGGCACATGTTCGTTTAATTATGGATAAAGAAATTCACGACAAAATTTCTTTTTGTGAAAACTGATAATTGACAATAACATCAAATACACATTTGATGTTTTGAAGGAAAAAGTAACCCTGTAACTATTATATCAGTAGCAACAAATGGAGCACCTCTCATGGTTGGGTACTACTACCGATAGTGAACCTGGGTGTTACTAATACACTAAGTAACTAAAAAGTAGTAGATCTAGATTGCAGGAATATCTTCAATTTGTTATCAACGCAACTATGAGAAGCTAAATACGCAATTACTTGCTCAAATGTGAAGAGAAAATGACAAGAACGTTCATCAGTTGAATCACAAAGCATCAGGAGAGGACGAAATTACAACAGAACTAATTCTCAGCACAAAGGAGTGCGTGATGTATGTGTGAAAAATTGTTTTATTTAATTTAATAACTATATTTGCATAGTGTAGTTTTGTCTAGTTATAACTTAAATAAAGAAATACAGACTGTACAACGTTAAGTATTTGAAATTGAACTTCATTACTTCCTTGTCAAACAAGAGAGTGTTAATGTGCTATTTTTATGATGCTATGAGACCAATTAAGCTGGAGAATCATTTGATATGATGCCACCCTAATAAAAAGATAAAGGTTTGCAAAACTTTCAAACATTCAAAGATAAAGTTCAGAATAAACCCACAAGATCTATCTTTGACCTGACATCGAGAAATTGATGATCATAGTAAAATACTGAAAACCTCACACGATAGGCAAACTATTGATTTTACCAACTCTTACACAAACTTATATCATTAAGGGAATTTCATGCTTGGGTTTTGGGGCTGGTGCCTTGTTTTGGGCATCTTGATGAAGAATGCAATTAGGAAGACATTGTCGGCATTATCTACGGACAATCCAAAAGGGAAATTTTCAATGGTCCCAATTTTGAGCTTCCGGAATATACATTTTCTCATTATTGTGTATAGTTCTGATGTGAAAAATTATAGGTGGTCCTATCGGTATAGTTTATAATAGGTCTTTCTTGTATATCGAATGAGAGCTTGTCCATTTCTCGTCTTTACAATTCATTGCTTCCGTACAGAGTGCGATGCTCAAATGTGTATTTGTTTTGTCACATTTGGCAAGTGTTGCAGACTTCTATTTAAACATTGGAGAACAGTGTTATTGCTGGTGTTGTTGAGTTTTACAAGGTCACACAATATGTTTTGTAAAAAATCTTTTGGGTGTTCCTTAAGATTCTGTAGATAATTACATCCTAGCCCAAACGTGCCAGCAGGCAAGGTGACCATCGAACGTCAGTCCAGGCATCATGAGTTGTTTTATTTAGGAGGCATCAGAGTTTGTCAAGCTTTGAAGGACTGTTTTTATATTAGTCATGAAAAAAATTTAACTGTTTGGTGATCTTTGCTGATTCGCTAGCCTGATAGCCATTAGCTCCAGTGCTCCCATTTCTTCTCTGTGGTTGTCATAGAGCTAATTAGTTATAATGATCTTTAATTTCTAAATTATTTTTTCTCCATCGGGCCATTCAATGAGTATTCCAACTCCTTCGTTTGTGGTGGCTTTCTGAGAACAATCCATGAAAACTCTGTTAGGGCAATGGTATTGTAGAAGATTTCACTAAATTCTTGAGCTCTGTTGGAATATAGTTAAATATTTCTTTCTTCTAATGCAAACGACATATTTCTGCAAACAAAATATTTCTCTATACAGCTGGCCGGGTCAACCTTGTCTGGTAATGATGTATTTTTTATTGAAATTATTATGGCTCAAGAAATCCACGAAAAACAGTTCTTTGTGAAACCTTTTACTAAAACAACAAATCTCTTTATGAAAAATAATCTCCTTAGCAATATAAGTCGAGGTTGGAAACCTTTAAAAACAAAAAGTTTCCAATGTGTTTAGTGATAGTTAACGATACATATTGACTGTTACATAATGGGTTTAAATTTCAATTTTGTAAATACATTTATTGTAAAAAAAAATGAATTTAACTTAAAATGTAGTTTTAAATTACTTTTTCACTCCTCATGTCACTGGTTGGAAATTATTTAAACAAAATGTGTAATTGATGAATTTTCAAAAATTCAATATAACTTAAGCAGGGGGTCCACGGAAAACCAGAAAACGTGTCAAGGGGTCCACGAGACAAAAAAGTTTGGGAACCACTGCTCTATAGACTAGTAATCCATGTAACTAGATGTAGATCTAATCATCTAGATCTATGTTATAGATCTATAGTCTATGGATCAAGATAGACCTATACTGTCCTATGCTCTAGATCAGAGTTTCTTAAAAACTTTTTGGACCCGGGTACCCCTTCATATGTTCAAAAGTTTTTTCTTGGGTTGTTGATACAGTTTTTCTTTTGCTCTAGACCAGGCATATCAAACTCATTAAGGTGTATGGGAGGCACAAAAACTAACTATGACCTGAAGGGCCACAGCCAAAAAATCACTTGGAAAACATAGCCTACTAATTTTATGAAAATGAGAAAATAGAATAGATAGAAAATAGAATAAATGACTGACATGTCATTTATTCTATCTGTCACAGTGTTCCTAGTTAACCTCATTTCTTTGAATGCTTTCCCCTTTTTCTGGATTTCCGCAGCCCGACCCACTCCTTAATAAAATCACTTTGACTAAATAATTTACTATATCTTTCAATACTTTTGACAAAATGTAGCTGGCTTTCACTATATACAGACTCACTCTCGTTTTTCAGTTTAACAACTACTATTTGTAGCCTTTTAAAGCTATTTTTCAATTCAAGTAGCTTGTCATCTCTCATTTTTTCCGGTGTAAGCACCATATGCCTTTTTGTTATTAGCGTAATGCCATTTATGTAAAAGCTCTTGAGGAAAAGCGCCTGTGTGCTAATATGAAATATATTACGTCATTGTTTATTGTTTATGTTTTGAGTGAACGTAAAAGATAGAGCGGAAATAAAAGAGTTCTTTATGTCTACCTTAATGAAGACAGTCTCGTTACATTATTTATTGTTAAATTGTAAAGTCTACAGTAGTTTATTAATCTGTGACAACAGAACATGGTGTCAGAAGGGTCAGATCTTGTGATCTGCTGTCAGAAGAGTCAGATCTTGTGATCTTGTGTCAGATCTTGTGACAGATCTGGAAGGTAGTGGCTTCTAAATTGTTCAAAAATACATTTATTTGTATCAAGTGGTATAAATAGACCTAGTTCATATTAAATTGTTTTGGATCTGGATTTAGACATAGAATCTAGATTAGAATCTGTAAGAATAATGGAATTATTCGATCCTCCTAAACCGTTGTCACTAGACGGCAATCTATCTGAAAGATGGAAAAAATGGAGACAAAGTTTTGAACTGTTTATGGTCGCCACTGAAAAGAACACGAAGCCCGAACCAGTGAAGAAAGCTTTACTGCTACACCTGATCGGTGAACCCGCTAGAGACATCTACAATACTTTTGAAGTAATTGAAGATGAGACTGTAGACAAACTCATTGAAAGGTTTCAGAATCATTTTATGCCTAAGTCCAACACTGTTTATGACAGATTTAAATTCTTCACAAGAAGTCAGAAGGACGGTGAAACGTTTCAACAGTACTATACAGATTTAAAGAATTTGTCCAAAGAATGTAAGTTTGACAACCTTCGTGAGGAACTCATCAGAGATCGATTGGTATGTGGCATACAGTCGGATCGAGTGAGAGAGAGACTTCTGAGAGACGTGGACTTAACTTTAGAGAAAGCAGCAAGCATCATTCGTGCTGACGAGCATACACAGAACCAAATGATGGATATGAAAGAACTACATATAGATGCTGCTAATAAATTAAAGTGGACCGCAGATAGAAAGCCAGTTAAAAGCTCACAGGAGAATATGGCAAGGAACCATGGAACAAGTAGGCCTACCATTAAAGGTTGCAGATCTTGTGGTAGATCGCATGGAAAACACAATTGCCCAGCATTCGGACAGACATGCCGAAAATGTAAAAAGAGAAATCATTTCGCTGCAAAATGTCGTTCGAAATATTTCAAGGCTGTTGATTTACTGGTAGATGAAAGTCAAGCAAGCCAAATAAATGAGTTATGGTTTGAGGCAATTGGCACTGACAACAATGTCAGAGTTTGGATGGTTGATGTCAATATTATGGGAAAGATGGTCAAAATGAAGATTGACACAGGAGCACAAGCTAATGTGATATCAGAGTCAACGTGGAACACTTTAGAGACTCATAGTCAGTTAAAACATTCAAATACTACCCTACGAGCATTAGGGGATGAAGCACTAGAACTGAAAGGAGTTGCATCGGTCACATTTAAAGTCGACGATGTGGAAGTCAAAGATGATCTGTATGTGATCAAGAAAGAAATAAACCCAGTTTTAGGTATGAAGACATCTATTGCTTTGAAACTAATTGAAGCAAAAGAAAACGTCGAAGTACACATTGTCAAGCGACAAAATGAAGTTCCACGAGAGTTGAAGCCGAGAAATCAACTAACAACAACTAGTAGACCAAAGTCAGATTCTCAATTGCATGAAGATGATAAACTATTACGTGCTCAACAGAAATCGAGATCAGATGAGGACATGATTAAGAAAAATTATGGCGCAACAGGAAAGTTACCCGGAAGTAATCAGAAGATAAAAGAATTTCGTCGCAAAACTGAAGCTGATGTTAAACTGTTCAAAAGAAACAATGTAAAGGAAAAATTGTTACCTCATGCTGTACCAGACAGACCATGGAAAAAGGTTGCGACAGATTTGTTTGAATGGCGAAACAATGATTATTTGCTAGTTGTGGACTATTTCTCAAAATACCCTGAAATAAAACGACTGGAGAACAAAACAGCAGAATGTGTTATCAGGGCACTGAAAGGAATTTTTGCTAGACATGGCATACCAGAGGAAATAGTGAGCGACAATATGCCATTCAACAGTTATCAATATAGAGAGTTAGCTTCTGAATGGAATTTCAAGATAACTACATCAAGTCCCAGGTACCCTCAATCAAATGGTCAAAGTGAGGTGTATGTTGGTATCGTAAAGCAGATATTCAACAAAGCATACAAAAGTGGGAAAGATCCATATCTCGCTATGCTCGAGTATAGAAATACTCCAATAAGTGGACTGCCGTATTCACCATCACAACTGCTGATGAGTAGAAGACTCAGGGACATCATTCCAACTGATCCCAAACTATTTGAACCATCGATAGCTGAAAATGCAGAGAGATTACTCAACGAACGACAGATGAAAAGCAAAGTAAAATACGATGCAAAAGCAAGACTACCTAAAGATTATTCTGTCGGAGAAAAGGTGAGAGTGCGTCTAGAACAAACATGGCAGAAAGCTGTCGTCATTAAGAAACATCCATCACCCAGATCTTATATCATAAAGACAAATGATGGAAAAACCTACAGAAGAAACCAACGGTTTTTAAACAAGAGTTTTGATGAAGACATCTCTGGGTACTATGATACTGACGAAGCCAATGAACAACAAACTGTTAGAACAACCGAAACAGACAGTTATAGACCAACGTCTAGAGAACTTGTCGTGCCAGTCAAAACAACCAGAAGTGGCCGAGTTGTTAAGATTCCTTCTAGATATCAGTAGGCCCTATTAAGAACTTTAAAAGGAAGGATGTGCTAATATGAAATATATTACGTCATTGTTTATTGTTTATGTTTTGAGTGAACGTAAAAGATAGAGCGGAAATAAAAGAGTTCTCTATGTCTACCTTAATGAAGACAGTCTCGTTACATTATTTATTGTTAAATTGTAAAGTCTACAGTAGTTTATTAATCTGTGACAACAGAACAGCCTGGGTTGTGACAAGGTTGTGGGAGCTTTTTTTTTTTAGCAAACGACGTAAATGATAGTAGAATGTTAGCACTTTTGTATTGTGTTTGACAGCACACCTGATATAGCACACACTGGTTAAATTCAGCAGTTATAAGATTTTAATGGAGAAAAAAAAAGCTATTAAGATCAACTAAATATCTTAACTCTTTGTTTTTAGCAAACGAATGAAAAGATAGTAGAAGATAGTAGAATGACTGTAAGCCAGTGGCGTAGATAACCATGTGCGGTTGGTGCGGGCCGCACAGGGCATCAAGTAATGAGGGGCATCAGGGGCGGCCCTAGCAGTGCGGGGCCCCTAGCCGTAAAGGTAGACTATATATATATATATATATATATATATATATATATATATCGTACCACATCTCGCTAACGGGCTAATCCTTCTCTAATGCTGCAACAATAACAATACAGTATGTTCGCCTCAAAGTTGTGGGCCTTATTTTTGTAACAAAACATAGAACATTACGTAGGGTACTGCTGGTTTACTATTGGCCGCTAAAGTACATTATATACTGTATTTTAATTGTTCTGCATCAACAGATGCAAATAAAAAAACACTCGCCACTACTAATAGTATGTAGCCTCTCTCACTCTGCTAATTGAAGCCAATAAGATGTTCTTTAAGAATAAAGTGTTCTATAGGAGTTACAGTGGTCCATTCACTTTCGAAGACCCGACTTTTTCGGAAAGGCTGTATCACGTTTTTTTTTTAAAATAATTTATAAAAACAAGGTTACAAGGTTACAAGGACAGTTTGTGTGAAAACACAAACTCAAAATCTGCCCCTGAAGTGGTCCACCCACACAGGTAAAAAAGGAGGTTTCAATATTTTCAGAAAGAACATCAGAATGAAATTCTATCAATGACAAATAAATGACAGAGTAGAATGGAGAAAGAATGTTGACAGATCTTGTGTAGTGCCCCAGTGAAGTTTATTTGTTACTTTACCACATTATGACACGTGATATGAAAAACTACTTATTAATTGTTGTTTTAAATTATGCCCAACTTATATGCATACTAAATAGATTTTTTGTCTGTGTAAATGTAGTAGTTAGTATAACAAAACTTACTTAACTTAGCAATACAAATGTCTAAAAAAATGAAAAAAAAAACAACAACGTTTTCATATAAACCTGTTTAAAAGGGGTAATTAATTATCTCTTCTATTACAGAGCTTTCGGTGTTTGTTAACATTAATAATGAATAGTTGTAAAAGTGATGTATTTTTCTGAAAGAAACTGCTTGCATACGTGATTTACAAATTAGATTTTTCGGTTTTAGATAAAAAAAAGTAGCCGTTGCATCAGAACTTTGAATGGTCTTAAATATTATGATTTCGGATTTTCAATAACTTTCTAGTTTACGAGATCTAAACGCAACGGATGGACGGACAGACATTCCACACAAAACTAATAGCGTCTTTTCCCCTTTCTGGGGCCGCTAAAAATACTCCCGCGTTTTTTTTTTTTTCAACACGTTTACACAGTAGCCAATTGGAAAAAGAAAACTTAATATGTCATGCTGGAAGCTGATTTGCCGAAATAACTGTACAAGCACACCAACTGGTGATACTGTTTATATCCGAAAAATATTATACGTTTATGAAATGAAACAGCCTACTGCGAAAATCTGATCTTCGCGTGCGGTCTTAGGACGTATCACCAGCGACAGTCGAGAATACACCGTACAATTGTTTACTTATTTTCAGTGCTTTTTTATTATAAAAAAATTAATGGATTGCCTAATTTTTAAACTATTAATAAATTAATAATAAACTCTAAAATTCAAGAAAATTAATATTTTTTCCCCACATTGAAAAAAGTGAAGTACGCCGTACGACGTGACGGTTAAAAAAAGCACTGATTATTTTCATTAAATAATCAATTGGTCAAAAGTTCCATTATTGTTACTACAAATGTATTTTTCATATACAATTTTTCATAATGCAAATAGTAGTTCAAACTTTATCACTACGCATTTTCCAAATGAAATCCGATTAGACGTCGAAACGATTAGGAATGGTTGCTTCTACTTATGTGTTTTTATTGTGAATGTTAAACGATGATAGCCTCTAAGACTCGGCTGTCTTTACCGAAACAAAACGGTATTTCGAAATAAAAAATGTAATCTTAAATAGCAATTGGTATATTTGGTATACTGGGAAAATATTGAGTAACA
Organism: Biomphalaria straminea; assembly: GCA_021533235.1. Lineage (NCBI taxonomy): Eukaryota > Metazoa > Mollusca > Gastropoda > Planorbidae > Biomphalaria > Biomphalaria straminea. The sequence goes on from JADKLZ010000003.1 coordinate 31,117,659, forward strand.
AGTCCTTGTTTATGACCACTCATTTAGTTTTCGAAGTTGGTAACAATAAAATCTCCCAGCGCGGGGCCCCCTCAGGCGCGGGGCCTGGGGCGGTTGCCCCAGTTGCCACCCCCTAAGACCGCTACTGAGGGGCATCAACCAAAGGGCAAACTTTGTCAGTAAAAATACACATTTAATTTACACAAGTAGAAACCAAAAAAAAAAACAACATTTATTTATTTTCAGCTTTGTTTTTCTCATATATGTTTTCGTACATTAAATGTAAGCTGTAGATTATCTCGAATCAAATTAAATACATTTGGTTAAAGCTCTGAAAGCAGCTCACTTTTACCCTTTCTTTGGAGATACTTTCTACATTTACACTTTATTGTTCAATGCTCTGTATTTATAAGAGGGACATTTCTTACTAAATTGTTGGTACACTTCTTTTTACTTCCCCTGCTTACGGTACTTTTCTCAACAAGATCAAGTACTACATCTCCATTGAAATCCAACAATAAATTTACTGAGTGATGGAGGTTATCTATGAACATTGATGAGTATGAGACCAGTAGAGCTCACATTCAGTCATCGCTTCCTGGGAGAGAATTAGTAGTTTGTCTGTAGGGAACAGTATTGACAGGAAGGCGCAAGATTTAGCTAAAGAATAGGGGACGAGTAAAGAGATTATCCAAAGAATGACTTGGACAGTATTCGTTTTCTCTCAAAGCAAAGTCTGTCACTCCGTGGTCATCGCAAACATTTTAAAGAAGTATTAGAAGGTAAAAAATAATCAAAGCAATTTCTTGGATTTAATGATACTATTATCGAAGTAAGAACCACTCCTGACATAGCTTCGAACCAAGCTTAGTTCCACACCAAATGTGTAATTGTCCACCAAAACAAACAGCGAGTTTATTGTGATTTTGGACGATTATGATAAGATGATGAAAAAAAAATCTTGATGGTGTTCCTAACAATATTGACAAAAACAAATTTCCTATGGATAGACATAGACTTCAACGGTTGTCACGATTTCTTCAGAAGCCTCCAACTTATGAAACAGGGATCCTTTGAGCTCTTGTGTTTTATATGTGAGCGTGAGACCCCAGGTCTATTTTTATCTATTTTTTATCTGTATTTTTATTAGTTTACCTGGCCAGTTAAAAGCACGAGGCAGTTCGATAATAGAGAATTCCCCCCCCCCCATTCCTGCCTCTTTCTTTTTCCGGTGTTGACCACTATAAAGGAACTGGTTTTAGCTAAGTGACTTCCTTTTGTTTGGTACGAATCGACTCGACCATAGTCGAGGACCATGTAGTTATTTAGTAGTAAGTAGTATAATGGTTTATTTCTTTTTATTTTTATTTAATTAGTTATAATTTATATTAATTATTTCTAGATTAATTTTATTTGTTTAGATTTAGGCCGATTGGTTCTGTGTTAAGTATCCCTTTGTTCGGTGTGAAAACAGAAGGTCCAGTTTTGATATTTATGTGCATGGCTTCTTGTTAAATAATGCCATCTTAAACAATCCCTCTTGTTAGGTCTACTTTTGTCCCATCTTGTCTATTTTGTAAATAGTTCTTTGTCCATTTATTGTTTCCCATATGATATTTTTTAGTGATATATATTTTTCGTGTTAGGATAATTGCTATAATTTGGGGAGTTTCCGGATAATAGTTTTATGTACAATATGGCGGCGCCCGTTAGGCGTTTAATAATTTTGGCTTTGTTGAGCCTTATTATTATTAAAGCTATTTTAGTCTAGGTCTAATGTTTATTTTATTGTCTAGCCCAACTAGTGTTGTGGTATAGACATATATGATTTTGCCTCATGTGTATGATGATGTGTGTGGCCTAAATCTAGGCCTAAACTGTTATGCTTTTATTTTTTTTTTTTATTTACTAGTGTTTGTTTTTTATTATAGGCTATCATTCCTCGCCATTAAGGCCTGCTCGCCAAATATATTATGGAAAAGAACTGCTCACACAGACCAGTGCATGCAAAAATAGCTAGAATTCTAGTGCAAATTTCCGCAATTTAACGAACCGTTCAGGGTAAATGACTGTAAAATTTTGGCACAGCCATTTTAATATTCTTCAATTTCAACTAAGAACCTGATTTCTATTATATCACCTCTAGTTGCACATTTTCAGAATCAAATCACATCACGTAATTCAGAAGCTTAAATGCGCTTGAACTTGGCTACCTAGAAGGAGGTTCGAGTTTCGACACCCGACTTGGTCAGAGCGCCTAAAGGTGCAAGGAAAACCAACTTCTAGATACCCCCTCTCCCCCACTAGTCCACAAATGAGATTGGACCAAAGCGCTCTGAGCATGCTATAAGCAAGAAAGTAGCGCTATATAAAAAGTATAATAATAATACTAATAATAATGATGCACTGAAAATGAGCAAATTTAAAATTAGCATCAGTTTCTCTTATTTTTGCAAGTAAATTTGCATCAAAACCATTTCATTTCATGGTTGGTGCGCCATACCTTTGTTAGACTAGCTTGCTTTTCCAAAGATAAATTGTACTGCATTTTCACCTCCTGTCATCTCTAAAAAAAAAATCATCCTCGCTTGTTAAGCATAGAACAGAACTCAAGTAGTTCCTGGTATATGCATACTAATACTGAGCGCCCTAAGGCAGCACGGGAAACAAACTCCTAGATACCCCCCTCCCCCCTGACTGACTTACTGACTTAATCCTGTGTACTCCCAGGGGAGCATAGGGCCGCAACCACACCTCTCCACAGAACTCGGTTCTGAGCAGCTTTCTTCATCTGCTCCCATGTCATTCCAGTACCCTCAGCTTCACTGATGACTGACCTCTTCCAGGTTTGCTTGGGTCTGCCTACTTTCCTCTTTCCTTGTGGATTCCAGTCAAGAGCCTGCTTTGCAACATTGGTTGCTGGTTTCCGCAGGGTGTGTCCTATCCAGCTCCATTTTCGTTTGGTAATGTCTCGTGCTATGGGCTTTTGTCTAGTTTTGTTCCACAAATCGGTAGTGGTAATCTTTTCTGGCCACCTAATTTCTAATATCCGGCGTAGGCATCTGTTAACAAAAGTTTGGAGCTTTTCCGTATTTCTTTTAGTGACTCTCCAAGTTTCTGAACCGTAAAGGAGAACAGACTTAACGTTAGTATTATAGATTCTTATTTTGTTATGTAGAGATATTGCCTTGGAGCGCCAGATTGTTTGAAGAGTTGAGAAGGCAAACCTAGCTTTATTTATTCGAATTAGTACATCATCATCAGCTCCACCGTCTTTGCTAACTCTGCTTCCGAGATAGGTGAAGTGGTCTGTATCAAGGATGTTTTCTCCCTGTAGCATGATTGGGTTCTCTTGTCTATTGTTGATCCTCATAACTTCTGTTTTCTTTTTATTGATTAGAAGTCCAGTCCTTTTTGCTATTTCTGAGAGTCTGGTGAGTTTGGTCTGAGCATTTTGTTGCGTATGGGAGAGAAGGCAGATGTCATCGGCGAAATCCAGGTCTTCTAATTGCTGTGTTAGTGTCCACTGTATGCCGCTTTTATTATTTAAGACTGTCTGCCTCATGACCCAATCAATCACCAGTAAGAATATCAAGGGCGAAAGCATACATCCCTGTCTTACTCCTGTTTTTACCTGAAAAGGGTTGGTCAGCTTACCATTGTGTATTACTTGACAAGATGAGTCATCGTATAACCGTTTAATGATATTGGTGAATTTTGTTGGGATTCCGTAGTGATTTATCAGTCTCCAGATTATGTCTCTGTCAATACTGTCAAAGGCTTTCTCGAAGTCAACAAAGGTCATGTACAGAGGAGATTGCCACTCGATAGATTGTTCTATGATAATACGTAGTGTAGCAATGTGGTCAGTGCATGATTTCTCCTTACGGAATCCAGCCTGTTCTGGTCTTAGTCTTTTATCTAGAGCATCTTTCAGGTGTTCTAATATTATCCTAGTTAAGACCTTGCTAAGGGTTGACAGTAACATGATTCCTCGCCAGTTGTTGCATTGAGTAAGGTCACCTTTTTTGGGTAGTTTAACTAGATAACCCAGTTTCCAGATTTTTGGGACCTGTTCTTGTTCCCAAATCTTGCATAGCAGTGGGTGCAGCATTTCAGCTGATATTTTGGGGTCTGCTTTTAGTGCCTCTACTGGTATACCATCTGGGCCTGGCGCCTTTCCACTTTTTGCATTCTTGATGGCCTTGATGATTTCCCCTTTAGTAGGAGGACCTGTGTTAACATCCATTTCTTCTGTTGCTGGGGGTATGTCCGGAATCAATTCAGGAGGATGTCGGTTCAAAATTTCTTGAAAGTGTTCTGCCCATCTTTCCTTCTGTCCAACATCACTGGTGATGATCTTTCCTTGTTTGTCTTTCACTGGCTTGTTGGTGTTGGTATTTCTTCCTGCTAAGGTTCTTGTTATGTCATACAACCTTTTCATGTCTCTTTGCTCTGCTGCCTTTTCTGCATCGACTGTCATTTCATGAAGGAAGCGTTTTTTTGTCCTCTCTTGCACTCTTTCTTACAGACTTGTTTACTGCAAAATACTGGGCTCTAAGAATAGCTTTTTGCTCTTCATTCTGGCATTGGTTTATCTTTTCTTTTAGCTCTTTCCGTTCCTGGATTTTGCCCCATGTCTCTGCAGACAACCATTCCTTGTGTTGTTTCGTTTTCCTGCCTAGGACATCTGTACATGTGCTTTTCCATATCTCTTGGAGAGTGAGGCAGTGCTGCTCAAGGGTTTCATCTGACACTAGTCCAGCAAGTACTTCAAATTTGTTTTTAACCTCACAGTTAAAGAGTACCTTGTTTTCCTCGCTCTTCAAGTACTGGGTGTTGAATTTGTAGTGTGGTCTGTCCGAAAAATCCTTAAAAGATTTAAGTTTGATCCTTGCTGTCGCTATTAGTAGATGATGGTCAGAAGCTACATCTGCTCCTCGTCTCACCCTAACATCGAGTAGACTTCTCCTCCATTTTCGGGAGATTGCAAAATGGTCAATTTGGTTTTCCGTTTTACCATCTGGGGAAATCCATGTTGTCTTGTGTTAATTTTTATGTGGAAAGATGGTTCCTCCTATGATGAGATCATTGAATGCGCAGAAATCAGCAAATAAATCCCCATTTTCATTGCATGTGCCTGTACCATGTTTACCCATGTAGAGCTCCTTTCCAGCATTGTTTGTACCTACTTTTGCATTCAGGTCACCCATAATAAGCTTGATATCATTTTTAGGTGCTTTTTCTAGTATAGATTGAAGAACGTTATAAAATTCTTCTTTCTCTTCTTCTGGTGATGCGTTTGTGGGTGCATAGCATTGGATAATGGTTATTTTCCTTCCCTTTGCATTAAACCTGGCTGACATTAGTCTTGAGGAAACTGGCTCCCATCCCAACAAAGCCTTTGATGCCTCTCTTGATAGTAGAAGTGCTACTCCCTGTGTGTGATCGTGATCTAGATCTTCATGTCCAGAATATATAATGCTTTTTCCAGTTGTCAGATTGTTTAGACCGCTTCCATTCCATCGTGTTTCACTGAGGCCTAGAACCTTGATTTTGTACTTTCTCATTTCATTTGCCACTTCGTTTATTCTGCCACTATCGTATAGGGTTCTGATGTTCCAGGTCCCTATCCTGGTTGAGGTCTTGGTCGTCAGAAGGTTTGTCGGTGTGCTAGCTTCCAGATGGCTTTCACTAGTACACGTCATAAACTCTTCCATAGAGGAACCTTCCTGGCCAAGTTCTAGTTGGTTTGGTGTGTTTACGGTTTCTGTAGCAATAGTTTAGTGATGTGAGGTTGCTAGCCTTACGATCACACCTCCTCCTTTACCCGGGCTTGGGACCGGCAAGATACCCCTATAAGGTGTACCCAGGCGGAGTTTCCCCCTCCCCCCACTGGTCCACAAATGAGATTGGACCAAAGCGCTCTGACTCTGAGCATGCTATAAGCTTGAAAGTAGCGCTATATAAAAGCTATAATATATATATATATATATGTTAAAATTCCTGTTAAAATTCCTTACGAATATAGCCAACTGTGCTACACCCGTTACGTCAGTTGACTCATAGAGACCCAATGAAAATAATTCAAAATCATCTCTGTCGTTTTTTAATTGTTCAACCAAGCTGACTAACATGTTATTTATTCTATCTGCAACAGTGTCACTAGTTAACGCTATTTCTTTGAATGCTTTCTCCTTTTTTTTTTCTGAATAAAAGACTTCGGCTTTAACGAAACACTCCTTTATAAAATAACATTTATTAAATGATTTGAAATGGCTTGCAATGAAGTTTGACAAAATGTAGCTTGCTTTCACTGAAGACTCACCCTCGTTGGTCAGTTTAACAAATACTATTTTTCCATTCCAGTAGCTTGTCATCTCTTGTTTTCCAGCGTAATAGTTAAACATTATTTTTATAATTTTTTAGGTGGCCAAGCGGGCCGCATGCGGCCCCCGAACACCCAGTTTGACATGCCTGGTCTAGCCCAACTAGTGTTGTGGTATAGACATATATGTTTTTGCCTCATGTGTATGATGATGTGTGTGGCCTAAATCTAGGCCTAAACTGTTATGCTTTTATTTTTTTTTTTTATTTACTAGTGTTTGTTTTTTATTATAGGCTATCATTCCTCGCCATTAAGGCCTGCTCGCCAACGAGGCTTGCTTGCCTGTAATGCTAGCCTTGCCGATAATGTTCGCCTATAAGTCTTCCTGTTTGTATGTCTTGTGGTGGGCTAAATTTTAGTGGTTTTATATGAGTTATTAAGTAAGAGTTGGTTGACTAGTTTTTAGTGTTTGAAGTAGTGGATTTGTTCGTTGGTTAACTCTATTAAGTTTAGTATTATAATATCGGTTAGTGTGGTTGTTTAGTTTTAGATGAGTTGGTCTCTAAATATTTATATTTTTATTTAGTCAATTTAGTCTAGTGTGTAGCAGAGGTTATTTTATGTGTGTATATAATTTATTTTGATCTGTCTCCCTTGCTTATACTTGATGTAAATAAAAGTTTATAAATAAGTTGTTTATAAATTTAGTTTGGTTATTTTATTTTTAGTTATCTTAGCTTAGTTTTAGCTAGTTTAGTTGTGCCAGTCTGGTCACTCAGGTGAAGTCCACCCTTTGGTATTGTACCAAAGTGCACAGAATGAACTCACACAGTAGAGCTAACATCGGCCTACTGAAATGTGAATGGTTTAGCTGCGTCAGATTGGCCGAAGCGCCTGTGACGAGCTTACATATAAAAACACATTCGCTAGATCAGGGGTTCTCAACATGTGGGTCGCGACCCTTTTGGGCGTCAAATGACTATTTGCCGGGGATCGCCTAGGGCCATCGGAAAATTGGGGGGGGGGCCAATTTTTAATATAATTTTTTTGTATGTTACTAATGTGTTGTAAAAAGAATATTTATACCATAGTGAATATAGATTTACATAAGAGGTGATAATAACTAGAGACATTACTCAAATTACATTATTACCAAATAAATTATGAAACGATCGTTAATTTTAATGTTCAATAAAAAAATATATAAAAAGCTTGGGTGACGAATATAAACATTGGCATACTGCCAGAGGATACAGAGGGCACTTTTAGTTTGAAAGTAGACATTTTTGTTGTTTTTTTATATAATGGTTATTCAAACAAAAAAAAAAAAAAAAGATGCTGCAGACCATATCTTCGATGTTGAAAAGTAAATTTTTCCACAAATGAATTGACTGTTTATCGATGCGTCGAAACAACATTGCAAGATCAAATATTTTTTTGGTGAAGATATAATCACTTCAATAATACGCCATCGAATTATAGTTATTGGAAATACATTCATTATGGAACAACCCGTTAACATGGACTTTAAACAAAAGAAAGTTAATAAAAGATAATGATGATAATTTTGCGGTAGGCCTACAGTTTTACTTCAATATTTTAAGCAGTAATTCAGAGACCCGATGCAACATTTGTATTGAAGTTCTCTCTGCCGTATGTAATAAGGCCGAACATACGTCCGAGCTTTGCCGATAAAGACATCTAGTAGTTAAGTTTTGAATCCTAATGAAACTAAGACTTGACTCAGATGGAAATTATCCTAGGAAGCTTCTTTATTTTGTTCTGAAGCCTCACACCATTACCAAGACGTTCTTGTCAAATTTATTAATAAATTTAATGCAATTTGCATAACTAAAGACACTATTCACAGAAGATTAATTGATATGTCTTCTGATACTAAGGAAATGATGACTGCTACATTTACAATATTTAGCTTCCAACTTGACGAATCCACAGGTTTTGTAAATTGTTCATAATTACTAGTTCCGATACACTAACGATATTTACATAATGTCAATTCAAAAGATTATTTTCTATGCAAACATCTATAAACGACCTATACAGCGAGTGATGTAACTGACAAAGAAGGTTAAATTTGAAAAGTAAAAGACTTCTTGTCAAAATATATGTGGCGTCTGCACAGATGGTGCTCTAAGTAAGCTTGTATGTCGGTTTGAATGTCAATGTTTGATACAAAATGAGTTACCATTAGAAACTATTGTAACACATTGTATGATTCTTCGACATATGTTAGCAATGCATCTAAATATTTCTCTTCAATATTAGTTACACAATTCTGTTGTTCAGTTGTTAGCAGTCATTCTGTTCTATAGGAAATTTTTGTAGACTTCTTCCATTTTCAACACCGTATCTTTGTGAAACTTGTTTTTTTGTTTCTGCCTGTCAGCTATCAAGTCTATATGCAGAAACAAAACTTGAATTGAATTCCTAATCTAGTGAAACAAAAACAGACGAAGCCTTTGTACTAACTTTAGCGTGTTTGAAAATACTGTTGTAACGTTTTCCATGATTAATAATACTTTTTTTACATTTTAAAATAGATATGTAACTTATTGTAGTGTAACTGAGTTGTTCGCTTTCTGCGTGCGTCCAGCGTGACGGAAGGTGTGTGTGTGTGTTTCATGTCCAGCGCGTGTGTGTTGATATTACTGCATCCGTTAAATGTGTGAGACGTGCTGATCTCATCTACTGTTTACTGTAGTCTAATTTTGTCCGAATAAAGCCATGTTATTGTTATATTAGTATTTGTTGTTTCATTACACTTATTGTAAACACTAAATGAAAAGTAAATACATGAAAATCATAAAATCTGCTTTAAAAAAACAAACAAATTAAAGCACACATTTATTTTACACTAAATAAATGATACGTTTCTAACAATGAAATGAACATCATGGATATTAGTTCTATACTTTTTGAGAGCCATTTTGATAACATTAGCTTGATCAAATTTACATAGTAAATGTAAAGTAAGGTTCCCATTTCAGTGCTTGTGGTCTGTCACAGTCCAGTTTTAGAACCCCTGTGACATGGAGTGACACTCAGTCACCTATTTTAATATTCCGTGCTGAAAGTACGAGAATAAGTTTTAGGGACTCTTGAAAAAGGGTCAATGTTAACCAGTTAGTGAAGAACTCCAGCAGAGAGTGGTTGTAATATAATTTTCTCTGATTGTAATATGTAGTTTGACAAATTTGATCGTGTTAACTTAAAATATTTCTTTGGATTAATGTCGTTGATATTGCATTCATTTTGGATATCTACATCTGCATGGCGTCAGTTGCCAGTATATTAACGTTATTTATTCTGTGTTATTAAACTTTCCTCGTCTGCATCTGTGGAGTTACGTTCTATATATTTACATGCAAGTGTGTCATAGGCTTAGTACACAGTAATGCTACGCGATGGCTGAAGTGGCCAGAGCAAATGTTTTATAAATACGAAACCAGAAGAGGTCTCTACAAACTATTAGACACTAGAGCACACCCAGCAACACTCAGCTTGACATGGTCTATAGCCTATAGGGCAGATGATGTAAAAGTCATCTCTTTCTGAGACCTAGGGTTTACGAGGGTGCAATATGGCCAGCACAAAGATCAACCGCATTATTTTACTTTTCCCCAACTAATGTCAGGTACCCATTAGAACTGGTCAGACTCAAAGACGCCGAAAGATCCAGACATTAAAAAACCCGGATTCGACCCCGGGACTCCCAGTTCAGAAGCCGAGCGCTTTACCGCTCAGCCGCTGTGCGTCCACATTTACCTAGACCTATGAAAAAAATATGGTTGTGGTCGCGTCTTAGCACTGGCGGATCCAGGGGGGGGGGGGGAGGGCGGTAGGGGCGATTTTAGTATCTGTCTGTAGCATTTTACGTCTCGTGAGACGATCTTTTCCCTTTGCAACGTCTTGTGTGGCTAAAGAGGCCAATCCCTGATACACAGCTGCGGTTGCAGGTTGGGCATATAAAATCACCAGGAGCAGCTGCATTTTTAGCCTTCTTTCTGCCTCTGTTGTGTATGGCATCTGCAATCCGAGACCCTTCTCTTATGCTCTCTTTCCATGTGGATCTATCCAGTGCTACTTTTTCCCAGCTGCTAGTGTCGATTTCAAATAGCTTCATGTCACGTTTGCACATATCTGTATACCGTAAAAGTGGGCGACCAGCGGCTCTCCTGCCTTCAATAAGATCGCCATACAGTATATCTTGTGGTAGTCTACCTACTGGCATTCTGCAAACGTGGCCAAGCCAGCCAAGGCGTCTGCTGCTGATAATAGAGCGGATGTCCTGGCACCCTGCTCTTTGTAGCACTTCCTCATTTGTTATTTTATCTTGCCACCTTATTTTAAAGATCCGCCTTAGGCATCGGAGGTGGAAGACATTCAGCTTTTTTTCCTGCCATGAGTATGTTGACCATGTTTCGCTTCCAAATAGCAAAGTGCTCATCACGCAGGTCCGGTAGACTAAGGCTTTAGTATTGTTAGTCAGCAATATGTTGTCCCACACTCTTTTCTGCAACCTTGACATGGTGCCCATTGCTTTGGCTATCCTATTGTTGATGTCTTTATCCAGTAGAGCATCGTTGGATATGATGGAGCCAAGATAGCAAAAATGATCAACAATTTCAAGTGGTTGACCATTAATGTTTACTTGAGGTGCAGCATTAGTGTTTTGGACCAGTATCTTGGTCTTGCTTTGACTAATATTTAAGCCGAACTTCTGGCAAGCAGCAGATAGTTTGTCAACCAGGGTCTGGAGCTGAATATCAGAGTCAGCCACAATAGCTGCATCATCAGCATACAAGAGTTCCCTAACAAGTATCCTCCTAACCTTGGTTTTTGCCCGCAGCCTTGATATATTGAAAAGTTTTCCAGAGGATCTTGTGTGGAGATATACACCTTCGGTGGCATCAATTTCGCCCCCCCCCCCCCAATACGCTTTCGAGTGCGGGGCAGTCCTATTTCGGGTGGGGGGCGGACGGATTTTAGTTTAGAATTCAGCAATCGGTATACGAAGTTATTACTTGTGTTAATAATATATACTAATTATTTATATTTCGCCCCCCCTCTAGTATGTTGGCCGATATGGTGGGATTGGGAGGGGGCGGTGGCATCAATTTCGCCCCCCCCCAATAAGCTTTTGAGTGGGGGGCGGTCCAATTTCGGGTGGGGGGCGGACGAACTTTAGTTTAGAATTCACACAATTGGTACACGAACTTATTACTTGTGTTAATAGAATATACTAATTATTTATATTTCGCACCCCCCTCCTAGTATGTTGGCCGATATGGTGGGGTTGGGAGGGAGCGATGTATATTTTTATGGAGGGATATTATTAGAATATTTTTCAACATTTTTCAAAAGGTCCTTTTGAAATAGGCTGAATGGTGAGCTTTAGGTCAGGAGAATGCGTTTCTTCGGTGGAGAATGCAAGAACATTTTTTTTTGGCGTCGAGGCTTCGCCCCGAACCCCATTGATAAATAATGAGCTGTGGATGTCAGGAGAATGCGTTACTGCAGTGAAGTATGCAAGAAAACGCTTTTGGCGTTGGATCTTCGCCCCGAAATCTACTAATGAATAATGAGCTGTAGATGTCAGGAGAATGCGTTTCTGCAGTTAAAAATACAAGAAAACGCTTCTAGCGTCGGGGCTTCGCCCCGAACCCCACTGCGCGAAGCTTACAGCCTTCCCTCAGACTCCAGCTTGCCTCAACATGACTGGATTTTTTTTTCACGAAGGTTAAAAAACACTGTTTTTATATTCTCGTAAGTCTCTCCCTCTCTCTCTCTCTCTCTCTATATATATATATATATATATGGAAAAAAATCGCCCCCCCCCACTCCAAAGTACTGGATCCGCTAGTGCCTCTTAGTGAAAAATTGTATTAGGGGGTCGCGGAGCTAAAAAGATTGAGAACCGCTGCGCTAGATGAATCATTGATTTTTTCCGAATTAGTAATACTTGAACATTGAATACACATTTCTTTTGGAGAAAAAGGAAGGTGTTAAAATATGATCTAGGTTCATAGACAGCAATAAGCAAACAACAACCATTAGTGTCATGGCGGAGAACAACACTTTATTATATTGAACGCGTGCACCTTTGCGCACCATATCAACATCCCTTTTTCTTTAAAAAAAACATTCGGTGAGTATCATTAAAAAAAATAAAACCACAACATATACAACAAAACATAAAATAAATATATACGCTTCAATGAATATGAAAATCTAACATTTACAAATCAATATTCAAAATCAATAGTTCATTAAGACACATAGTCATTGAATCTTGGCTTCTTCAACTGATTCTTTGGTCGCAGGGAATGATGAGTTGATGAGTGACGAATGTGTTGATTACGAGTTATATTGTCCTGTACGTGGTTGTCAGTATCGGGGAATATATTCTCTTGTTCTGTTTGGGTTGATATACACTCTGTTTCTTTGGTACACTGCACCATTGTCACCTCGAATAATGTAAGCTCTCTGGTTGACTTGAGACTGGATTCTTCCCCGTCTCCATGTAGGGTCATTGTGTGATTGGAAATAGACCATCTGTCCAGTTCTCAACTGACTTCAATTTCTTGACTTCTTATCATAAGATGTCTTTACACTTATCTGGCGTTTTTCTTTCCTTCTCATAATGTTCTTTTGACATATAGAAATCTTAATGTTACTCCTTTTGTTTGGTATCAGTGTTCGAGTCACCCGACCCAAAAAACATCTGAGCTGGGCTTAGATTTGTGTCTTGCTTTGGAGTATTTCTAAATTCCAGCAGAGCTTCATGAGCATCTGACTTTGATTCTCTAGATTTCTTCATTATGTTCTTCAAAATTTTAACTGCTGACTCAGCCTTTCCATTGGATTGATGGTGTCCTGGGGAGGATTTCAAATGAGTAAATCCCTGTTCCATCATAAATTTGGAAAAATATTCCGAAGTAAACTGAGGTCCTCTGTCAGATATACAGACTTTGGGCACGCCATATCTTGCAAATAAAACTTTCACTTTCTTTATAATTGCGTGTTGTTGTCAACTGTATGTTTTCTACCTCTATAAAATCTGAATAATAGTCCACTATAACTAAATATTGTTGGTCACACATTAGGAACAAATCAATTCCAATCTTGTCCCACAGATTAGAACCTATTTCGTGTTGTATTAATTCTTCTCTCTGATTCGCTGGATTGTTTTTCTGACAAATGTAACATGAGTTGGCTATTTCCTTTATTCTAGCTGATAATCCAGGCCAGAAAACTGTTTCTTTTGCTCTTCTTTTCATTGAGTCTACTCCCAGATGTGCTGCATGGAGTTTTTCTTCTAAAAAAGATGCTCAGAGGATATCACAGAAAGTATCCTCGATGAGCAGAACCCAGCTGATATTTTTGCTATCAAGCTACTCGACATTGCCAGAAAAGTTGTCCCCCTAACCTCCGCAAATCCAAAACGGCCCAGCAAACCATGGTTTGATACAGCTTGTAAAAGTGCTATTGGCGATAAGAAAAAACGACTGGCTGCATTCATAAAGAATCCTTCCCAGGAAAACCTAAAGCTATTTAGGATTGCTAGAGCAATGGCTAGACAAACGATACGGTCAGCCAAAAGGAATTCCTGGAGAAGCTTTGTCGGCAGTCTGGATGCCAAAACTTCTACTAGAGCGGTTTGGAAGGCAGTAAGGCGAATCAAAGGCAAAGAATCAAATGCAATAGGGCATTTGAAAAACCAAGGACGAACTGTCACGTCCCCCAGAGAAATAGCTGACTGCCTTGCATCCTCAATAGCAGAAAAATCATCCACTGCACACTACACGCCAGAGTTCCAAAAAGTCAAAACCAGGGGGGAAAGACATCCCATTGACTTCAGGTCAGAGAATAATGAACACTACAACAAACCGTTCTCGCTTGAGGAACTGAGGAAGTCGCTGGACAAGTCACATGACACAGCGCCTGGAGAAGATGAAATCCACTACCAGTTCCTCAAGCACCTTCCCGAATCCGCATTGGCAGTCCTGCTAGGGGTCTATAACTGTATGTGGCAAACAGGCGCTTTACCAAGCAGCTGGAGGAAAGCCACAGTTATACCGATACCTAAACCGGGAAGAGACGGCTCTGACCCAGCTAACTATCGACCAATAGCACTAACAAGCTGCATCTACAAAACCATGGAAAGAATGATTAACAGTAGGCTGGTCTGGTACCTTGAGAGGAACAAAATGATCTCCAAATACCAGTGCGGATTCCGGCAGGGGCGGACAACAACCGACCACCTGGTAAGGCTGGATGCCTATATCAGAAATGCTCTACTCAGACGAGAACATCTAGTAGCTGTATTCTTCGATATAGAAAAGGCCTATGACACGACCTGGAAACATGGCATTCTACGTGACCTGGAGCTTATAGGACTTAAGGGACACCTCCCCCGTTTTGTAGGGGAATTCCTAAAAGGACCGACAATTTCAGGTCCGAGTGGGCACCTCCACTTCTGACACATTTGAACAGGAAATGGGCGTGCCCCAGGGCAGCATTCTGTCAGTCACCCTGTTCAACATCAAAATTAACAGCATCATAAATGCTCTGTCCCCTGGCATAGAGTGCTCTCTGTATGTTGATGACTTTGTCATTTTTACTTATGGGAAAAATATGAACACCTTAGAAAGAAAATTACAGTTAAATTTAAACAAAATTCAAAATTGGGCAAATGATAATGGTTTTAAATTTTCGGACTCCAAAACAGTGCATTTTTGTAATTTAAGGGGGCCCCACCCAGATCCTGAACTATTTATATGCAAAAAGAAAATCCCCATTGTAAAAACTACAAAATTTTAGGCCTCACCCTTGACTCCAAGTTTAATTTTCTACCCCACATTATAGTTCGTCCATCGTGGTTCGATGATGACCACTTTGTCATCCAGGGGGCTGAGGGCTTTGCACTGGAGTTTTGTGCCTCCTCATGAGACTGGTGAGACCTATGCGAACCCGGAATGTTCGGCCGCACTCTGGGCAGGTAATTCCAGCTGGAGCTGGTGTCGTTTGCCTTGCTTTCCTTCTCTGGCGTTTTTCTTTCGCCAGCATTGTTCTTTTTTCCTCAGCAACCTGTGCGTCGGATCTCACAGCGCGGCGCCATGATACTCTGTCATGTGCCTCTGTCTCCCAGGTGCCTGGGTTATGTTGAAATCCTTTCGAGAAGCTTTGAGGGTGTCCTTGAAGCGCTTTCTTTGACCACCTTGCGAGCGCTTTTCTTCTCTTAATTGGCCATACATGAGACGTTTTGGGATGCGGCGGTCCTCCATTCTGCACACGTGTCCTGCCCATCGTAGCTGGGACTGCATCAGGATTGTGTGGATGCTTTGCAGACCCGCTCTTTGAAGGACTTCAGTATCTGGCATTCTGTCCTGCCATTTGACATTTAGTATTTTTCTCAGACATGTCATGTGAAAGTGATTTAGTTTCTTGGCATGTCGTCTGTATACTGTCCATGTTTCTGAGGCATAGAGCAATGTAGGTAGGATGACGGCTCGGTAGACCCCAAGCTTTGTGTTTGTGGTGATACCACGTCTGTTCCAAACATTGTTTGATAGTCTGCCATATGATGCACTGGCCTTGGCGATGCGAAGGTTGATTTCATTATCGATATTTCCATTTCTGGAGAGTGTGCTGCCAAGATATGTGAATTTGTCCACTGCATTTATATCATGTCCATTTATAGTGATGCTTGGATCCGAGTAGGCTTTCCCAGGAGCAGGTAAATATAAGACTTCAGTCTTATTTGTGTTAATGGTAAGGCCAAAGTCTGAGCATGCTCTTGAGAAGTCATTGACGATGCTCTGTAGATCGTCTTCAGAGCAGGCATTTAGGGCGCAGTCGTCAGCAAATAGCAATTCTCTGATTACTGCTGAATTCGTTTTTGATTTTGCTTTGAGCCGCCTCGGGTTGAATAGGCCACCATCATATCTGTATATTATATTTATTCATTTGCTTTCTCTATCCGTGAATTCATATGTCAGCATAGCGGAGAACATGATACTGAACAGTGTAGGTGCTAGGACGCAGCCTTGTTTTACCCCGTTTGATACTTCGAAAGGCTCTGATAGTTCACCACTTACTTGGACACGGGCCTTCATGCCATCGTGAAATAGTCTCACCATGGTAATGAATTTTCGTGGACAGCCATACTTTGACATAATCTTCCAGAGACCTTCCCTGCTAACAGTGTCGAATGCCTTCGTTAGGTCGACATACATTGAGAAAAGGTCAGCATTTTGTTCTTGGCATTTTTCCTGGAGCTGCCTTGCCGCAAAGATCATGTCAATGGTTCCACGCTCTTTTCTGAAGCCGCACTGGCTTTCTGGTAGTAGACCATGTTCTATGTGTTGCATGAGCCAATTTAGTAGGATGCGTGCAAGGATTTTCCTAGCAATAGAAAGAAGAGATATCCCTCTATGGTTGTCGCAGATTTGACGGTTTCCTTTTCGCTTGTATAGATGGACAATTGTGGCATCTTTAAAGTCTTGTGGTATTGACTCATTTTCCCACATAATTAAAAATAGCTCATGAAGTCTTTCGATCAGGTGTAATCCACCTTTTTTGTAGACCTATGCGGGAATGGAGTCAGCTCCTGGGGCTTTTCCGCTTGCAAGCTGTTGAATGGCAAGATCGGTTTCCTTTAGCGTAGGAGGGTCATCCATTTTTTCATTTATTGGTACTTGCTGTAGCCTATCTATGGCCACATAAAGGAACTTAAGAAGAAATGTCAAAAGTCGTTAAACATACTTAGAGTACTCAGCCATACGGACTGGGGGGCTGACAGAGACACCTTGCTGCTGCTGTATCGAAGTTTAATTCGATCCAAGTGGGATTATGGATGCATGATATATGAAGCAGCAAGGAAGTCTTATCTGAAAATACTCGAACCAATCCAAAATGCTGGCCTGCGTCTCTGTCTCGGCGCGTTCCGTACGTCACCAATTCTAAGTCTACATGTGGAGGCTGGAGAGCTTCCCATGGACATAAGGATGAAAAAGCTTGCAATGCAGTACATAGTAAAGCTAAATTCCAACCCCACGAACCCTGCTTTTGACCCCGTATTCTATCCCACAGATGCTGATCTATACATTCAAAGGCCTAACGTCATACAGCCGTTAGGCCTTCGAATGAGAGAATCCATCCAAAATTTAACCCCACCCATTGACCAAATTTCTAAAATAGAAACCCCACAATATCCTCCTTGGCTAACTAATAAACCCAAATTAAATTTATTCCTACTTAATTTTAAAAAAGAAAACACAGACCCAACCCTATTACAAGTCCACTTTAGGGAACTGCAGGAGAGCTACGGAGATCTACACTGACGGATCCAAAATGGATGGAAAGGTCGCGTGTGCCTGCTCCTTTCGGAACAAAACAATCTCCCGTAGACTCCCTGATGGATGCTCCATCTTTACGGCCGAATTGCATGCACTGTCGCTTGCACTTATGGCCGTTAAAGCATCAGAAAGGAGAAAATGTATAATCTGCTCCGACTCCAAATCTGCATTGCAAGCTTTGGGGCGGATGAAGACTGACATTCTATTGGTACATAAGTACCTAAAGCTGTTGGACCAAATAACAGCCAGCCATTGGGATGTCACCTTCATCTGGGTCCCCTCCCATGTAGGCATAGGGGTAAACGAAGACGCAGACAGAAAAGCAAAGAGAGCCCTAAATCAAACAGTGTCAGGAACCCAAATTCCCTACTCGGACCTGAGACAAAGTATTGCCACTGCCACCTATCAAGAGTGGCAGGACCGATGGGAGGCTGAGACTCACAACAAACTCAGGCAGATCGTGGCGGATGTACGGTGGCGGTCCACATCTAAGGGTCTGACAAGGCGTGGTAGCACGACCATGTCTAGGCTTAGGATGGGCCACACCTACATCACACACTCTTTTGTACTGAAGAGAGAGGAGCCCCCACTTTGTGAATGTTGTGACTCTCGCCTCACAGTGGAACATATCCTCATTGACTGCCCCGGATACCAGGATGTCAGGGAGAAGTTTTTTTTTATAGCCACTGACCTACAAATACTGTTCAATAGTGTCGACCCTGGGAAGATACTGGGCTTTATCCGGGAGGTGGGGCTGTCTGCGAGGATCTGATTTGTGAGTCTGTAGTTACGTACTATTTACACTAGATTTTTATCAAATATTTAAAATTTTTACCTGTACTGTTTAACTGTAAATAGACCTTGATTTTAATGAGCTAATTATATGGACTTTGGCCCTGCTTTTATAGAGGGAGAGTGGTCCTTAAGGGACTGCGGGCACGACATGGCCTATACTGTGCCTAAAACTAAAACTAAACTAAACTGAAGGTTTGTCCGTCTATTAATTTTAAAGTAAAAAACCCATCTATCTTCTGACTTTCTTCTATTAAACTTTCCCGTACCCCGATTATGCTCGCCCCTGTATCCCTTAGCACAGAAACCCTTCGATCTCCTAGAAATCTAGCACACTGTAAAGTCTGTCTCTCATTATAAGGTCAATTATACCCTCTACAGTCATTGGGGTTTGTGATGTTTTAAGCCAGTTGTCAAATGTCCTTTTCAAATGGACATAAAAGTTTTTCATATCGTCATTCTTTAGGGAAAGTTCATGCCACAGTGTTCGGCAGGCTTCTTCCGTGAGGTGGGCTAGTCCTGGTAATTTCCCCCTTCACAAAATCATAGTCTGTATTATGTATAAGTTTTGTTTGTATCATAAATAGTTTTAGTTTCTCATTTAATTTATGGGTAGAACAAGTGGCCATCTTGTCTCGGGTATGTCGTTTGCAGTAGCCGTCGTTTCAAGCAGTTCTAAGTAGAATAACAAGTCCTCGTTGTCTGTCATGCATTTTAGGTTTTTGTCTAACTGTTTACTCTGTTGGGGATTGTCGTTAACTGTCTTGTCTTTATCTATTTCATGTTGTCTTTCTAGTCGTTTGTCCTCCATCTCTCTTATATGTCTTCTTGCCTCCGCTTCCCTTGTCAGTCTGTCTAAGTCAATTTTCTGTTGGGCATATATACATTTCTTTAACATTTTGCCCTTAAACCTCAACATCTCAGCCTGGGCTATTATCTCCTTTAGTGGACGAGGTATAAACTCAGACATTTTCCTCGAGCGGTGTCCTTTATATTAACTTACAAAATGGATAGTTGCAAAACAATTTCATACAAACATTTTTTGTTAACAAAATTAAAATAATTATAATACCTCTACTCCTACTAATATTGTTCAGCTGGTACTCCAATAGATTAAATGTAATTGTCCAAGGCGATCCAATTATTTGATTTCTTTTGGTCTATTTCAAGCAGATAATCCAATAGGTAATCCCCATATGAGAAACAAACAAAAAATGTAATGGCTTTATACATACGCGCGGTACTTGCGATGTACCACAAAAGTTAAATTCAATTAAGTATGAGATCCATTAGCAGCCTCCTCAGTATAATCCAAGGAACGAGTGTATTGGTAATCCAATTATGAGGAAAAAAATGGCCATGCACTTAGGTTTAGACAATTCTTCCTCTAGTTTAGGTTGTTATCCATCAAGAGCTGGGTAAAGGAAGGATGTGTATCGGCCCCAACACTATTCTGCATCGATTTTTAGCCTGAATCTGGGCGTATCCTTTGGCACCAAAATCAGACTGATGCACTCCCTAGTCATGGCCACATTTCTATATGCTTGTGAGTCTTGGACGCTGACTGCAGAGCTAGAGAGGAGGAAATGAGATGCTACAGAAGGATCCTAGGCATCACATTTAAAGACCGCATCACAAATCAAGAGATTAGAGACAGGGTTACGGCAGCGATCGGACCCCATGATGACCTGCTAAATACTGTGAAGAAACGAAAGCTCAAAATGTATGGCCATGTAACAAGATCTTCGGGACTCGCAAAGACCTTCCTCCAGGGAACAGTACCAAGAAAAAGAAAAAAGAGGCAGACAGAAAAAGCGGTGGGAAGACAACATCAAAGAATGGACAGGCCTACCATTGAACGAGGTTTTAATCAGGGCAAAGGATAGAGAGGAATGGAGTAAGATGGTCCACAAGTCTTGCTTGGTGCCCCAACGGTCCACCAGACTAAGGGATAGGTAACAGGTAACAGGTAACTGATCATACATCAAATTTAATTTCATTATTTTTCTTCCATAGTTTCATTATAGATCAATCCACAATAAGATTGTGCGCAAATGTTTAATTAGGTCGATTGATTAGTATTTCTTGTTTGCGAAGTGTAGTGCTGTGAGCCTAGTGACGTAAGCGGTGTCAAGTTTTTTTTCCCTTTGACGTCGTGGGACGTCCTCGTTATCTCTAAGCGCGTTCTTGTTTGCAAAGAAATATTTTAGTGTAGTACGGTAAGCGTAGTGATGTAAGCAGAGTTTTTCCCGTTTACGTCATGGAAAACTTTCATTCATAAATTTATTCAAACCAAAATTAATTTTACGAGACATTTTATATATCGAAATAACGGTCGAACTCGAGTTTTCCCGATGTGGCCAATGAGCTGAGAATTTTTTTCTCACTAACATGCAGATACGTTGAAATTTTAAAGAAAATCATTAGAGCCGTTTTCGAAATAGAAGATATACATATACAAGAATTGCTCGCTTAAGAGTATAGGATAAATAGTCCTTTTTAAAAAAAAAACATATTGGGCCTATTTTGCTTAAACTTTACACTTCAACTTGTAGACAACTTTATAAGCCTAAATCTATTACTTTCACATTACACATTGGCCTAATATATGACTATTTTTAAACACAATTTCATTTAGGCCTATTATACTATAGTAAGAGCATATAAATGTGCTTTAACTCATACTAAATATTTGCCAAGAACATGGATTGAATCAATGTCGTAAACAACTAAATACACGAACTATACATGCTTGGCTAAATCCTATACTCTTAAGCGAGCAATTCTTGTATATATATATATTTATTTATTTATTTATAAATTTTATTTCGAAAACGGCTCTAACGATTTTCTTTAAAATTTCAAGGTATGTGCGTATTAG
Organism: Biomphalaria straminea; assembly: GCA_021533235.1. Taxonomy (NCBI): domain Eukaryota; kingdom Metazoa; phylum Mollusca; class Gastropoda; family Planorbidae; genus Biomphalaria; species Biomphalaria straminea. The sequence goes on from JADKLZ010000003.1 coordinate 31,139,020, forward strand.
TGAGAAAAAAAATCTGAACTCATTGGCCACATCGGGAAAACTCGAGTTCGACCGTTATTTCGATATGAAAATGTCTCAATTTAATTTTGGTCAGAATAATTTATGAATGAAATGGAAAATTTATGAATGAAAGTTTTCCATGACGTAAACGGGAAAAACGCTGATTACGTCACTAGGCTTACAATGCAAACAAGAACGAGTTTTAAAGTATCAATGGACCTAATTAAACATTTGCACACCATCTTATTGAAGATTGATTTATTATAGAACTATGGAAGGAAAGTAATGAAATTAAATGTACCAATGTATGATTAGTTATTGCGTTTTAAGTGCTTAATAAATTGTTTACACTTTAATTGCGTAGAGCGGTGTAGATTCCTCATTAATCTTCGGATTTGATGTCAAGCATTATTATAATTATAATTTTGCTGGTAAAATTATGACCATGTGTTCATGCTTCAGTGTCTAATGTCCCCTACCAAAACAAAGGAAATGGTGATTACAGATCATTACACAGCTGCTCTACTGCTCCTTACTTTCTCACACTGAACAAGATATCTAAACTTGGGGTTACCGTTAGGGCGTGATGACGAAAGGCCCAGGAGATATATGAATGGAGGGATGTGTAAGAGCAGGCCATATCTTTCCATGGGCTGTAGCACCAGTAGCAGTAGTATATTACCTTTCTTAGTTATAAATTATTTAACCGAGCAAAGCTCGGCCACCTGATATTAGTCTAGATTGGCTAAGAAAATTAGTTATAAAGCTTTAGAGTTATAGACCTAAGTCACAAATTGATTTGTGCACACTTACCTCTGAATAATCTTCGATGGCAATTGAGTTTCCATTCATCATTTGGTGTAAAATTGGTGATACAAATCTTTAGTGATAGTTTCTTTATATAGTAAACACATTCACCGGAAGTCCCTCTACCAATAGTAGAACCATAGACATAAATAAATATAGACTGGAAACAGGAAGTAAATTTATGTAACTTGAAAAAATGTATATCCATTGAATTCGGATTTCCGAAATCTGTCAATTTGCACGATCTTTAGTCTTAAAGATTAAACAAAACTACACTTCCTCCTTATTTACGCAGCATGGTGTGAAAGAAAAATGGTGTATCCAAATCCGCACTATTTTCATTCACAAAATGGCATAGATAGCATAAATAAAGGATCCAGTCCTTATATATAACTTTGAATTAGTGAAACTAGGGATTTTTTCAGCAGAATGTTCAAATAAGCTAAAATTAAAAAAAAACAGTTTCAGAACAAAAAATAAACATTATGATTAATTGACATTACAGTCACGCTAAGAGATTAAAAAAAAACACAATAGTGAAAATATTGCAATACTTATATAGGTTATGGCTGAAATAGATATGAATACTTAACTTTTATACTGCTCATGCTGTATAGTACCATAGTACACTAATTTGCAAATCACAAATGTTCCCTTCATAAAAATATCTTATTGGCCAGTCTATACTTATTTATGTCTATGAGTAGAACACAACCAAAGGACGGGACTTATTTAGATCTAATTGAAAAATATAGATATAGGCTTGGTGCGCATAGTTGGCAGTCCTTTTATATATAGTCTATGGTTTAGACGTACAAGGCGTGGGACTATTAATTGATAATAGTGAACACATTAGGCATGTTAAATCATCTATATATAAATTCCTCTAAGTCTGAGGTCAAACAAAAACATGCAACAACAAGCAAGCAACAACAAGTAAATAGGTCATTTCTATTTTTAGCTCCATTAATAATTTTTTTAACGTGAATTCACGCATTCGTTTTACTTATTTTATAATGCGAAAAATTAGAACCATATTTAAAACTCGAATTATTTATGTATTTAATAGTCAAAGAGAAAGTTTTCTAGAGCGCAAATACTCTATAATTCTTTAGAAAAAAATCCATTGACTTGCAAAAGACCTTTAATACGAATATTTGTGAACAATTGTGGTGGAAAAAAAAATCATTAGCAAGGTTAGAGAGACAAGTGGAGTTTTGTTCTTCGACTTTTTAAAAATTATATTTTATCTTTTCAGTCTGTAGTGTTCTATTGTGTTTGTAATTGAAGATTGTGTTCAACCATATGCCAAAGACTTATTTCCCTTACAGCTTGATGGTTAACAGCGTTATAAATGACTATATTTTGTTAAAAATGTGTTTGATTTCTTTTAAAGCAATAGCTTAACAGACAAATAATTATAGGGATGTTAAATCGACAGGATGGCGCGGGGAATCTGTTGTAAGTAATAAAATGGCTTAATTTAATAATTTTTACACTTTAAATTAGAGCGGGTCCTATAAAATTGCGGGTCCTATGAAATGCGGGCCCCACTGCGGTCGCCGGCCCTGGTAAATAGCGGCGTATGCTATGCCGCCGGTCAACTAGTTATTATTAAATAGTAACAGCCTAAAATACAGACGACGAGTTTCCGCTCAGTAAGGACTTGAACTCTTTCATAAGTATGTTTCCACACTCGGAGATATGTGCTGTCAAGTTGCAGTAGATACTTCAGGTTACAGTATCGGAGATATCGGTATGTGCTGTCTAGGTGCAGCAGATACTTCAGGTTACAGTATCGGATATATGTGCTGTTTGGGTGCAGCAGATACTTCAGGTTACAGTATCGGAGATATGTGCTGTCTAGGTGCAGCAGATACTTCAGGTTACAGTCTCGGAGATACCGGTATGTGCTGTCTAGGTGCAGCAGATACTTCAGGT
>JADKLZ010000003.1:31145877-31161029 GCA_021533235.1 Biomphalaria straminea
CGTAGAGCGGTGTAGATTCCTCATTAATCTTCGGATTTGATGTCAAGAGTTATTATAATTATTATTTTGCTGGTAAAATTATGACCATGTGTTCATGCTTCAGTGTCTAATGTCCCGTAACAAAACAAAGGAAATGGTGATTACACAGTTGCTCTACGCCTTACTTTCTCACACTGAACAAGATATCTAGCTAGCGGTCAACGAGTTTGCGTTCGCTGCAGCCACTTTTGATTTAACTATAAACCTCAGTAAAAAACTTGGGGTTAGGGCGTTGTGACGAAAGGCCTAGGAGATATCTGAATGGAGGGATGTGTAAAAGCAGGCCATATCCTTCCATGGGCTGTAGCACCAGTAGCACCACTGGGATAGATGGATGGCAAAAGCCGGTATGAACTTCTTATAGTCTGACAGTCTGGCTGAGCAGGGCACATATCCCATAAAATAATCTGAAGAGTTTCTTTAGTGTTCTGTTTGTTCTATATGTAATTGTACATGGCGATTAAATATCAAGTCTCTTAAGTCCTCCTACAGTCTAGACAGCGTTAAACTATCGTAGGCCTACTATTATTGGCTTGGAAGAAAGTCTTTGCAGTTTTACCCAATAACGTAGAAATTTGCGTCACTCGATGTTTCGTACTAAAGCCATAATTGAATATACTTATTCCAAAATTAAATGTCTGAACGTACCAATTTACATTTAGAACAAACAGAACACTTAAGAAACTCTTCAGATTAGTAGTCTTTATCCGATCGTTCATTTTCGTAATTACAAAAAAAATCCCAAAATGACTTCGGGTATATAACCTTTCTTATGAAATTATTAAACCGAGCAAGGCTCGGCCACCTGATATTTATTATTTTAACGTAATTTGTGATATTAAACTCCGATGGTTTTTCAAATTTGAGTTATTGACATATTTAAATTCTGCGTAAATAGTTGTAATAGTAAACATTTTACCATTTTTATTTAAATGCTTAGAAACATTTATATTTAATAAATTAGACAGTAAATTCTTGACATCTCCTAAAACACGGGGTTCTTTGAGATTTTGTTTTTAGGTTAGGCATACGTCACTTCCATCAACAATGCTGAAAAGGAAACTAGATTTGACCAATCGCATCGCTTTTTCTTTGCTTACAAGATCCTAGATCTATCTTATCTTATACAATACAGACGTTACTTCAAAAAAGAAGCTGATTACGTCCTACGTGTGATGCATTCAGTCATGCATATTAACCAATGACTTAAATTCTGCCAAGTCACTGGTTTTCCTGGCTAGCTCAGGCAATCCATTCCATGCTCTAATAGCGCTAGGGTAGAAGGAGCTTTTGTACAAATTTGTCCTAGCATATGGGACGAGGAATGTGCATTTTTCTTTGTGTCTTTCTGAGTATTTTATTAAGTTTTGTTTTTTAATTTGAAGATTATGGTTAAGTGTTTTATGTAAAATTGCTACTTTACTTTTGAGTCTTCTGCCCTGAAGGCTTTCTTAATTGAGGGATTTTACCAAAGGTGTTACTCTAGTCAAATGTGAATATTGATTTGTTATGAATCTCACTGCTCTATTTTGTGTCTGTTCTAGTTTCTTAACGTTTTCTTTAGTTGAGGGGTCCCAAACAGAGGATGCATATTCTATTATATATTCTATTATGTGTCGTAAGACTCCTGAAATTAGAACGACAATACACAGATACTCTTAGGTTTCACTTTAGAAGTACTTTAATTAAAGGGAAACTCGGATGGTTTTGACAACTGTATATACGGCGATATATTTTTTGTATGAGAACTTTGGGCTGTATGGTCTCACGCTATAAAATGAGTCAATAGATTAAATTAATAGGTTAATCACATAGAAACCCGGTGAAAATCTGACTGTTTTTAATGCGCAGTAAAATTACGTCAGAAAAACATTACTAAGTTATTATTGCAAATAAAATATAAGAATAATATATTTATTATCTGTAAATCAAAACACATATCGTATAAAAATTGTCAAAACCTTCCGAGTTTCCCTTTAATTAAAGTACTTCTAAAGTGAAACCTGAGAGTTGACTCTATCTGTGTATTGTCGTTCTAATTTCAAGAGTCTTACGACACAACAATCTGGAAATACTTTTAGTATTATGACACATTACGTAGACATAATAATTTCATCTTTTCCTGGTGATCTCTTTCGGCTTCCACTTTTTTAACCTTCCATTCACTACACAAATTCACACCATTTTCCATTCACACCATGCTGCGCCATGGGATACGGAAATTATGATAGTGATATTAATTAAAGTACTTCTAAAGTGAAAATTGAGAGTATCTGTGTATTGTCGTTCTAGTTTCAAAAGTCTTACAACACAATACTTTTCAAATTAATAAAATACTCTCAGGTTATAATCTGTAAATACTTTTAATATTATGACAAATTACGTAGACATAATAATTTCACCCCTCTTCCTGTTCATCTCTTTCGGCTTCCACTTTTAAAACCTTCCATTCACATATTCACACCATTTTCCATTCACGCCATGCTGCGCTATGGGATAACTCTATATTCGCAGAAATGTGAATGGGTGATCTTTCCTTTACTCGTTGCATGCTCGATTGAACTTTTAAACTTTGGGAAGAAGAGAAATATATATATAAATGCGAATAAGTCTACTTTCAAAAGACCTAATAGACTTTTTTTTTTTCATAATCTAGTTTAAAAAAATCTCTTAAGCCTGCGTTTTGTATTAATTAGTGTTAACTGTTCTTATGCATTATGAATTATACAATTGAGAGACAGGAATGACATTTTCTATGGATTTCGTTTTTTTAAATGTATATCAGTAGGACTATATTTATAAGTAGCACAAAAAAAATTACCCAGATCTAGTAGAAAACACCTAACATGAACTTTACTAGACGAACGGCAACTTCAAAAACAGATGCATCTACTTAGAGTGAATTGGAATTTTTAAATCAACACGGGTAAATCGCGCGCGTTCGAGGCGTAAAATCCTTCTTTGTCTCCATCATTTTATTTTGTTGGCATTGCAGGATGCGCGATAACATGCGCAAAGAACCTGTTTTCTATACGGCTTTGTAAAAACAGAAAAAAGTCGTCGTTCCTTTAGTATAGTGCCATGGTTAAACTTTCTAATAAATTATCTAGTAAATATTGATGCCAAAGTAAGTTTTTACTGAGAGTAATCTGTTTTTGTCGAATGATGGTGAGCAGAATACCATATTTACTTAAGTCAAGACAAAGTGGTAATTTTTCAATCAATTTATTCACTTCCAACAATTTAGGAAGAACAGTTGTAAAAATAAAAACACAATAAAATACATGTAAAAAAAAATTAAATAAAAAAAAGGTGAAAGATAATTTGATTGTTGTATCATCAATTATGTTCGTCTTTTCTGTTCTGATGTGCTTTTTTTCTATATCTGGAACACAGAAAAATGAAAGGAATACATTATATTCTAAGTGATCTTAGCAAAATACCCTACAGAGAACAAATGGTAGTATTAAATTGTCAAGAAAACCGCTAGATCTATATACACTAGTTACTTTCGGACAACAGGCAAACAAACAAAAAGTTTCGCTTTTCTTATAATATAAGGCACTTTGCTGTGTTGGAAAAGTTTATAAATCATTATTATTTCAGGCAAGTTACAAATAAACCAGAATTTACTCGCAGGTCTTAATTTGCATATCACTTTCAATATAGTCAGTAAGAGTGCTCTGTTAACAATTAAATGAAATAATTTTATTTTTAAAGTAAAGAGAATTCGTGAATGTAAAAAATAGTATAAATGGAGCTATCAAAATAGCTATTGGACTTAAATCCATTTTTTTCAAATAAAAAAAAATTGCTTGTAGCCCTACATATACTTAAAATTTGAAATGAATAGACTTAATTTTGTATGTTCATGTGTTAAAGTATAAAGTAGATCTTGAGTTAGACATAGATCTAGATATAGACTAATCTAGAGTTCATTCTGCACGTGAAGGCTTCGCCTTAGAGATGAATTGCGGTATTGTCTAATGAAAGAATGTACGTCAGGAATTCTAAATTCGCAGTTATAAGGAACGAATTTATGTAAAAACAAGATTACCGGTACAAAGACAGTTTGTGTGGAAACACAAACTTAAAATCGGCCTCGAAGTGATCCACCCAGGCAGGTTTCTATATTTTCAGAAAGAACATCCGAATGAAATTATATCAAAGACAAATGACAGATACAAATGCAGTTAGAAGGTTGACAGATCTTAGGTAGTGCCCTAGCGGTCCAGCAGATCAAAGGATAGGTGTAGGTGAAAGTTAATTAGATGTGAATCTGGACCGACTAATGTAATATAATTGATTTTTTAAAAATATATAATTGATTCGCTAATTCAATTTCTTTATTCCTTAGATACCAAATACTTTTATCTTCGAACAAAAATAAACTTGAAATTATATGAAATTTATAACATTAATAATAGTCTTAAATTAGGTTTGATTTATAATGCATACTAATTAGGTTCTCTATAAAAATCTGCTTGCATAAATGATTTTTAAAAATTAGATTTTGAGCTTTTAGAAAAAAAAATTAGCCGTTGCATCAGAACCTTGAATGATCTATATTATCGTGATGTCAGATTTTCATTTTCTCTTCTACTTTCTGAGCACTAAACGGGACGGACGGACAGACAGACGGACAGACAGGCCACACAAAACTAATAGCGTCTTTTCCCCTTTCAGGCCGCTAAAAATGCTTTTTAAAACACATAATTTGAAGGTTAATGTTATTAAATAATGAAATCAATGGACTATATTTTGTATTTTCATGTGTCAAAGTAAAAACTATCTGTGCAAAGTGAAGTTCTTAAATTTAGATCTAGATCCTTTCGATCTTTTCTCATGTAAACATGGCCTGGATCGATTAAGTTATAATGCTTTCATAGAGTTGGGCAACTTTTTTTTAGGGTCTTTAGTTCGTTTTAGGGCTGCTGTACATACGTCACGGTTCCAGTTAGCGCCCAATGAACCTTTCGTAATCATGTCTAATGAACGAATATGCGTAATTAAAGTACTTTCTAAAGTGAAACCTGAGAGTATACTCTATCTGTGTATTGCTGTTCTAGTTTCAATAGTCTTACAACACAATAATCTGGAAATACTTTTAATATTATGACAATAATCTAAGAAGAGAATTATATAAACACCACTTTCATTCACAAAATAGTGCGGATTGGGATGCACCAATTTCCATTCACACCGCGTGCTGCGCCATGGGATCTTCCCAATTACTTGTTGTTGCTTACTTGTTGAGTGTTTGAACTTTTGAACTTGTCTTTTGAGAAATATATATATAGATATATCTATACTATAAAGGGAAAAGAAAGGCGTATGTATGTGGGTATGTATGTATGTATTTATGTATGTATGTATGAGCCCAATGGAAATCAAAATCGCTTGACCAATCTTGATTAAACTTGGCAGAAATGTTCCTTGGGTACTAACGTAGGCCGTAGTGTATATATTGTAGCCCTAAAATAAACTTAAGACCCTAAAAAAAAATAAAGTTGATCATCGCTATTAAACTATTCTATCTCATAAATGTAGGTCACATCTTCATGATTACATAAGATTGAGAGGTCACGCATGCGTACAGATTATAATGACTAGGTGTCACCATTGGGTTTATATTGTTGAAAGTTGCTGTAGTACTACATTAACTGTAGGCGTGGTGGTGACATGCGGGTTCATCCATAAACTTGTTTACCGTAGATTTAGTCAGGATCAATGCTCTATATAATATGTACGTTCACACTTCACTTGTAAATGAGGAAATGACTCGTTATATAGCAGACACAAATTTACTTTAATAAATACAAATATATACACCACTTGTAGAAAATGATACACATAAATCCAGAATAATTGCTATATATCCATCATGGCACGTTTCACAAAATACTGTATAGTAAATAACTCTAGTCTATTACAAATAACTTAAACAACTTAATTATATCAACTTCTTGTACCAACTACTTTCTAGTGACTGCTTCAAAGTTTCTCACTCAACTGACTGTTCACACATGCTTAAAAGTATTCACATTCTCACAACATGGTAGTGAATTGGGTTCACAATATAGTAACTGGGGTGTCCACTCAATGGCACCAACTTTGAGGTGGTGACACTAGGTCTAGGTCTAAATGAGTTCGCATTCAAGAAAACATATTTTTTTTTTACTTTTACACATGAACACACATATAAGTGTCTATTTATTTCATTATTTAATGAAAATTTATCTTCAAATTTGAGTTTACAAAACTTTTTTTTTTTACGAAAATTGTTCGCTCTAAATGTAAATGGCTTTGAACGTCTTGACATACTTTTCCGTAACTACGTCGCGCAGTGGTACAAATGACATGAACGTCATAGGTCATAATTATAATATCGCGCATTATAAATGCATATTATTAAATTAATAAACTACTTACATAATACAATTGACCTTTTATTGTATTTTTTTTCATAGCATTTAAGCCTACAACTACCGATTTGGTTTAATTTTAAGTCTTTATTTTTAATTTACTTTTTTTTCTTTCAGATTTACTTACTTATGCACATTTAGACCTGATAACAACGTACGAAACACGGTTAATGTATCTAGGTCAAATCTAAGACGCTAATGTGTCACACAAACTCACAGTGTTAATAGTCTTTTATTATAATAGGCTCAAAGTTTTTATTTATTGACCAGATTGCTGTGGCATTCAAATTGTTTAGATTCTAGAGCTATACAAAATTAAACTAACAATGTTACATAAACAATTACATTCACGCGTTTGATTTGCTTTTAAAATATAGATCTATTCAATTCTATTGTATTGTTTTTTTTTTTGTCGCCTACACGAACTACAGTATTCACCAAGGCAACGCGTATTGAGGTCAGGAACTTTCGGCTCTAAATAAAATAAAAACATTGTTGGCTTTTGACTAATAAATGCGTTATTTTTGGATTTAAATCATTGAGAGTCAATGTTTTACTCTCTTAAATATACGATTGAATATACGTTTACTGAAGAAAGTCTAGACTCTAGATCTACTTATTAACTTGCATATATATACATAATAATAATAAAAAATGCATTCTTTAATTTATCTGTCTACATCAGGACATGTGCTGCATCTCTATAGATAAACTGGTACAAAATAAAGTCTTTTCATTTCCAATTTAAATCAAGTATATGTAGGTCTACAAGCAAATGTTTTCATTTGAAAAAATGGATTTAAATTATGTCGATTAGCTAATTTTATAGCTACATTATAATATTTTTACATTTACGCATTCCGCATTCGTTTTACTTATAATATTATTATTTCATTTGTTTACAAAACACTCTTAGTGACTATATGACAGTGATACGCAAATTAATACCCGCGGGCCGCGGTTTAAATTAAATTTAAATTTTGTTTAAATTATTCTTTTTGAATGTTAGCATTAGCGTTTTTTAATGATGATTTACATATTAATTATAACAACTTAGTTAGATAAAAAAATCTATAATATTAAAAGCGTAATACCTAGTTTGTTTACGGGCAAGAACTAAAGACATAATATGCATTCCGAATACAGCAATACAGTAAGAATTTAAACAATTTCCATCATTGTTTCTGTTCTTAAATTAGAAACAAGCTAACTTCAATTATTCTTTATTTAGTAAGTCAGCGTTAATTGGCGTTCCTGTTGAAGACCACTGATATATATATATTACTCACTATTAGATCCATGGGCGTAGACATGATTTTTTTATCCTAGAAGTTTTTATGTAAGTAATTCCCCCACCCCCTTTTCATTCTTTAAAAAGACGTTTACTGTACCCTAGAAAAGGTTCTTCATAAAGTTAGTGGAAAGACTGTAGGCAGACCGGAAAAAAATGAAAGAATTTGGTTAGGCCAACAGTAACAGCACTGCTCCAAATGAGAACAGGATCTACTCAAGATATCTAAGCAGATGGTGATCACCCTGATCTCCTCCAGACCTAGACTTTTAAGACAAAGCGCATAGCACACCTCATTCAAGGTCTAGATCTAGATCAAAAGTATTCATAACCTACATCTTATCTATCTACACTTATTCAAATGACCCATCTAGAATCAGACTTTTAGAGCTAGAGTCTACAGTAAAACAAGGTTTCAAATTATTCCGAAAAAGGAAAAATAATTTTAAAAATACGAAAAAAATTCCGGATGTTTTTCTGTTACAGAAATATTGGGGGGGGGATGTTTGGAATTCCGGAAAAGGCCTACTCCAATCTCTACAGAATTTCGGATGTAAAAACGGATGTATTCAGCGTGTTGGATATAATGCCTGTTTTTATGACCATTCGTCAATAAGCATCTACAAGAATAATAGCTTGTTCAATTTTAAAAAATCTTTTACTAAAAACAAATCTGTGTGTAGATTTTAATTCAGTGAACAGTAGATGAGTAAAACCGTTACAAAAGAGTTCGCTAAAATAATTAGATAGACAATATTTTTGCTACATCTAGATCACATTTTTTTTTCAGTTTAATATAATGTACATTTTAATTTTTTGTGAGTGGTTTAAATACTGAAGCCAGCGTTACACCTAGATGTAGATCTAAGTCTTTTATCCGGGAAGTTGGTTTTATTGTTATGTTTTCAAGAGCAAAAAAATGTAGTTTTAATCCAAACGTGAGCGTTAGTCATGTTAAAAATGATATTGTTATCAATGTTTTCTCTGGATGTGGCAAAATATATCGATCGCAGCTGCGTAGCAACGTAAACTAATGCACTCTTCACTAATCTTCAGACTCGAAGGCAAGCCTTATATAGTTATATATTTTATGAAATTGACTTACTCTCTCCAGTGTGTATGGTCTAAGACAGTGAAGTCTTCCAACTCGGCTATTGCATTGAGGTATTCGGATAGTTTGATCAACTCTGTATCAGTAAACCTGTTGACACGAGACTCTCGAAATGCTTTGATCTGTGACAAAACAAAACGGAAACATTTGTGTTTCTAAAGAACAGTGACTGAAAAAATCCTTTTTCTTGCGTCAACATTTATGCATCAAATTTTAAAAATATATACTGTATGCTCTTCAAAAAAATAAAAATAAAAATAAAAGAAGTAACTAAAAAAAAGTTTTTCTTTAAGAATATTCTTCCTTTACAAATCTTATAAGAGCAAATATTTTGATCTGAACAAAAAATGAATGATAGATTTTTAAAAATTAAACTTTTTTATTAACCCGCCTCAAATCCTTCTCCCCCCTCCTATCCACACACAAAAAAAAAATAATGGTAAAGCGAATGTATAAATCTACCAAGAATACAGGGGCGTAGGTAGGGGGGGGGAGGAGAATTTAAAAAAAAAGGAAGGGGGCGTCACTTTAGTGTTTTTTTTATATTATTAATTAAATATTACGAAAAATGTAGGGAGCTCAAAGAGGTAAAGCCATCCGGGCCCCAAAAGGATGAAAAATTCCTAGCTACGCCCCTGCCAAAATATATACAATTTTAATGAAAAGCTTATACATTAAGGTTGCACGTACAATAGCTGTGACTCCGGATGAATATTCATCAATTTTCTCTATCCTGCTCCGGTCGAATATCACTACAGGATAGTGGGGCAAATAGTAAAAGATACGCTGTAATAGCTACCTGTCTAACTTTATTTGTTTCGTAAACTACATTCAGTTTATAGAAAGACAGGTGACTAAGTTTAGACAACATGTTCAAACTGTCTAGAGGTCTTATGAGGAAACTGAATGCTTACTTGATTTCAGGGGGCTGGAATACATGAAAGACCCCTACTAGCCTTACCTTTTTTTTTACTCAATCTACCAGTATATATTTCATTAGTGATGGGAATTTCACTATATACCATATTTCGGTACTTTTGTTTACTGAGCATTTTGCAAAATTGTTAATAATAACGTATAATAATATATAATAATTGTTTTCCTTTTATTTACCTTGATTAATTGTTTCAAACTCTGTCGATGATTGATGAATTAAAGCTCAACAGTATTTATAAACAGATAGACCTAGTCTAGTCTGTCTAGCATGAGTGTGTGTATATGTACCAACAAATTAAAGGGGAGGGTGTGGCATGGCCAATGTAAACTACGTCAAGTTAGAATGAACTAGTTACTAGAGTAAATCTCTCGAAAGTAAACTGCAATCTGGCTAGAATAGTGGCTGGACTTATGTGTCCATACATTTCAGACGAACAACTGGTTACCAGGCTTGTAATTCCAAGGACAGCTTCTGGTTCTTGCTGTTAATTAACAGTTGAAATCTCAAGAGTTGTTGGTCAATATTTATTGTTTTAGATTAATTCATTTGCAGTAAACGATATTTTATTAACAGCTGGAATATCAATTATAACTATTTATAGCTCGAACCTTAGATGATGCCAAAGCATAGATTTAATTGTAGTCTGGTCTATTATTGAGCTCAATGTTTAAATCTAGTTTATAGATATAAGAGCATTAGGAAAACCAAATATAGAAGAAAAAAAATCATCAACACCCTCCCTACCCAAATAAAATAAATAGACCGTGGATACGATTTAATTTAATAGCCTGGACAAAAAAAAAGTAGTAGTTCTAGTGTAGTGTGTATAGTTGATGGTGTTGACCATCACGTGCTTTTTAGTTATCCTTGAGCATACGCAATAGTGTTGAGTGGTCAGGCAAAAAAATAACACATTGACATGGTCAGTCAATAATAAACTGTAGTCCTTTAGTGAGTGTCTGCGTGACTTAGTTGCCACTGGAAATCAGTTTGGACGTAAGTTACTAAAAAGACTAGGCGCCTCTACTTTAGCTGGTCTAAGGGTACTCACACACAGGATGGTTCCTTTCCAATAAAAGGAATCTGTAGATTCTCGTGTAGGCTTATGATATCCAAGCATAGAATTACATCTGAACACAATCCATCTAAAAGTGACATTTAATATTTTCATATGTTTCATCTTTGAGTTGAATGGTAGCAAAGATATGGCTTTCAGTAACTCGAGACAGTGAGTAGAAGCCATAAATATTCTGACCACGGAGGTCACTTGTGAGGGCGCGGTGGCTTAGCGGAGGTCCAGGGTTCGAATCCTGGTGAAGACAGGGATTTTTAATTTCGGGATTTTTGGGCGCCTTTGAATCCACCCAGCTCTAATGGGTACCTGACATTAATTGGTTTACTGATACATTAAAAAGGTGGTTGTGCTGGCCACATGACACCATCGTTAACGGTGGGCCACAGAATCAGATGGCCTTTACATCATCTGCCCTATAGACCATAAGGTCTGAAAAGGGAACTGTGACTCCTGGCAACTCGAGCTGATACACAACTCTCACAGCTTCCAGTGTCTATCAAGGCTTTAAGTGGCACCCCATTGAGAAGAATCAAGGAGGTTGATTTTCCTAGTCCTAAAGAGTGCAACGTAGCGAGGGCAAAAACTGTAGATTTTCTTGATTTTCAAGATCTCTGAAAATGTCCCTTCTTGCCACACAAATTACATGTTGCTTCGCAGTGGGGCACTCATTACGAGGATGTCTTCCTCTGCCGCAGAAGTAACTTGCTAGATATACCGCTTACTTCTTGTTTTGTTATCGAGGCTCGTAGATCAGGCAACTGTGGACAGAATCAGCAGGGTGTTCTCTTACAGCGTTTGTAGTAGCCCCACTAGTTGTTTCTGACCGTGACTACAACGAATGTTGATAGGCGTGTTCAAGTACTCTGGCTTTCCCAAATGCATCCTTTAACTTTAAATCTGTTTTCTCTATGAGGCGTTTTCTAATACTGTTGGAGGCAATTCCTGCGATGAATGATCGCGTATCGATTCGTCACGATGTTTCTCAGCTGTCACGGCTTTGAAATTGCAATATTAAATATATTACGTCATTGTTTATGTTTTTGAGTGAACGTAAAAGATAGAGCGGAAATAAAATAGTTTTCTATGTCTACCTTGATGAAGACAGTCTCGTTATATTATTTATTGTTAAATTGTAAAGTCTACAGTAGTTTATTAATATGTGACAAAGAAGGTGAGAGTGCGTCTAGGACAAACATGGCAGAAAGATGTCGTCATTAAGAAACATCCATCACCCAGATCTTATATCATAAAGACAAATGATGGAAAAACCTACAGAAGAAACCAACGGTTTTTAAACAAGAGTTTTGATGAAGACATCTCTGGGTACTATGATACTGACGAAGACAATGAACAACAAACTGTTAGAACAACCGAAACAGACAGTTATAGACCAACGTCTAGAGAACTTGTCATGCCAGTCAAAACAACCAGAAGTGGCCGAGTTGTTAAGATTCCTTCTAGATATCAGTAGGCCCTATTAAGAACTTTAAAAGGAAGGATGTGCTAATATAAAATATATTACGTCATTGTTTATGTTTTTGAGTGAACGTAAAAGATAGAGCGGAAATAAAATAGTTTTCTATGTCTACCTTGCTGAAGACAGTGTCGTTATATTATTTATTGTTAAATTGTAAAGTTTACAGTAGTTTATTAATCTGTGACAACAGAACACACTAAATAATGGCTTTTTATGCGAGTGGTGGGAGGATTAGACCTATTTGCGTTTTTTTCCAAGCAGAATTTCTTTTTTAACAAGATCTGTGTAGTTACCCTTACTTTAACGACCGAAAAAAAATACTTTTCTTTTATAGATTTTTCACAGCTGTGTGCGAAATATTTTCATTAAATCTACATTAGATCTAGACACTTGATCTAAGTCACTAAAATTCATTAACTTTTCACGCCTATGTGCAAATTATCTTCACTGAATCTCTTAGATTTAGAATCTATAATAGACTCTATAGATTCTAATTCTAAATCACTAAAATTCACGGACTTTTCACGGCTTCACTGGGTTAGTAATTATCGTATTAGATTCTAGTGAGTTAGCGTAAATCTAGAGTCTAGATCTAAGTCACTAAATTCGCGGACTTTATCGCGGTTGTGCGCGAATTATCTTCACTGATTCTGCCGTAAATCAAAATCTAGACTCTATTACAGATCTAATAAATTCAAAGTCTCTTAAATTTGCGGACTTTTCCCGGCTGTGCGCGAATCATCTTCACTGACTCTAACGTAAATCTAGAGTCTAGATCACTAAATTCGCGGACTTTATCGCGGCTGTGCGCGAATTATCTTCACCGACTCGACGCTGCCGTAAATCAAAATCTAGACTCTATTATAGATCTAATAAATTCTAAGTCTCTTAGATTTTGCGGACATTTCACGGCTGTGCGCGAATAATCGCTCTTAGATTCTAGTGATTTAGCATAAATAAGATAAATGTAGAATATTGTAGAATCTATCGTATTTCTAGAGTAATCTAGACGTTACATGTATCGAGATCATTAAATTGACTAAAATTCACGGAGTTCTCAGGTTAAGGACAAATTATATTCATTAGATCTAAATTAGATCTAACTCTAGATACCGGTATGCTACTATTGTCTACTAGCATAGATAATTTACGGACTTTCCACGCGAAGTCACTCTTACTGTTACAAGAAGATTTTATGTGAGGGAGGGCCCGGAGGGGTGTTGCCTACACATTCGGTCTGGTTTCATTTTTTAAGAAGATGTTATGCCGGCAGATAAAACTTACTAGAATTAGATCTACTTACTAACTTAAGCATCGCATACCGGCACCTTACGGATTTGTTTTTAACTTTTGTTTACGTTTTTAATATAAAGTGAAAGTACGTAAATAAGCGCATGTGCCGTAACTTAAGAAATGTAACTTACAATTCGACTTATTCATTTGTAAGTTTGAAAGACCAAAACGTTATCGCAAGTGAACAAAAAAAGTCCGATACCGAGCCGGCAATCGGTCGGACTGGCGTTTGCCGGCAAGCTTTTTTTTCTACTTAGATTTTGCCGGCATGCCGGCGATCTTGCATCCATGTTGATTCTCTTCTTCATATGATTCCTTGTCACTAAACATTTGGTTAACTGAATGTGAGATGTAATTTATAAGTAGTTTCTTGTTGTCTACATTTCCTATCGTAACTACTGACAGAAAGTTTTTAAATTTCACTGAATGACAAACAACTACACACATAGTAGAGATCACACACGAAATACGGTCAGAACACAGGCTAACAAATGTAAACAAACACTAAGGGGCGACAGCCAAGTAAGGCAACGTGTTGTCTTTTTTAAATGCCAATGTGAACTGTTAAACAGAAATAGCCGCTTAGAATGTTAAAGTCATGCGGACTGAGTATCGAAATCGGCCCGGGCATTACCATATAAACCGGCCTGCAAATGAATGGCGTGTCTTATCATTGGCGTAGCCAGGATGTTTTCGGTGGGGAGGGAATTTTTTTTTCGATTTTCTTTTCATTTCTCTGCAATGTATATGTATGTAATTAATCTTTACATTCTGACCATTCATTCTTTCGGACGCTTTTTTTTTAGCCTAGAATTGGTTCTTTTAATTAGTGGAAAAACAATACACACCACCAAGGACAGAGAGTCTGGGGGAGCGCTGTGAGCTCCACCAGCTAGGTCTGGGGCGAAGCCCCGAATCCGAGCATTATTTCATTTTAAGCTTTAAAAAATACATAACCTGAGGTATCTACGGTACAATACGCTTGTAACTCTTGCGCTAAAAAAAATTCAAAAACCAAATCTACTATTCATTGCACTTAATTAATGTAGTCCGGCGGCTGGTATAAAATGGTAACAATAGTTTGTTTTAGTCTTCTTATCGCAGGGTGAGGATAACCACACAAAACTTTTATCTACGCTTAGGAAATTCTGTGACTATAGTTTGCTTAAGTTGGCGGCACTGGGGAATTAAGTAATTTTTCTTCAATGAGGTCTGAGGCTAATGATTTGAACCCCCCTCCTCCCGGCTACTCCCATGTGTCATATTATAGGTGTAAGGCCAATTCTCTTCAAATATATATATAGTTTGATAACGCATTGAAAACTGGATGTATGTTTGCGTAAGATTACATATGTATTTTATTTATACATGTATGTAGTCTGAAAACAATACAACAGCAGCCTTAAGATAGCTACGACCTTCGCATTTCATGTGTCAATCTAGTCATGCATGGTGATCTGGGACTTCAAATAGGCTAAGTCATTGCATGTTGATCTGGGACTTC
>JADKLZ010000003.1:31175736-31203241 GCA_021533235.1 Biomphalaria straminea
ATAACTTTCATTGCTTGACTTTCTTATTGGCAGATGTACTCAAAAAAAAAAAAATAAACTCAAAAGTACATTCAAATTAAAGTGTTAATTATTTTCAAAGTGGTGGCTAAGCTCGAGCACTTAAACATTTACTCTACGAAATATGTGAAAAGTTAGCTCAAACTGTTATTAAGATAACTTTTCTCAAATCAAACTAGCATGTTAATGCAAAAGAAAAATACGTTTTAACAATATGAAAATATCAGGAAAGTATTCTTAAGATTTACTATTCAAATAGAGAGCAAGAAGTTAATACTGAGTACATCAATCTCTTTTATATTGGGCCTGAGGGCAAGATATGTGAACAGAAATACTAAAACTAGAATACTAGAATGAAGCAAAGTTTTGAAATACGGCAACGAATCTCTACCAGCCTTTGAATTAAATGTATGTTTACAAGGCGTCATGTGAAAAGAAGCTTTGCAAAACTAAATTTAACTAACAACGTTCTCTGATTTAAACATTAACTAACAACGTTCTCTCATTAAAACATTAACTAATTACTTTCTCTCATTAAAACATCAACTAACAACGTTCTCTCATTAAAAATCAACTAACAACGTTCTCTCATTAAAACATCAACTAACAACGTTCTCTCATTAAAACATCAACTAACAACGTTCTCTCATTCAAACATTAACTAATATCGGTCTCTTATTAAAACATCAATTAACAACGTTCTCTCATTTAACAACATTAATTAACAATTATTTTTTGAAATCAAATCAAGCAATTCTGTCCATTGAAAACGAAGTAGCAAGATATATTGAGTTTAAAGTTTTTTTTTATAAGTTTTCTAATTTGAAATCCTGAAAAGGAAGTTTAAATTTTTTATTTTCTAAAGTTATTGTAAACTTTTATATGTTAAAAAAATTCTTTAAAAATTTTTGTACCTATCAATATACTTTTCATTAAGTTGCATTTTTCATTAGTTGTCCTCATGAAACTACCACTATATGTGATTATAATATTCAAAAGTTTCCATTAAGAGCTGTTTAATGTTTACTTAGGAAAGCATGCTCAGTTGGTTTTTAATTTCTTTCTATTTAAAAAATCGTAGATGTTAATATGTAATGATTAACGATAATATGTAGTATTTAAACTTTGTGGAACAGCAATCAACGAACTGTATTATTGCGCAAGAAAAAACAACAACTGAACAACGATAGTTTTTATTTGAAGAATAAGTGGAACGCTGGGGGTGGGGGTGACACCCTGATTTTACCGCACCGGGTGACACCCACCCTAGTGACGCCTCTGGCCTAGATATTTATATTCTTGTACTTGCTCTATGTTTTGGTTGTCTATCTGAATTTCTGCAATATGGTCTTTGTTTCTCCTAAAGTCAATAATCATTTCTTTAGTTTTCTGGACATTTAAAATTAGAAAGTTATTCATACACCATTGGTAAAAGGTGTTAATTGTTGAATGGTACATATTTTCGTCAACTGCAATAAGGCCAATGATTGCTGTGTCGTCAGCAAATTTTATGATGAGAGTGTCAGCTGATAAGCTCTGAATGTCATTTGTGTATATGGTATACAATACTGGTGACAGGACGCACCCCTGCGGCGCTCCAGTGCTAAGTTCTCTCGTGCCTGACACATGCCCTTTCACTTTTACATATTGTGGGCGTTTGATGAGAAAGTTTAAAATCCAAGCTTGTATGTTTTTGCTAACGTTCAGTTCAGATAGTTTTTGTATCATGCGATGTGGTTGGATGGTGTTGAATGCAGATGAAAAATCTACAAATAATACTCTGGCGTAGTGTCTCTGGGTATCAAGATGATGGTATAGACAATTCAGCATAAATAGTATTGCATCTTCTGTACTTCTTGATGGTTTGTAAGCGAACTGGTGCGGATCGAGGCGTGTTTCGACTTCTTTCAGTAGATGTTTTAAAATCATTTTCTCCAGGCACTTCATTGGAATTGATGTAAGTGCTACGGGACGTAGATCGTTGTTGGAAGCAATAATCTTCTTTTTGGGTACTGGAATTATTTCAGATGTCTTCCAAATGGAAGGTATTTTGTGCGTTTGCCAGGACTTGTTGAAGATAGCACAAAAAATGTAGGCCAGTTGTTCCGCACATAGCTTTACAAGTTTGCCACTTAATTTGTCGGGTCCCGAGGCTTTAGATCTGTCTACCTGTTTGAATATTTTAATCACTTCTTGTTTATTGAACAGTTCTTGAGACTGGATTACATTACTATCTTCAAATGATGCCAATAAATCATTGTGATCTTTCTCGAAGTTGTGGCAGTCGAATCGGCTGTAGAAATCGTATAATTCATTGGCAAATTTGTTATTGTCAGCGACGCACATTGGTTCGCGCTTTGGTACATAGCCAGTAGTTTCAAGCCGCTCCAACAAGCTTTAGAGTTATTTTTCTTGAAAGAGCTTTCAATTTTTTCCTTGAATCTCTCTTTTCCTTCAAATAATTTCTTTTTAAGGGCTTCTTTGGCTGAGATGAATTCAGAAGAACTGCTCTTGAACATTCTTTTCTTGTATAGAATCGCTTCTTTTATGTCTTTGGTCATCCAGGGTCTATTATTACTGTATGTTTTTATTTTCTTCTTTGGTACAATCATGTTTTCGCAGAACTGGATGTATGAATTTACGGTTGTGGTAAGTTCATCTATGTCAGGGCAGTTGTTTACAAACATGTCCCAATCTGTTTGCTCCAGACAGCTTTGTAGTTGTAAAACAGCGTCGTCGGACCATGACTGAATGGACTGTACTACAGGTTTTGTTGTCTTTAAAACCGGTTTGTATGTGGGTGTCAGATGGATCATTGAGTGGTCCGACTCCCCGAGGGGGAATAGTGATCGAGATGTGTAGGACATTTTTATGTTGCCATTTTTATGTAGGGCCCACTCAGCTCCACACTTTCGGGGTTGCCTGAGAGTTGTACCACCATCCCATACCCAGCTTTTGCAGTGCTCTCGAGCATCCTCACGGAGCTATCCGTGTAGATAGTGGTCACTCCTGCCAGGTACGAAGCGATAGTTTCTCTGGCAGTTTGTAGTAGCCGTTTAGGATCGCACTGCTTTGTGACTGCTGGGTCAATCAAGCTCCTTTGCACCGTCGGCATGCGGAAAGCTTTGTCAGGGGGGAAGGAACAGGTTGGGGAAAGAGCAGCCCGCTCTTCTGGTAGATTCATCTCTCTAACCAGCCCACGCTCCACATGCATGAAGCAGGGCCGGTTTTTGAGACGTCTCTTACCCTCCCAGTTGTCCATCATCCCTCCTCCAGCCGCCCGTATCTCTCATGAGCTAACACGACGGATCGCTCTCTGCGCAATTTCAACGGCGGTACATTGGCCATGATCTCGCCAGCGTCGACTGGCGTGGTGCGAAACTTAACGCATATGAGTCTTTTACCTACCACCGAAGCAATAGCCAACTTAATCTGATATATATGTGGACTGAAGTATCTCTCCATAGGGATCCACAGTCATATGAAAAGGTGCTCTATGAGATGAAAGTCATCCTACAACTGAAGGAGGCCAACAATAATGGCAAAATGAAATTTTCTTAGCTATAGGCCAAATAACTGATGTATAAATATACTTACTTCGATAGCACCATATTTTGGTGTGAGTACAGAAATCATTGCATCACAGTCTAGGTAAAAACAAATCTTGTAGTCTTGATGAGAAGACACTCCAAGAAGGTTTAGTTTTGTTTCAATCCACTTCATGCCAGTAGCGGCTATAGAAATAAGGAAAAATAAAATCACTGCCCTAAAATTTGTTGGGGTAATGAGAATTATTTACAATTATTGAAGAACTTTTAAATTAATTTTCTCAATTTTTGTTTCTATTTTTCCAAATACACAAACAAATAGAGCTTTTCTCTTTGAGTCTTACATAATAACTATTTGTTTAGCATTCCTAACAGTTTAGTCTTACATAATAACTATTTGTTTAGCATTCCTAACAGTTTAGTCTTACATAATGACTATTTGTTTAGCATTCCTAAAAGTTGGCAGAGTATTACTTTAAGTGTCCCTGGTGGCAAGAAATACAAGCTAAAAATGTTAAATAAATTACTGAAAGAAAAAAAATAATTAAATATTTAGTAACTATTTTTAGTTAACAAAAACTAATTATATCATTCAATTTCATTGAACTCAATTTACTCAAATAATGAAGACAAGAAAAAAATCTTGACTTACACCAAATAACAATATCATACTTCTTATATGCTTCAGTGAGAAACTCATGCAAAAATGGGCGCATCAATTCACTGGCTTGCTCAGCAGTAGATCTATGATCTTTTTTTTTTTTTAAATTAGATGATAAACATTACAAAAGTTATTGACATAAAATTTTAAAAAAACTTAGTCAATGAAGTCTTGCTTAAAGAGAGACAATGCTGTTGATACTCAGAAATTCTACATACCACATAAAAATAATCAGAAATAAAAACATAAAGATGCAAATATAAAGAAGAAAAAATATGACATATAAAAAATTAGAGATGATTTGAATTTCTCTCCATTTACATATTATAAAATATATATAGAATAAACATTTATAAAATTGTGTGGTTTATCTTGTTTTAACTTTGGTACAACAACAACATCCATTTTTAATGTATGTTGTCATGAAGAGTGTCCACACATTCTACATATTTGCACTTCAGTGTAGTTAACCATTGTGCTCCCTCTACTTTACCTTGAAGGATGACAGAGAGTGATGTATAACAATATAACCAAGCCAAACCTACTCAACTTTTATCTCTTCACAATATTGAGGAGCTCCTTCTTTTTGCCAAAGAGAGTGTTGACCTGTAGCAGTACTAACTCATTTGTCTTCTTTTCCTGGTATCTGATACCCAGTATTTTTCTGTATTTACTCTCAAAGGCTTGAATTCTTTTTTCAGCCTCAGCATCCAACTTTCACAACTATATAGGAGTGCATAGACCAATAGCAAAGAATACAGCCTTTTTATTTTATTTTAAATTTTAATTTTTGACTATATAGCATTACCAAAGTTTTTGGATAACAAGTTCTGTATTGAATTTTATTGTAAGAAAAATCAATTCTAACAGGGTACCTGACTTAAGTTGGAAAAAGTAAGGCATTTGGTAATTGTGCTGGCGAAATGACACCATTATTAAGTGTGGGCTACAGAAATAGAAGACCTCTACATCATCTGCCCTATAGACCCCATGGTCTGAGATGGGATCTTTACTTTTACGTACACTTCTACTACACAATTTTGATGAATAAACAAATTATTTGTTGCTTAACAATAATAATAATTATATGTATAATCCGTAAGGAAATTTCATCTAAAATATTTTTGAGATTAACTGCATGTGTATCTAGTTTCTGATAAATTTCACAGGCAGAAACACTTCCCAGTCAGCCAATCTTTTAGTACATTTGGGGATAGCATGGCCCAGATTTATGAAAAACAAAATATTAACAGTAGTGCTTTGGTTTAAATCTCAATAAATTTAAAAGCTAAAAGAACTATGCAATACAATAAGTTGGAAGGTTAATTCATAGTTAATTCTCTGATTATTTCCACAACACCCAATATCAAAGTTTGGTAAAGCGCATTGTAGCATACAATAAGGCGAAACTTCTTAGTCATACAATTTTCAAACACACACACACATAAAAAAAACTTTAAGAAAAAACAAACTTATCAGTCAATCGGCATTGTTTAGAATTATAAAGTAGTATTTTATAAATATATTTCAAGTTGTAACTAAATGTTATTTCTGAGATGGATAATTCAAGAAACTAGAGAATATACTATATTAAATACAACTATGGCTATTACACTTGAATATTTGGCATGGATATATTAGATAGCAGCAAAATTTATTTCATAATGAATGTATAAATTCAATGATAAGTAGTTTCAATTCAGAGTGCACAGAGAAGACCAGACCACAGAGTGTACTGTGGCTCAGACAGATTGCTCTAAATTCCTGTCATTGTCATCAAAGCCTATGCTCCCATGCTGCAGGCAGAACAATCATCTCAGCCTGTGGTCCCTACTGGGGCATAGGCCACCAACCAGCTTTCTCCAGGCATCTCGGTTCTGGGCGAGTCTCTCCAACTGTCCCCATGTCTTGCCCATCTGCTTGGCTTCTGTTTCCAGATCACGGCGCCATGTGTTCCTGGGCCGTCCTCTATTCCTCTTTCCTTGGGGGTTCCAGGTTAGGGCTTGCCTTGTTATGTTGGATGCCGGCTTGCGCAGGGTGTGACCTATCCATCTCCAGCGTCTCTGAAGGATATCTATTTCAATGGACTGCTGTTTTGTTCTTTGCCACAGTTCCTCATTTGAGATCTTGTCTGGCCAGCGGATCATAAGAATCTTCCTCAGGCAGGTGTTGATGAATACCTGGATTTTTTTGATGGTGGTGACGGTGGTTCTCCAGGTCTCTGCTCCATAAAGTAGTATCGGCTTAACAATGGTGTTAAATAGCCTTATCTTGGTGGTGGTGCTTAATTCCCTAGATCCCCAGGTGTTCTTCAGCTGATGGAAGGCTGCTCGAGCTTTACCAATGCGGGTTTTGACATCTGCATCTGTTCCGCCATGGTGATCTATAATGCTGCCTAGATAGGTGAAGCTCTCCACCTCTTCCAGCGCCTCACCTTGGACTATAATGGGTGTAGTGTTTGATGCCTTTATTTTGAACACCTTGCTCTTTCCTCTGTTTATGGTAAGACCCATTCTAGCGGAATTGTCTGCAACAATATTTATCTTTTCCTGCATCTGCTGCTGCGTGTGAGAAAGAAGAGCTAAGTCATCTGCAAAGTCGAGATCATCTAACTGTTTCCACAGTGTCCACTGTATACCGTTTCGCTTCTGGTCTGTTTCTGTCTTCATGACCCAATCTATGGCTAGTAGGAATAAGAAGGGAGAGAGCAAACAGCCTTGTCTCACTCCTGTTTGGATTTCAAATGCCTCTGTCAGTTGTCTGCCATGCACTACTCTGCAAGTCATCCCTTCATATGACTTCTTGATGATGTTAGTAATTTTTTCAGGCACTCCATAGTGTCTTAACAGTCTCCAGAGGGTCTGTCTGTCCACACTGTCAAATGCCTTTTCATAATCTATAAAACTGATGTAGAGAGGGGAGTTCCATTCCATAGACTGTTCCAAAATAATGCGCAGTGTTGCTATCTGATCTGTGCATGATCTCTCCTTTCGAAAGCCGGCTTGTTGGTCACGGAGATGTGGGTCTACAGCATCTTTCATTTGGTTTAACAGGATGCGATTAAACACTTTCCCTGGAACGGACAGTAGCATTATCCCTCGATAGTTGGAGCAGGAACTAAGATCGCCTTTCTTTGGGAGTTTGATGAGGTAGCCCTCCTTCCATTCTGGTGGCACTTCTTCATTTTCCCATATCTTGCAGAAGAGAGGGTAGAGTAACTTCACACTTGTTTCAATGTCTGCCTTAAGTGCTTCAACTGGGATGCTGTCAGGTTCTGCAGATTTGCCATTCTTCGATTGTTTGATTGCTCTGCGAATTTCTTCCTTGGTGGGTGCACTGCACTTGATAGGTAAGTCTCTTGTAGCTGGGGGTATTTCTGGTGGGTTTACAGGTGAAGGTCTGTTTAACAGCTCCTGGAAATGTTCAATCCATCTCTTCTTTTGTCCTTCTTCGTCTGTTATCGAGTTAACATTTTTGTCCTTTACTGGTCTCTCTGACATGGCAAATTTTCCAGATAGCTTTTTGATGATTTACAGGTCCTTGGTGCTGTTCTGATGGGCTGCTTCTTCTGCCAGCGCTTCAATATAGCTCCTCTTGTCTGTTCTGACGCTACGCTTGACATTCCTATCTATTTCAGCATATTCTTTTTGTGCCTTTCCTTTTGCTGCCCTTGTTTTACTGTTGTTCACATCTGCTTTCTTCTCTCTTCTTTCCTTGATCTTCTGAAGAGTTTCTGATGAAATCCACTCCTTGTGGGTGTATGACTTGGGACCAAGGATTTCTAGGCATGTGGAGGTTACTGTTTCTTTAACTTTCTGCCACGTCTGTTCTACTGTCTCTTCTTCTTCTAGCAGCTCTTCTAGGAGTTGGAACTTGTTAGATAAGGTGACTTTGAACTCTTCCTGTTTTATGCAGTCTTTCAGCGCAACAGTATTGTAGTGTTGGCGTTGGCTGGGCCCACTTGCCCAAGTCTTTTTCAGCTTCAGTTTCACTCGAGCGCACAGAAGATGATGATCTGAAGAAACATCTGCTCCTCGTCTTACACGTACATCTTGAAGAGATCGACGGAACTTCTTCACAATACAGACATGGTCTATTTGGTTTTCTGTTACTAGGTCTGGTGATATCCATGTTGCTTTGTGTATTCGTTTGTGTGGGAAGACAGTTCCTCCAATCACTAAGTTGCTTGTGGCACACATGTCCACAAATCTCTCTCCATTTTCATTCATCTCGCCTAATCCATGTTTTCCCATGATCTCTTCATATCCTTTGTTGTTATTGCCAACCTTAGCATTGAAATCGCCCATTATGACGAGGATGTTCCTTTTTGGTTTGTCCTGTAGGATGGTAGTCAGCCTATAGTAAAAATTGTCCTTCTCCTCCTCTTCACTGTCGTTTGTAGGGGCGTAGCATTGGACAATGTCTAAGTCAGGGGTCTCAAACACGTGGCCCGCAGGCCGCATGCGGCCCGCTAAAGTATTTAGTGCGGCCTGCGAACACGTCCGCGAATTAAAAAAAAAAAGATACAATTTACAATGACCACATATAAGCCGTGAAATGATTTACAACTGCACAAATCAGTAAATGAGGTGAAACTGTCGTCCACCGACCGCTTAGGCTTTCAGCAGAAGCTGAGTGAATGGTGGCCTGATTCTATCCGCTCGACCTTTTGCTGCCATACGCTGCATTCTGCACCAAGAAGCACTCTGTGGCAAAAGTCTACAAATGAAGAACGTGATTGATGTTGTCGTGAAGACGGTGAACTTCATACGTGCACGCGTTCTCAATCACAGACAGTTTGTGCCATTTCTAGCTTATTTAAAAACGGAATACGTAGATTTGCTGTATCATACGGAAATCAGATGATTGAAACGGAATACGGAGAGTCGTGGAAAAGTGCTGCAGAGATTTTTTGAACTGAGACTGGAAATAGCATTGTTCATGGCAATGAAAGACATACCTCAGCTCAGTGACCCAATGTTTTTGTCGGGTCTAGTTCTTTTACTGACATCACGCAACATCTCAATGCACTCAATTCACAACTGCAGGGCACAAAGCAAGCTGATTACCGTGATTTTTTACCGCATCAAATCATTCACATGTAAGCTGACTTTGTTGGCCACTCATTTGGCAGATGGAAACCTGGCTCATTTCTTTTTTCTACAGAGCATAACGGTTGAACCACAGCGCCTGAAAGACTACGTAGACATCCTCTCCAGACTACGGAAGGATTTTGAACAACGCTTTCAGCAATTCACTGCTCTCGAACCACAGTTTTTCCTTGATGCCACTCCGTTCGCAGTTGACGTGAAAAACGTTCCAGATGAAGTCCAGATGGAACTACTGGACCAACAGTGTGACACTATTCTGAAGCAAAAAGCTAAAATATACGCTGATGTTGGCGTTTCAAATTTCTACCGATTTCTTCCCAGGGGGGGGGGGTCCAATTCTAGCGATGTTTGGAAGTACATACGTTTGGGAACAGTTTTTCTTCGGAATGAAGGTCAACCAAACAGCATTACTATCAAGACTGACTGATGAGCATCTAATTGCAACCTTGCGGCTTGCCACTACACGCGACTTCAGGCCTAACATTGATGGTCTGTTCTCTGTCAAACGCTCTCAGCTGAGTGGACAGAAACATGAGTGACGAGACATCTGCAGTAGCACAAGTAATTAATTTCTTATATATTTTTTTTTTGGAAACTACATTTTTTGCTTTTTTTTTATTATTATTGACAGAGACAACGTCAACTTATTTTAGTAAACTAAACTTCATGTGCATGTAATAAACGTCACTAAATGTAACTAATAATTATAAACACTTTATTATACCATTGACAGTAGTGTTCGTAAAATTTAATGAAAAAAAAAATCTCTTTTCGTGTTGCGGCCCGCTGACTGGTTGTTACTTTCCAGTGCGGCCCACATGCTGATATCAGTTTGAGACCCCTGGTCTAAGTTAATTCTTTCCTGCACTGTGTGGAATGAGGCTGTTATTATCCGTGGTCCATGCGCTTCCCATCCTATAAGTGCTCTCTGAGCCTGCTTAGACAGCATCAGGGCTACTCCATGGGTGTGTGTAGCCTCCTGCTCATGTCCTGAGTATAAAAGTAGCTCACCTGAAGCCAGTCTTTTCTGCCCGGAACCAGTCCATCTTGACTCACTGATTCCTAGGATGGTGAGGTTATACCTTTTCATCTCAGCTGCCACTTGCGCTGTCTTCCCAGACTCATACACTGTCCGGACATTCCATGTACCGATGATGGTGGTGGTCCTGGTAGAGATGATGGTCTTCGGCCTGTCAGCTTCCAGAAGACTCTGGCTTTCACTGGCATGCGTCATAAACCTTCCAGCTGGAGGTCCATCCTCTCCCAGGTCCGTGACTTCTGTTGATATGCTGTTTGGTGTTTCTGTAGCTAGTGTTTTTTTCTACAGGGAAGGGTAGCTAGCCCTACGCCCAACCCTCCTCCTTTTTCCGGGCTTGGGACCGGCATATGACGGAGTTCAGCATATGGCAAAGTTGCAGGCAGAACAAGATATCATTGAAAGATTCTATGTGTGACTTATGCAAGTTGCATGCTGCTGACAAACTCATAAGCATGGTTTACTTCTATTTCAGAGTCGGAAATGACTCCAATGCTCATCCAGATATCCTAGGCAAACATGCTATTAGTAATTGCAATGATAATGGCAGGCTAAGGCTAGAGCTGTGCTCTGAAGCACTATCACAAATGCAATAGTCCAGCAAATAGAAAAAGCTTTCAAGACCATCTGGAAGCATCCATGCTCAAAACATTGGCATCTGCTGGACTATTACTAATGAAACAGTGTGATGCTAGAGATGTGCTGCACACCAGAATTATGCCAAACACCAACTGCTATAGGCCACTACTAATTTGAGGTGGGTAAGAAAACAAATATCTTTTCTAGGGGAAAGAAGCTAAACATTGACAGGCTAGCTGACGTTCAAGACTGAGTCAAAGGGATACTCAATGTTGAGCTCAGAAACCCCAGGTTGGTGGTCCAATGACTAAATAGTATCAGGGAGCAATAGACAGTGTGAATTAGCAGTAAACTAAATCAAGACTGGTTTGATAAAAAGAAAGCAAAAATTCAATAGTAATGAATGCAAAAACAAAATTTTGTAAATTGTAATTTTTGACTCTTCCGACTCAAAAGGTTGCTGACCCCTGCTCCAGTGTATTCCATATTCCATAATAGAGAACAGAAAATTCATTCAAAAGAATAGGAATTTTTGTTACAATTGAAATTAGACTTAAACCAGATGTGATGTTTATTTTTTAGCTGGGTTAGTGACCTCTAATTCTACAGGATGCCTCTTTAAATAGTAGCTCAGGTGCCCTCAAAATTTGAATAACATGTAAGATAACACCAAGATTTTCCTGCGCCTATTTAAATAATTTTTTTTTTCATTTAAAAAAAGATATCATGAATGTACTTCAAAAGTTGTGTTCTTATAATTTGCAGCATGTTAACAGATTCTCTATTAATATTATAAGAATGAAAGACCTACCAAATAATGTGTAATCAATGTCTAAAACAAGGAGCTTTTTTCCATCTCGATGTTCATTTAGTATATTGATTGGATAGGTTTTAATTCGACGTTCGATTTTTGCCAAAAATTCTTCTCTGAAATAAAGTAGGCAAAATGTTTATTTTAATATTGACATAATAAAAACTTGAAATATTTAAATGTTGTTTTTTTTCTTTAAAGAATATTTTAAAAAATACTAGGTAAACCAAAAAAAAACATGTCTTATGAGTTAACTTCAATTTTAAAAGATTTTTAAAAAAACAGAATATTGGATTATTGGTTTAATTATTATGTTTATTTTAACTCTTAAAACAATATTTAGAGCTTTTCATTGGACAAACTTAAAATTGATAAGGATTTCCCAAAATGTTCCATTTCTGACATAAATTTTTTTTTTGGTCTTAAGATATTCAAATATTTGTTTAAACATTTAGCTTCTGTTATTAGTTTTCTCATACAAACATAATACTGGTACAATTTTAGTAGACTTAAGATAATTCAACAAGTTTAATCAGTACAGTTCCTGAACATTTCATCCCTGGTCATTTGATCTTTGGTCACGTAATCCTCTGTCATTTCATCCTCTGATCCAACAAATTATTTTTAAAAAGTATGATATTAAGAATATTTCATATATTTTTTTCTGACAGGATAAAAAAAGTGACACATAAAATAACAAGATTTCAAAAAGAGTTTGTGTTAACATACAATCTCATAGGCGCCCCCATCAGATCCATGTCAGATCTTCCTATTAGCAAGGAATATTCAAGACCTGATTTTATTTTGATTGTCAAAAGTAATAATGTTTCAAAGATTCATTTGCCATAGTAAACAATTTTTTTTTTCTGTTTCACATGTTTTGAATGTTCCTTCAAGTTAAAGATAATTAACTTCCTTGTCCTTGTCCAAACCTCCTAATGGTCTAATGGACGACGGGGGATGGCAGCTAGAAGGGTATGAACCAGAGACCATTGAGATAATCAGTCCAGCAAGCTAAGTGCACGACCAGGCATTGCTGTTAACGTAATAACAAACTGGTTACAAACTAATAGCCTATTATTGATGAAGAGATATATTACACATTAAGGCATGACATCTACCGGATATGTACAATTAGTCAGACAAGCGGTTTTAGATAATTTTTCAGCATTGATTAAAAAAAGAATAAAAGAACAGATATGGTGTTTGTACATCAATGTCTCAGCACAGTTAACAACAGATATTAGCATTTTCATTTAAATGGAACTAGAATGAGGATATATATCTACCTAAACTAAACTTCTGATTTAGCACTCTTTAAGATCTAAATCTCATAGATCTAGATCTAATTATAAATTGGAATAATTAAAATTAAATTTAGATGTAAATTAGATTAGATTTATGAAAAAAAAAAAAGCCTAGGTAATCTATCAATAGATTGAATGCAACATTGAATTTAGAAATAGTACATTGGTTTTAGTATATTATAACATTGCAATACTGATCTAGATGTTTGGAAATCAAAATCTACACTTTAAGTCTAGAAATTGAAATTCTATATCTTGATCAAGTCTATATCATTCTAAACTAGACCTAGAAATTCTAGATCTAGAATCTACAATGATTTTAATGAGAAATTTAAAATAGATCTGGTTTTGAAATTCTAGATGTACTAAAAAATCTATATAAGATCTAAAACTAGCTATTATGTCTTTTTTATAATAAGTCAGATAATGGGGTTTAGTAAACATTCCTATACCAAGTTGTTATAGCATTTCATTTGAAGAATTCATTCCATATGACATCAAAGGGGAAAAAAATCCACTAAATCACATGGCTTGGTTAGACTAAAAAATGTCTTCATCAATAAAGAGGAAATTGGCAGGTGTGGAATGTGGAACATTCTTTACCAATTAAAAAACTTTTTTTTATGTTTCAGCAAGAAAATTAAATGTAAAAAAAGTAATCTTAAATAATCGCTTCTAGTAAATTACTCTTTTTTTTAAATCCTGAACAACCTGTATTGTTGATATTTTTAAAGTAATAAAGTCATTTGATTTTTTTTTTCTTAAGATGAAAATACAGAACAATTTGATATCAATAATTTAACTATAGTGACATATTGTCAAAGAATAATGTAATATTAGTCAATTATGCCATTTGATTTCAATAATCATTTGACAAAATTTTTTATTTCTAAAACAATATCCGGAATAACTTTATAGTTAATGAAATAAAAGTCAGTATAGAGATTTTCATTTAGCATTTATATGCTATTTACATTAAAAAAACGGAACAACATATTATTGATCATGTGTTTTTGCAACGTTTAAGCATGGAAATTAAATTAAATATAAGTTTGAAGAGCAAACAAACATTAGTTGGCAATGATTTAATTTTCACAAAATATACGGAACAATATATTATAGATACTTAAAACTATTGAGATGTTTTGTAAGGAACTTTAAAGGTTAAATCAGATTTTCAGTAGCTTTTTGAGTTTTTTGTTTTATTTTATTTAAATGTGATGGACAGACTGACCAACAGACAAAATGCAAAAAAATTAAATGAAACAATGATAAACAAAAAATGGATGCAATTATTTCCATACATTAACATTGGTTTATTTAATGACATAGGCGTGATAGAGGGAAGGGGTGGAGGAAAGAGTATACACAAGGAGTGAAATGTGAGCAGAAAAGAAGGGGGGGATAGGTGTCACAGGTAATGACCAGTCCCAAGGAGATGATCGCCAGACGCATGACGCCAATGACCAATGCTTGGTGCTAGTCTTATCTTCATTTGTTTAACTAATAATAACTATACCTGCGTCAATGCGAGATGTGTCCCCCAAATCACCCCTACCCAATTTCTCAAAATATATCTTTTCAAAGTATCTTAGTGTTGTGAATTTGTATCTATCTATTGCTGCCCCTAGTGTTTGTTTGCATTTGTGGATTCACGTTAGAGTCTGTACTGTCCACATTCCGTGTCTTGATCTTTACTATGTGTGGAGTTATTATCATTCTGCATAATAAAGCTATAGGTTTTAACATGTTTTTTTTTGTTACATTAAAGTGTGACACTTATTTTGATATTAATTTCAAATAAACAAATGTCTTTTAGAAAGACATAGAAAAAAATCAGTACGATTACTAATAAACTACAAAAGAGTGGAGATCTATCACAATGTGAGAAATGGTGAGGGATCACTTTGTTGTCAGTACCAAGCAAGATTTTCAGCAGAATCCTGCTAAACAGAATAAAGGGAGCATGCGATGAGCACCTAAAGGAAGAACAGACCAGATTCAGAAAAGGAAGATCTTGTGATGACCAAATGGCAACACTAAAAATAATTGTAGAACAATGTGTCGAATGGCAATCTCCTCTTTATGCAACATTTGTTGACTTTGAAAAGGCCTTTGATAGAATCTATTTGGACAGTAAAGAGACATTACAGGATCCCAAATAAAATAATAATAGTAATAAAAAAAAACTTTATGATGAACCTGTCAAGTAGTTCATTGTGGCAAACTGTTACAGTCACAACAGGAATCAAACACCATTTATGGATTGGGTCACAAAAAAAGTCTACTCTAATTCAGGGAGAAGAATGGACCTTACATCAACAGATTCTGAGAAATATCTTAAAAATACACTTGTATGACACAATAGAAAACACCAAACTGTGTAGTGGACAGAAAATATAGAGGTGCAGATCTTAGAGTGGAAGTGGAGATGGATTGTTCACACCCTTAGAAAAGATACCAACAACAGAGCTAGACAGGCCTTAGAGTGGAACCCCCAAGGAACAAGAGTAGAGGAA
The DNA here is from genome assembly GCA_021533235.1 of Biomphalaria straminea. Classification (NCBI taxonomy): domain Eukaryota; kingdom Metazoa; phylum Mollusca; class Gastropoda; family Planorbidae; genus Biomphalaria; species Biomphalaria straminea. Next base: position 31,191,327 of record JADKLZ010000003.1, read on the forward strand.
GACCAAAAAGAACATGGCGATGCAGTATACTTGATGAAGTCGAGAAGACAGGAAAGAGCTGGGAAGCCATCAAGCCATTAAAAAACTAGCACGAGACAGTGGAGAGTGGCATGTTTTTACTGAGGCCCTATGTTCCTCGAGAAATGCAAAGGAAAGATGATGAAGTAGTATTCAACACATATATAAATGTCTTTGCAGGTTAATGCTAATATATTATTAAATATATATTGGAACATTGCATTGGCTAAATTCAATGAAATAAAAATATATATCTAGAATTTTTAAAGCTGTTATTTCTTAAATACATTTGTAAATAAAGTTACCTATTTTCAATTGCAATTTCTTCTTCTTCAATGTCAAAATCATTAATTATTTCAGGTACATCTGTAGGACTTTCAGAAAGTTTTTCCTGGATATACAAAAGATAACGTTAAATTGATCCATATTGTAGCTAAGCACATGTTAATAATGACTTGATTACAAAGTAACAAAAAAATGTTAACAGAGCTATAGTAATATAATCATTATTCTCCACTGATTTGGCACAATATGCACAGAAATTATGACAACTTCCATAAGAAATGGAAAGTCCAATTTTTTTTTTTTGATAAGTTAAAAAAAAAGTACTTCGTCTGTCACCCATGGGGCTGAGGGCTTTGCAATAGTGGTTTTGTGCTTTCTCATGTGAGCCTGGAATGTTCAGTTGCACATTGAGCAAAATTTTTCAGCAGGGGCTTGTGTCATTTGCCTTAATTTTTTCTCTGGCACTTTTCATTTGCCAGCACTGTTTTCTTGTCCTCTTCAATTTTAGCGTCAGTTTTCACAGCGCAGTGCTGCAATGCTGTATCAGGCATTTACATCTTCCAGGTGGCAGGATAAATGTTGAGGGCTTTCAGAGATTCTTTGAGGGTGTCTTTGAAATGTTTTCTTAATCCAACCTGTGATCGCTTTCCTTCCCTTAACAAGCCATCAAGGAGTCTTTTAGGGATGCTTGAGTCTTCGATTTTGCAGACATGGCCTGCCCATTGCAATTGAGAGTGCATCTTGGTTGTATGAATGCTTTGCAAAGCCATTATTTGGAAGACTTCTGTGTCTGGTAATTTGTCTTGCCATCTTTCAATCAGCATTTTTCTTAGGTAGATCATGTGGAAGTGACTCAGTTTTATTCTTGGTAATTCACAAGTCAATTTCATTATTGATGTTTCCATTTCGAGAGAGTGTACTACCAAGGCAGGTAAATCTTATGATTGGACCCCGGAAAACTTTTCCTTCAGACTTTAAGTCTTTTTTGCATTAACAGTGAGGCCAAAGTTTGTACATGCTATGTAAAGTTACCAACGATGCTCTGCAGATCAGTTTTGGAGCAGGACCACCAGCAAATTAATATGTTAAATTTATTCCATCGCTATCACTATCTATGAATGCATCTGTTAGCATAGCAGATAACATGATAAAGGTACTGAGGATATTAAATGTTAGGACACAACCCTGTATCCCCATAGATACTGTAAAAGACCCAATGGTTATCAGCTCCCTTAAACACAAGCTTGAGAAAACCATCACTCCGGAAGAATCCAGAGACAACATGTCTGACACAAGTCCTCCACTGTCCAAGTCCTGTCCAACAAGTTTCGACCATCAATCTTTCTCTTCCTAGGGAAAATTATTGGCAGTGGTTGACAGCAAGAGTTATTCAAAAAGTTGTCAGGTCAAACGGAAAAGAGACTATTTGGTTTCATTGAATTATTCGCAAACAAAATCTATGTGGCAAGCTTTCAGTTTGAACTATCCAACTAAGTGATGATGAACATGTTCAGATTGAACAATGTTCGCCTTTTCAAAAATCCATATGCATCCAATGTGTCCAAGACAGAGCTGGAAATGGAAGTGATTACAAAGCTAGACATTCCTGCTTGACAAATTTTCAAGTGATGAAAACAATTGATATATAATCTGTGTTGCTTGCAAAAACTTTTCTAAATCTCAAAATAAAAGTGTTAACGGTCATAGTGTGATTGAGTAGCAGTGTATTGTGGGTCACTGTGTATGGAAAGACCAGTTGACCTTCATTGCACACGGATGAGTGGACAGAGAAGAAAGTGTGCAAGTCAGGACTGTGTGGAAATGGGACAGAAAAACAACAGGATGCAGGAGTGAAGAATAAGAAAGTAAAACTAATAAAGTGATGTGTTAATTGAGAATAATGACTGGAATTTAATGGCAAAATAGCAGAAAACTGGAAAAGGTTCATGCAATCCTTTGAGATATATACAATAGCAAGTGGATTGGATACAAAAAGAAGTACAGTTTAAGACAAGGGTGTGCAACCTCTTTCCATCAAGGGCCGCATTAAACAAATTTTGGTAATGGGGGGCTGCATAAATTTATATGAAATATGTTATTACAAATAAAAAAAATATGCTAGCTAACTGTGTATAATATCTTTTCATTCACCTTTATAATGTTTTATAAATTATAAATTTCATTTTTTTTTTACAATCCCACTTAAGGATCTTTAGAAGCCAGAACCATTTCTGAAACTTATTTTCCAAATTTTTTTTATAATTTTGCTATAGTGTTTTTTACATCACATTTCACCACAAATGTACAGTTGTACTTAATGTGAAGTATTTAACTGTTTAAATTCATACATAATGTTCCGGAACTGTCAGTCAGTCAGCATCGACATGTGATTAAATTATCCTTAGTCGAGAAAACAAATACTTGTTCACAGATGTATTTTGACCCAAATAATGTGAAAGTCTATCAGCAAATATTTTTAAAGTGTGAAAATACTTGTTCACAGATGTATTTTGACCTAAATAATGTGAAAGTCTATCAGCAAAAATTTTAAAGTGTGAAAATACTGCTTCATAAGACTCCCACGGTAGAAATGACAGGAACTTTTCATAATTTGCTTGGAGGTATGTCCTCTGCAGCTAAATCAACTTCTACACTAAATGGTAAGCAGAGGATATGGAAAACAGGTTCCAAACTCTTGATGTTTAAAAATTTGCTTTCGAATTCACAATCAAGGAATCCAAATATGTCTTTTACTTTTCAGCCATTTTACTAAAAATAGTTTCACCTTTTAACAAAGGAAAAAGACAAAACCTGATTTCAATCCCTTCAGAAATAGGATAGCCTTGTTCGAAAAAATTTATCGTGCACATACATTTCATGTGGGAACAACCCACTGCAATACTCCAGATGTAAAAAGTGAAGTCTGTCTTCCACTCTTTAATCAAAATATTAGTCCAAAGAACATAGTTTCTTCATTGAGATTTCATTTTCTTCTCAATACCATCTTGCCCATGCTAGTCCAACGGATACCACTGTGTGTGGTTTGTTACCAAATCTTTAAGTACCGTACTTCAATGACCTATCTGTGATTAATTCTTTTAGCTATGATAAGTTTGATTACTGATACAATGTGGTCACTAATATGTTTGATATTCAATGTAATGTTACGCAAACCCATTAAGAGTTTATGGTTGGGATATTATTCTATTTTTCTCAGACAAAGCATGGGCTCAATCAATTGTTACACATGCCATCTTGTTCCAAGGCAACCCAACACTTTAAACAGTTCTTCATAACATTGAATAAATACCAAATTGAGTTTGTGTCTGTGACTGAATGTTTAGATTGCTAATAAGAATGATCTTCTTTTACTTTAAACTTTTTAGAATGACATGTTGAGACAATGTGTCTTTACTCTCCTCTCATAAGTGATAAGAATCAGAACTTTCTAAAATTTATATAGATATTTAGAATTATTTATTATAAAAAATACATGCATTTTTTATATGTATATATTTCTGTAGGTGTCCGCGGGCCACCTGACCGTCATTTGCCCACCCCTGGTCTAAGACATTATTGCATGTGATCCGCCAAGAATCAGTACAAGTATATAACATTTTCCAATGGAAAGACCAATTCAATCAAGCTCTGCAACAGACTGAAACCATCTGTTGTTTTATTTTCTATTTCGCAGGCTTTAAAACCAAGGCTTGTCAATTGCAAACTTTGGGGTGATGGGATTAGACAAGCTAGCTTTTAGATTCCTTATCTGGCCAACATTCACCTTTTTCTTCTTTGTTCTCATTATTATGTTGAAGTATTCATATGACTAGACCAATATATGAGATGTACTGTGCAGTGGTTTCCAAATCAGTCTTGGTTAATCTTAACCAACAGACCTGGATTAGTAGTGGACTATGATATTATCCCTGGTCTATCAGACCATGAGATCATTAAAATACCCAGTAAATAAGCAGTAGCCAATATAAAACCCAAAAGAAAAATCTTGCTCTGGAACAAATGTAACCTAACACAATTACACCAAGCTACATTTAACTTCAACAAACATTCTTATCAGAAAAAGACATTAACCAACCAGTCGATGACCTCTGGAATTTCATAAAAAACAATCTTAAAAACATTATAGAAAATCATATACCCACTAAATACACATCAAATAAAATAAATAAATGCTGGTTTAATAATAGATTAAAGAAGCTTTGTAAACAGAAGGAAAACCTAGATAGAAAATTTAAAGAAACTAAGGCAGAAAGAGTTTATAAAAAGTACATAAAAATTAAACACCTACCCCAAAAAGTAAGCAGACAGCTGCAGAATGAGTACATTAACAATGTAATATCTAAAGATAACAACAAAAACCTATGGTCATACATTAAGTCTAAGAAAATGGAAACAACCGGCATAGCACCATTAAAAGGAGAAGACAACTTAACGCATAACGATAATGAAACTAAAGCTGACATCCTAAACAAAACTTTGCATCAGCATTCTCAGCCCCAGGAGACAAAGACATATCAATTAATTTAAACCAAGTAGACAATATAGGAGAGATAGAAGTACAGGAAAATGGAGTCCAAAAACTATTAGCCAGAATCAAGCCGAATAAAGCGTCGGGACCTGATGGTATTCCAGCTAGATTACTCAAAGAACTAAGTAAAGAACTAGCACCTGTGTTCAAAATACTTTTTCAGGCATCTCTTAACCAGGGAAGAGTACCAAGGGACTGGAAAGAAGCTAATGTCACACCTCTATTCAAAAAAGGAGAAAAATCTGACCCAGGAAACTACAGACCAGTATCACTTACCAGCATCACATGTAAAATCCTAGAACACATAATAAGTAGCAACATCATAAACCACTTAGATAAACATAATGTCCTTACTCCATACCAATATGGCTTTAGGAAACATAGATCATGTGAAACACAACTAATAGGACTAATTGATGACTTTTCAAAAGGTTTAGATAATAGTGAACAAATAGATGCTATCTTATTAGATTTTTCCAAAGCTTTTGACAAAGTTCACCACCATAGTTTGCTTAAAAAATTAAAATATTTTGGTATTGATGGTCCATTGCATCAGTGGATTAAAGATTTTCTGATAGGAAGAGAACAAACTGTAATAATAGATGGTTCTAAATCACCAATAACAGTAAACTCAGGTGTACCCCAAGGAACAGTCTTAGGTCCACTACTATTTCTAATTTACATAAACGATTTACCAAATTGCATTAGTTCAGGAACAAAAGTTAGATTATTTGCAGATGATTGCATAATATATAGGACAATAAAAACAACACAAGATACAGAAATTTTACAAAGAGAATTAGATGAATTACAGAAATGGGAATCAAATTGGGGCATGTCTTTCCACCCAGAAAAATGTCTGTTATTAAGAGTAACAAAAAAACTAAAACAAATTAATTCCACTTATCTTATTCATGGTAAACCAGTAACACAGACTAAAAACGCAAAATACCTAGGTGTAAATAATAAATGAAAAACTGTCATGGAATCCTCATATTGATGAAACTATAAAAAAATCAAACAAAGAATTAGGGTTTATTAAAAGAAATTTCTATAAATCAAATAAGAACATAAAACTAAAATGCTATTTAACCTTGGTTAGGCCAATAATAGAATATGCATCCTCTGTTTGGGATCCCTCAACCCAGGAAAACATTAAGAAACTGGAACAGACACAAAATAGAGCAGCGAGATTCATAACAAATAAACATTCACATTTCACTAGAGTAACACCTTTAGTAAAATCACTAAATTTAGAAAGCTTTCAGGATAGAAGACTTAAGAGTAAAGTAGCAATTATACACAAAACACTTAACCATAATCTCCAAATACATAAACAAAACTTAATGGCCACCGTCAGTCGCGAAGCGACTATGGATCATCTCATTTCCATGAGATGAATGCCTGGGCATAAGCTGTGGTCGGAACGATGTCGACAAAACTTAATAAAATACTCAGAAAGACACAAAGATAAAGGCACATTCCTCGTCCCATATGCTAGGACAAATCTGTACAAATGCTCTTTCTTCCCTAGTGCCATTAGAGCATGGAATGGTTTGCCTGAGCTAGCCAGGAAAACCAGTGACTTGGCAGAATTTAAGTCACTGGTAAATATGCATGACTGAATGCATGATGCATAGGACGTAATCATCTTCTTTTTTGAAGTAACGTCTGTATTATATAAGATAAGAAGATAATCTTGGGATGTGAGGACCAATTCAAATGTACAAGACAATATGTTATTAATGTATTCAATGGAACAGCACTGTGTGCTGCAAACTGCTTAAGGGTTGTCAGCTCCTGATTTTTCCTCAGGTTTGATTCCCAAAACTTTCACATGTTTGGGTAAAGCTACAAGGCAGCAGAGTTTTAAATTAAGTTTCTGTTTTTCCTTCTCCTATGTGGGTAGCCAGCCAGAGCACCCCCCTGCTCAAAGCTAGTTTAGTTTAGTTAGTCACCATTTCCTCTTCTCCTGTTAGTGAAGAAAGTTCCACTGGACATAATATTTGAGTCACATGGGAAAGCCATGAGTTGGATTAGTTGATAGAACCATACTACTGAAGCATTTTAAAGGTAGTGGCATGCTTATATCCATTACCAGTTCCATTAATAACAACCTTATGGAACTGCATTCCATATAGGCTAGTTTTAAATCTATTGTAATGACTTTACTATCAAGGATCTCTGCAAACACCTCAACATACAAGACAACCAACTCAAAGAACTTGACAACACTATCTCCAAAATGGAGTAACTCTTTTATGTCTAAAAAAAAATTCCTGCCTATACTGTACAATTGGCAACATATAACATTGACTGTACAAATGCTTCACAGTAGGTGACCAATACTGCCGTATAAACTCTGCATGGCTGTACCACTACTGGCCTCCTGTCTCATCCTAAACCTGCATTGGCTTCAATTGTTCCAGACTAACTTCACACTGGACTCATTCTCACTGTACCGGACTTAATCTTGAATCATGACTTTGTTTGGTACTCATGAAGTGTTTTGACTTTGAATTCAAATTGTCTTGACTGTGACACCTTCGTTCATTATATAGAATCCCCGAAAACCTTCTCAAAACCAGCAAAACATCACTCATCTTTTCTGTATGATCATATGCCCATATCCAACAAGACTGGCATAAGTACTGTTCACAACACATATCTTTCTTGAAGCGCTGCCACTTTGCCACTATTAATTTGTCATAGTTGACTGCTTACCTAGCGTTATGTTATGTGTATCAGCTGATTACACACACAATTAGCCCTATCCGCGTCACCACCAGAGTTATAAAAGTATTAAATTGTAACAATTCTCAATAAACAGGCTCCCTGCAAACTGCTCCAAACGACCCTACCAACTTAAAAGAACTTCACAAGTTACCACCATATCAACTCTGTACTGGTTTGGCAAGAACTCTACTGGCTTATCTCTACCTTGGTGAACTCATAATGTACCAGACTCAGATACATTTGCTCTTTGTATAAGGTCTCTACTGGCCTTTCAGAAACTGACGGAATGTTGCTAAACCATTCTGGGTGATAACATGACCACATCCGACGTGACTGGTCTGAGTACTATTCACAACACTGATGTCTCTTGAAGCTTCGCCAGTCATCGTCACTGTTGATCGCTCATCTAGAGCTGGCCTAGGGCGATTTGTATCTACTGACTAAGCTCACCTACTTCCCCTATCCACACTCCCACCAGAAATATATTATGAAAAAAAAAAAATCTGAATTGAATTTTTTTTTTAAAATCTAATATATAAAGCACAAAGTAAGGCATATGTATATATGTATGTATTTCAGTACGTCCAGCACAGAAATCAAAAACATTTGATCATTCTTATAAGACTTGGCATAAATGTTCCTTAAATCATGTGAAGATTGTAGTGTATGTTTATTGTCCCTCCCACAACCCAGGGGTCCAAAAATTTAAAAAGTTATCTAAATTTATCTCTACTAAAAAACTAAGTTGTTTTTTTTAAATCAGGTAAACTGTTTTTCACAGTGTTTTATATCTGATAAGTAAATCCATTTTCGACCTCTACTACTTTTATTATCAGGGTGAAATTTAAAAAATAGAACATTCACCACGTTTGACATTGATAAATCCAATCCACTAGATCCTTAATACCCAAACTAGGGCTCACAAGGCCACAGGTCATATCCTGCCTGCTAGTTCTAATTAAAAAATAGTGTGACAAAGGACTAAGTAACTCTTTTTTAATGTGTATTTTTACTTACGATTTCTTTTTCTTTTGTACCCATCAAAATAATTTTCATATTTGACCTTAGTTTCAATGCACTAAGTGGTGTGTCATCAGTCAAATCACTAGCTGTAGAAGAATGAAAGAAATAAATTTGAAATTTTGGAAATCCTATGTTGTATATTTAATTATTTAATGATGAATTTTGAGCTTGAACTATCTGTCACTTTAATGAGATTTTTTTTTACAAATTTTAAATATAAATTTACTACATACAGTTCTTTGTCCAAGTCACTCTCATAATCACTAATTCTGCCACTTTCCGTGGACGATATAATATGAAAATTTAGCCTTTATAGCTTTTCTTTAGCCTAGAACAACTAAGCCATTTGTAAGATCATAACCGCAACAGTTAAATTTACACAAAAAAATTATATTTTGTATTCACAATTCTGTATTTGACAGCTGACATTTTTATGTCTAAAGTAAGGTCTGCTTTAGCACTTATAAACACTTTTTTCTGTGAATCTTTCTTTTGTTCCATTTAGTTATTAATGTATATTTCTTCACAGTTTCAGGTCTTTAATGTAATTCTTCTTTAGATGTAGATAATTGTCAGAGTGAATATGAGGGATTATCTTTAGTTCATCGTGATGATCAAATGTGATTTTACATCTGTGTGTGTAGAACAATTTTTAGAAAACATCTAGATCAGGGGTTCTCAACCGCAACCCCCTAATACAATTTTTCAATAGGCAGCGACCCCAACCATTAATTTTTTTTCATTCATTGGATTAGGTAAATATGATTTAACAAATATTAAATTTTCTTCTTGACAAGATTAAATTTTCTCTATAGATATGTTTCATCCCCCAATAGCGTTATGACACATTTAATGAACAGTAATTTCAGTTGTTTAAAAAGTATTCTGCAACAACGAAGATGTGGTCCGCAACAAATATTTTTGGAAATAAAAGTAAAAACCAATAAAAAAACACATGATGATACATTCACTTAAAGTGTCATTCGTATCCCCTGGCTATAAGTCATGTTCTTTGATATTCCCATTTTTTATTTTATTGATACTTGATGATCACTTCATAATTTGTTTAGTGATAATATAATCTAAATAACTCTCCAATCCTACAGCCTTTAAAATATAAATGTATATCGACTTTAGTACAAACATGCTTGTTACAACACGTTAGAAACGCTCACAAAATATATATACGAAAAAAAAACTTCTGATGAAAAATATTCTAAAGCAAAAATTAACAGTCCTAAAAATTATCACAGTGAATATAAGGGCCTATGAAAAGTGTGAGTGTGTGTGTTTTTATTTTGGGGGGCAACAAAAAAGGGGAGGGGTTTAATATTGTTAGTAAAGATAGGTTATTCTAAATAGGGTGCCCCTCTAGATTTATGACTAACAAAATAAAAATAAATATATGTAAAGAATAGAAATCTATATTATTGTAATACTGGCTGTTTCACTGAATATACAAAAGTATATTGTAAGGGGAGGGACATTTCATTAGAAATAGTTTGTGTGTGTGTTTGGGGGCATTATAATGCAGGATAATAAGAAGTGATTATGGGAGTTTACTAGCCATTTGATTTAAGGATGAAAAAATAAAGAGGACTTGCAGAATTTGATGACTAGAAAATTGTTTTAGCTTTGAGGTAGAATTGTTGTTATGCAGACTATTTTATTGGTGGATTTTAAAGTGTTCAAGGTGATTTACACATATTTACCAACTATTTCAACGGTAGTGTAGTTTGTGTATCAAGTTAAGCTATGCCTTCTTAGAATTCAAGGTCAGCTGTTTCATTTGAATATACAATATGTATGTTATTCTAAAAAAAAAGGTGCCTTTCTAGATCAAGATGTATGACTGATAGAATAAAAAATAAATATATATAAAAATATATTATTGTTTGTACATTTAGATGAGAAAATTTAGCTTTTTCAAAGTAACATCTGTATTTCATAAGATAAGCTTTCATTTCTTGCTGTTGGATATGATGGAGCCAAGATAGCAAAAGTGATCAACAATTTCAAGTGGTTGGCCATTAATGTTTACTTGAGTTGCAGCATTAGTGTTTTGGACCAGTATCTTGGTCTTGCTTTGACTAATATTTAAGCCGAACAAATCTCCATCAGATGGGAGAAATTAAGAGAGGTAATCTACAACTCAGCAATTACCACCTTTGGACCTCAAAAGCACAAAAATGTAGACTGGTTTGAGGTGAATCTAGCACAGATGGAACCTTGCATCGAGAAAAAGCAATCTGCATACCTCGCTCACAAGACAATGCCTAGTCCAAAATCTTTGCAAGCCTTCAAAGCTGCTAATAAAGAGGCAAAACAAATGGCTAGACAATGTGCTAACAACTTCTGGAGGGATACCTCCTGCAACAGAATTCAAGAAAGTCTCTACTTAGGAAATAGTAAAGCTCTCTTTGATGGCATTAAAGCGGCCCTGGGTCCAAACAGTGTCTAAGCCTGCTCCCCTCCTATCAAAATCTGGAGAAAAAATTACAGATCAAACTCAAACAAAGCAGCTAGAACGATGGACAGAGCACTACCTCGATGTCTATGCCACACTGAATACAGTAGACGATGTCGCCCTGGCGTCCCTACCAGATCTCCCAGTATTGGAATGCCTAGATGCCATTCCAATAATTTTATATATAAAAGAAAATCAAATAAAATGAATATAGCTAGTTGACCTAAATCCATTGTTTTAAATAAAAACATTTACTTGTAGGCCTACATGTATTATATTTAGATCAGAGGCGTCACTAGGCAGGTGCGGGGGGTGCGGTCCGCACCGGGTGACACCCTATAGGGGGTGACACCCAAGTGTAAAAAAGCACTTAAAAAAAAACAACTTTAAAATGTGACAGAAGCAAAATCATAAAGCTTAGAAATTGCTGAATAAAATTATTCTAAATGGGAAAACATCAATAGCAGGATTTTTTTTTACTGATAAATAGTGGACATATCCACAGCGAGAAACTCGAGAGAAAACTGAAGGACATTTATCAGGCTTTCAAATTAGGAACATTTTGGGAGCAGGACTTTCGCTTCCAAAAATTGATAAGGACATCATTGCTATGATTGACGTTTAGATGGGAAAACAGAGGAACATCTTGCATTATAGATTGCTTACTATCGCATTGTTTCTAGCAAAGAAAAAGTTGGTATATGGTGGCGAACTGAAGAAGACTTTTCATTGAATAATGAAATTTTTTTTCTTGGGATTGTGGAAATGTTATCCAAATATGAGCCAGTGCTGAAATAATAACTTATACGATCGCAAGTCAGCGATGAAAAAAAAAAA
>JADKLZ010000003.1:31203341-31220732 GCA_021533235.1 Biomphalaria straminea
TGGTAGGAAGTAGGACTCTAAGAACTTAAGACATTAGTTCCTGTGACTTGTTAGAGGAAGTCCAACTATTTGTTGTTAGATTCTAATAAATACATCCTTATTGCCCCCTATCTGTTCGTTGAGTTGCCTACTTTAGAAGTTATTACAATATATATATATATATATATGCACAGAGTATAGGATAACAAGCCTGTCTTCTAGTCTGAATATTAATGAGGAATGCTGTATTTCCCATGACAATGCAGCCCCAGCTGTGACCTACATATTTTACTACATCCAGGCAAGCATAAGCATTGTTCGCTTGCTGCAGATTAAGATGTTCTTTTCACTAAGTCTGTCCACGGTAGCCAATTTTTCTTTTGGTCTCAAAGGTGCATCCTGTGACCTTTGTAAGTGACCTCCAGCGAAACTTATACTTACACAGAATCTATCATTAATATAAAACACGGAAAGAAAAAAAAATTCTCAGTTCGCACTCTCATGTTATTTTTTTTTCCTAGGTACGCAAGTAGATTTACACTCAACCTTAGATCTAAACTAGAACCACTAGATCTATACCAAGTCTAGACTTTACACACATTTATAGCCTAGATCAGATCTATTTCTAGATCTTAGATCTAGACCAGAGTTCTCAACCTGTGGGTCACAACCCACTTGGGGGTCAATAGACGATTTGCCAAGGGTCGCTAAAGACCCTTAAAAAAATGGATTGTTTGTGTCTATTCTCCTATTGCTGTGTGTGTGAGCAGGGTGGGGTCATGTCAGAGTGTGAAATTGTAAAGAGGGTCGCGAGCTTAAAAGGTTGAGAACCGCTAAACTAGATTCTAGATGTCACATATGCCATTCTAGGTTTATTTATGTATTTCTTTATTTATTAAGGCCACTTAGGAAAACCTAGAATCTGGGTTGATCTCTATACGGGTTTTGCCCGGGAGTTATTTCAAGCTTGTATAGAGACTTCTAGAATTCAAATCTATTGGTTGATTTAAAATAAAAAGACTTTTTTTTTTTAAAGAGTTAGCGCCAGGAGAATAAGACGCGCCAGATTCAGTCTGGGCCAGAGTCGTGCTTGTGAATGGTTGTGATTCTAATTCGCTCTGAAATATTATTGAAGAAAGAAGCCTTTTTATTGCATTCTCATTTTATTAATATGTACCTTGTAGATAAGCTGTACTTACGTTCTGTTTAAATAAAGTTTCTAGAGTTTTGTTTTCAACAAGGAATTATTTTGTGAATCCTAGATCGTCATTTGTTTAACTGTTTTAATTCAAGTTAAAATCCCCGGCAATCACAATCATCATTGTGACATCTAGCACTAGTGATTGTGACACTAGAGCTAAAATTCTAAATCAAGGTGGGTTCAGTAAAGAATGTTAACATTTTAAAAAAGTAAAACTTAGTATGCATGTAAAGTGAAAGTCTTGTGTATCGCAAGACATGAAACTGGTCGATTTTGTTTAAAAATGGAGGCTTGCATTATCGGAACTAGCAAATTTAGATTAACTAGGAAAATGCAAAGAAATTTTGACCAAATTTGAAAACAACTAAAAACTCGAATTTAAAAAAAAAATTGTAGAGGACAAACCCATAGGGAGGAAAAAAATGGATCCCTCAAAATACAAAAAAGTAGCGCCCCTAGTTTATAGATAGACATGTGACGACATTTAATTTAATGTACCTTGTTAAAACAACATGCTGACACTGCCTAGATATCACATCTTATGAGTTTATTTACATACTTATATCAAGCCCTTTCAGATTGTTAGTAGCGGAGGTGTTGTGAATGCAAATGTGTCTGAGTTCACCCTTAAGTTCTTCCACTGTGTACATGTCCAGTGGTTCAAATAGGTCAGTGCGTTAAAGTATGCATATGAAGATGTCGAGACATGCGGGGTTATGTACAAAGGAGTTTCTGTTGCTGGAGATCCAGCCAAACTTGACCTTATCAATAAGTTCTATTTGGCGCAACCCTAGAAAAAATGCACTCCTTTTCCTTGATGCACTGCCAGCAGAATTTTCACCTAAATAGCAAATTATAATATTACAGTATATCAATTAGTGAACAAGTAAAGAGCTTACTCTTAAGCCTGACTGTGGATTCATGATAAAATTTCTTCTGATGTCATCAAACATAATAGTGTTCTTTTCACTCCAGTAAGAAAATTTGCCCCAGATGACACGAAGAGGTTTCACCTTTGAATAGAAACATAAAAAACTTTTATTAAAAATTCAACAAAGGCTTTTGAAACAAAAAAAAAAAAAAAAATTCAGAAAAGTCTATTTTCAGCATTTTTTGATATAACATATTTGAGCTAATATTAATATATATTTTTACGGACCTATTTGGTATACAAAGATAAATTTAAATTATGAGCAAATAATGAAGTATTGGGTACGTTGCTTTTAAATGTTCTTTTTTTTCCCCAGATCCTTCTTTTAGATTGTTTGGGACATCAGCACAATTTAGGCCATGTCGTGCCCTTAGAGACTCCCTCTTTTATTAACAAGTACAGTAGCAACGTTAAAGGCCATACTATTTACTGTTTAAGTCTTTAATAAGTTTATAATAAATGTATTACATTTTTGTGGTTAATATGTTAATAAGGATTCCCGGTCATTTCATCCCCAGTCTTTTCATCTTTGGTTACTTCATCCACTGGTGATTTCATCCTCTAATCCAGGGGTTCTTAACCTGTGGGTTGCGACCCCCTTTAGGGCCAAATCACAAATTGTCAGTGTCGCCTGAGACACCAGGAAATTTTTATTTTTCTTTCTATTCATCATTGAAAGTTTTTCTTTTTGTCAATTGTAACATTCTGTAACAAGCAGATTTGAACCGTAATGGGTATTCAAAATATTTCATATCCCGTCTGCGTCTTCTTCTTCCATCTTTAAGAACAATTTGAGAAACAAAGTTTTCCAGCTTTTAGTTATTAAGTCCAAATTCAGAAACAGACTTGATACAGAAGATGACATTCGTAGTGCTACTAGATTCCTGATCTGATGGAACAAAAACAAGCTCAACCTTCACACTACAATTGTCATGTTTGTAACTACTGTTGAAACACTTTTTCTGTTCATATGTAGTTTACTGTATCAAAGATTGTCATTCATGCTTCCCCATATTAGTCAAATTATCACTTAAGTAGGTATGTTGTGAATAGGCATTAGAAAATTTAATAAAGGCAAGTCTAATTAATACCCCCTTTTTTAAATTTAATTATGGGCATAAATTTATGGTTTGGGGCCACCGCCTAGTTGGAAATTATATTAGGGGTCAGGGAACAAAAAAGGTTGAGAACTGCTGTTCTAATCCATCAAACAATAATTGTAAAAAGTATGAAATTAACAATATTTTATACATGTAAATTTATTTTCATTTACATCGCAAAAGGAATTACACATTTATAAAAAAAATAGAATATATATGCCTTAAAAATAGAAAAAAGATTACAAAGAGAGTTTGTGTTATCACACAAACTTAAGAGGCAGCCCCCATCAAATTCACAAATAGACCAGGAATATTTAAGCCATAGTCTTGTTTTGATCTTTTAAGGTAATACATTTTTTTTAATCATTTGGCATTATTTTTCACATAAAAACAAACAGGACAACATGTCATCTTTGATAAGACTCTTCTGGAATAAGTAGAGTAGCGTTATCTGATCACCTAAGAAAAGCATGGAAACTTCCCAGACAGTGTCAACAGCACCTGGTGGGGTAGCACAGGTCACCCCTCCCCCAACAACATTCTTCAAATATGTTCCAATCAACACCATTGCTAGTTAGTTCTTTTTTTTTTTTTTGAACCAATACAGTGAGCAGATTACCTACTTTTATTGATTTTTACTCAAATGTAAAATGAGTGTCCTTTCTATTATGAAATCCCACTGTTTATGACATTTATTCAAATGTTATTGCAAATTTTACA
Organism: Biomphalaria straminea; assembly: GCA_021533235.1. Classification (NCBI taxonomy): domain Eukaryota; kingdom Metazoa; phylum Mollusca; class Gastropoda; family Planorbidae; genus Biomphalaria; species Biomphalaria straminea. The sequence goes on from JADKLZ010000003.1 coordinate 31,207,273, forward strand.
ATAATATTTAATTAAAATTGCAAACGGACTTAAGATCATATGAACAGGTTTCCTTTTTTATACTTTAAGACAGAAATAGTATAACATTGTGCTGTGTCATTTAAACTTAAACTAGGCCTACCATCTAGATGTGTCTAGGCATATTTGGGCATATATCTAGAGATTTTATTAATATCTTTTCCGATGTGTTTGCTTTTGTCAAGATATATTTTTTTCCAACTTGGTTGTCATTCCCAAAATGGTGTCTGGTGTGGACTACAACCCTTGCATCCCCCTAGTGACACCACTACTACTAACAAAAATATCCTGGTATCTGGGGCAATCAAGGAGGATATGTTTTATGGTGAGATTAGACAGTACTCACACAGTGGGGGCTCTTCTCTCTTTATCACAAAGGAGTGCATGATGTAGATGTGGCCAATCCTACCTAAGTCTGGACATGGTCGTGCTTCCACACCTTGTTAGACCCTTAGATGTGGACTGCCACCTGACATCCACCACAACCTGTCTAAGTTTGTTGTGGGTTTCAGCCTCCCACCGATCCTGCCAGTAGGTGGCAGAAGCTATACTCTGTCTCAGGTCCAAGCAGGGCATTTGGGTTTCCGACACCACATTTTAAGGCTCTCTTTGCTTCTCTGTCTGCTGTTTATTTCCCTCTATGCCCACAAGGGAAGGGATCCATATGAAGGTGACATCCCTTTGGTCAGATGTTATTTGGTCTATTAGGCTTTTATGTACCAATGGAATGTCAGTCTTCATCCGACCCAAAGTTTGCAATGCAGATTTGGAGTCAGAACATATGAGAAATTGTCTCCTTTTACGGCCATGAGTGCAAGTAATATTGAATGTAATTTGGCCATAAAGATGGAACATCCATCAGGAAGTCTACGGGAGATTGTTTTGTTAAGAAAGAAACAGGCACACACGACCTTTCCATTCATCTTGGATCTGTCAGTGTAAATGGTGTCACAATCTCTGTAGCTCTCCTGCAGTTCCCTAAAGTGGACTTGTAGTCTGTTTGGATCTGTATTTACGTTTTTAAATTTTAGAATAACTTTAGAATAATTTTAGGATAACTTTAATTTAGATATATTCATCAAGGAAGGAGGGATTTCTATTTTAGAGATCTGGTCAATTTTGGATAGATTCTCTTATTCGAAGGCCCAATGGCTGTGTGACGTTAGGCCTTGGATTATAGTTCTTCATCTTTAGGGTTAAATTTTATCTTGACTATACACTGCATTGCAAGCTTTTTCATTCTGATGTCCATGGGGAGTTCTCCAGCCTCCATGTGGAGATAAAAGAGTATGGCCAAACCATTAGCACAAAGAAAATTATTATTATAGCTTTTATATAGCGATACTTTCATGCTTATAGCATGCTCAGAGCGCTTTGGTCCAATCTCATTTGTGAATGTTATGGGACCACCTGCTACAGCACCATCCTCCATCCTTATTGACGATAACAAGCTGAAATCCGTAAATGAATTCTGCTACCTTGGATCTACAATTCAAGATGAACTCATTCCACTTGCACTGCCTCTGAAGGTTCTTGAAAATCACATGGAAAAAGAAAGTGTGCAATACTGAGATCCTTGTGCGAATAAGTTTTCCCAACATCTTTACAGTCCTCAGAAAACACCACCTCTGCTGGTTCGCCTGATGGATGACAATTGCAGCCCAAAGGTAATTCTTTTTGGGCAACTTGCATCTAGCTAAAGAAAAACTGCCCCTCCCTCCGTTACATGGATGTAATAAAACAGGACCTCAAAACATAAAAATGAACATTGATACTGACCATTGGGAAGCTGTAGCCCTAGACTGCAATATGTGGAGAGAAATGGTGACCAAGAAAGTTATGGACAGTGAAAAAACATGGGCCTCAACTCCAGAAGAAAAACATGCCATATAAAAAATGGCCGGCTCCTCTACCACCGAATTAGATACACCATTTGAAAAAAACCGTGCTGAGATTGCTCCCTTAGAGCACGGAAGAGGAAGCGAGTAGTGATTTGTAGGGTCGCCTTTTCCCCTACAAGGACAGACCCTCTGCCACACATGGACCAGTTCTCTCTCTCTCATTACCTTGTCCCGATCGTTCATCTTGCAGAGCGCCGCATTCGTAAAGAATGTGCTCTATTGTCTCATCGTCTTCGAAGCAATGGCGGCACTGTGTGTCGAAGTTCTCCCTCCACCGCCCAAAGTACACACCTATTGGGCAGTGTCCGACTCAGAACTGGGCTAGGACTGCCTGTTCCGCACAGCAGAACGTCCACCATGCGTCCTTTCGGTCTGGTCTACTCATCTGCTTGTGTAGCTCTCGGCCTTTCTTGGAAGCGTCCCAGCTAGCGTACCACTGTGCCAACAATCTGTTGTCAGCTAGGGATCGTAAGGTCGCAAGACGGTACGGTTGATCATTTAAGGTGCACGTTGCTGCCGCGGCTCTCACTAAAAAGTCAGCCCTCTGATGACTGACCAGACCACAATGGGATGGAACCCACTGTATAAAACTATTTACATTAAGCTGCTGAAGGCGCTCCACCTCTGCGAGGAGTGCTTCTACCCGTCCGACACCTGCTAGCTGCCCTTCAAGGGCATCGAGGGCAGAGATTGAGTCGGTAAAGATGACCACGTCCGCTGGGGCCGCAGATCCATCTCCGACTCTTTCCGCTACCCACGTCAATGCTGCGAGCATTGCTTTGAGCTCAGCTTCTGTGCTGCTCTTGCCACTGTAAGATAAGATAATTTTATTGATCCAATCTAATGGAAATTCAGTTTGATTACAACTTGACAACGTCAGCGTAACTACTATACAAAAACAATGTTAATGAAAAATTCGAACAACATTCACATACAAACACACATGCACATTCACAACCAGCACTTTATGAATTTGACTTCTATGTACTTCTCAATGACAGCTGATCTCGTAACACTCTGATCGAAAGTGGGACAAAGGAGTTTTTAAATCTTTCAGTTTTAGTCTTGATGGAAAGGAGACGACCACTTCGTTCAGATCTTATGTAACAGTGGTTTAATGGGTGAAGGTTGTCTTTAAGAATCGTGAGTGATTTGGAAATGCATCTTTCTTGGAAAAGCTCTTCAAGAGATGGTAGCTGTGCTTGAGTAATATACGATGCTTTTTTAATTAGTCTATTTATTCTGAATCTTTGTGCCAGTGGAGTATTACCGTACCAGCAGGTGATGGCAAAGTTAATAAGACTGCTGATGGTTGCTGTGTAGAATAGTTTGATTATCGTTTTGTCTATGTTAAATTTTCTTAGCTTTCTGAGATAGAAGAGTCGCTGGTTAATTTTCGTGTATAGATTTTGACAGTGTTCACTCCATTTCAGTTTGTTGTTGATAGTTGTGCCTAGATCAGAGGCGTCACTAGGCAGGTGCGGGGGGTGCGGTCCGCACCGGGTGACACCCGATAGGGGGTGACACCCGATAGGGGGTGACACCCGATAGGGGGTGACACCCAAGTGTAAAAGGCACTTTAAAAAAAAATACAAAATACAAACTTTAAAATGTGACAGAAGCAAAATCATAAAGCTTAGAAATCGTTGAATAAAATTATTCTAAATGGGAAAACATCAATAGCAAGTTTTTTTCCCTGATAAATAGTGGACGTGTAAGATAAGACCTAACATAGATCTCTGAAGTTGTAAGATATATTAACAGTAGCAATGGTAATGTTGAAATGACAGAAATATAGGATATTCCTCTTAATGTGGGCCAAATCTGGTGTATCAGTTCTGATAATTTAAAACGACTGAAAAGAGATGGGCTTAAAGTATCGATATGACGAGCTCAGGGACATGGTAATGCAGCTACAATGTCAAGGATTCATGAAGAGGTGCAGGCAGTAATAAATGAAAAAAAGAAAAGAAACTTGAATAGATGTGTACACCGTTTACTTAAGCTAAGTGGTCCAAATTCTTAATCGGAAAATATTTTCTAATTATACTTTCTTGGTGTGCTTACGGTGTTGCTGTTAGACCCATGAAAGAACGATTTTATGGTAGTGTGACGGCGAAAATCTTTGCCGTCTCTCTGAAAATACAAGCACTAGAGGCGCAGAACAGATATGATTGCCAGCTGTCTGTGAATACATGCATAACTTTCATTGCTTGACTTTCTTATTGGCAGATGTACTCAAAAAAGTAAACTAAACACAAAAGTACCTTCAAATTAAAGTGTAAATTATTTTCAAAGTGGTGGCTAAGCTCGAGCACTTAAACATTTACTCTACGAAATATGTGAAAAGTTAGCTCAAAATGTTATTAAGATAACTTTTCTCAAATCAAACTAGCATGTTAATGAAAAAGAAAAATATGTTTTAACAAAATGAAAATATCAGGAAAGTATTCTTAAGATTTACTATTCAAATAGAGAGCAAGAAGTTAATACTGAGTGCATCAATCTCTTTTATATTGGGTCTGACGGCAAGATGTGTGAACAGAAATACTAAAACTAAAATACTAGAATGCAGCAAAGTGTTGAAAGACGACAGCGAATCTCTACCTGCCTTTGAATTAAACCTTTAACTGTTTCTTGCCAAATGCATGTTTACAAGGCGTCATGTGAAAAGAAGCTTTGCAAAACTAAATTTAACTAACAACGTTCTCTGATTAAAACATTAACTAACAACGTTCTCTCATTAAAACATCAACTAATAACGTTCTCTCATTAAAACATCAACTAACAACCTTCCCTTAATAAAACATTAACTAACAACGTTTTCTCATTAAAACATTAAATAATAACGTTCTCTCATTAAAACATCAACTAACACAGTTCTCTCATTAAAACATCAACTAACAACGTTCTCTCATTAAAACATTAACTAACAACGTTCTCTCATTAAAACATTAATTAACAACTATTTTTTGAAATCAAATCAAGAAATTCTGTCCATTGAAAACGAAGTCGCAAGATATATTGAGTTTAAAGTTTTTTAATTTGAAATCCTGAAAAGGAAATTTAAATATTTATTTTCTAAAGTTATTGTAAACTTTTATAAAAAAAATTTTTACCTATCAATATACTTTTCATTAAGTTGCATTTTTCATTAGTTGTCCTCATGAAACTACCACTATATGTGATTATAATGCTCAAAAGTTTCCATTAAGAGCTGTTTAATGTTTACTTAGGAAAGCATGCTCATATGTTTTTAATTTCTTTCTATTTAAAAAATCGTAGATGTTTATGTATGTAATGATTAACGATAATATGTAAGAGAAAAAAACATAATCGATACTCATTTAAACTTTGTGTAGCAGCAATTAACAAACTGTATTATTGCGCAAAAAACAACAACTGAACAACGATAGTTCTTTATTTGAAGAATAAGTGGAACGCTGGGGGGGGGGGTGACACCCTGATTTTACCGCACCGGGTGACACCCACCCTAGTGACGCCTCTGATTTAGATCTAGATACTATTATAATAGGTGTGGATCTACTATTATAAGAGTGAATTCAAGGGCTCAATAAGCTTATAATTATTGTATGATAGTACATTTAATATCCCCCATTCATTATATAGAGCCTCATGTAACCTGTCCAATCATAGTGGGTTTACACAGCTCATGTTAGGTGTGGGCGATGCATGAATGGGACTATTAAAATGTATGTCAACAAGGCTTAAGTCAGGAAAAGGGGGGCAAGAAAAGAAAAGCAGTTAAGACTCTGTATGAAGAGATCATCAATAATTGATCGATCATTAAAATGTGACGTCAACCTTAAATAAAGTCTGTTAAGAATATTAGGCTTCTAGATCTAGTAATGTGGCACCGGGGTCTATAATTTAAAATTTTTTTTTTTTTTGCAAAAAAGTCAATGGCTGCAAAGACACACCTTTAAAACAAAGGATAAAATAATAACAAAAACACACAAACACATTTATTCGCACAATAGGCCCCTCTCTTATTCTGTCTACACCCCCTTTCCCAGTCTCTCTCTCCTTACACAACATTCACACATTTCCATGCAAAGTAACAAATTTCAAGTGCAGCTGTGCAGCCATCAGAACAAAACACAACAAAAACAGTTCAGTGATAGCACAACACACAGCCAGGCCATTAACGCAGCATCAAAACATTCTTCTAGTCATACTGAGAACAATGTTAAGGGAAAATGGGGAGGAGCCAATTACTGATCACCTTGTACCAACGCTCAAGCTGTTAATTAAGTCACAAACACTAAGTGTGCTAGATACGTAGAAATATATCTAGAAAAATGTTTTTTTTGGGGGGACAGACACTAAACATGCTCTAAGATATGTTTTTTGGTCAACCAGGTGTCTTAATTAGATCTATAGCTAACACAATTCACAAGCTATTATAGTTTATTTAAATTCCCCCCCCCCCCCCCCAAAAAAAAAAAATTTAGCGCAAATTTTTGGACCTTTTTTTTTGTCACAGACACTGAGCATTCTAGATGTGTAGAGCCGCAGATGTTTTTAGGTCAACCAGGTAAACTGTTGTCTTCCAATGGCTTGGGGAGGGCAGGATTATCTATAGGCAACACAATTCACAAGCTACCAAGACCAAGCTTATTAGGCTCTTCCCCCAATAAATAATATCTCTGGACTAATAAAGGTTCTCATATTATCTCAAAATAGCTTCTTGGGCCTTTTCAAGACATTCAAGTCAACTAAATAAGTACCGGTACATTAATGTCTGTAATGCAGTACTGGGCTTAGCGTCTTACAGTTATATCTGTATTGTTGGTTCCTAAGCAAATATGGGCAATATGGCGCATAAGAAAACATCTAGAAGATCTGTCTGTATTGGCGTAAAAAGAAAACGATAAAAATAACCATGTTTTAAGATTATAACACTTTTAAAACACCATACTTCTCATGTGTCTTCGCAAGTTTCTTAAGATGTTTAATTCTTGAAGGTAGCAGTAAAAAAATGTCAAAACTTTAAGATCTTGAAAGCATCAACCTGACCCATTTTGACATCTTGAATCTAATATTAACTACTGGTAGTAATAGAATAAAACACATCTAATTTTATACAAAAATGGATGACGAGTCCACAGATACAATCAATCAGTTTTTTCCTAGGTCTAACCCTTACAGTGTTACAGAAATATGCAAATTCAAACATAAAAAATGTTGGCAACTGAGCTTTATACGAACTTGTTTGAGTGGTGTCTTTACTCTAGAATCTCTAGATCTATGGTAATTTATGTCTTCCGAACAAATTAAGCGCTGCCGGCGCAATTTTTACATTTAAATTTTCATAGGTTGTAATGGTTAGTCCTAGGAAAAAACTACAAACATCTATAAACTCATCATCCATTTGTCTATAAAACTAGCTATATTGTTTTATTACGCTACGCAGTTACAATAAAATATGATGTTGAAGAGGGTCAGGTAATAAGGTCCAGTGCTAACATGTAGCGAACACAATTCTCCGCTCTGTACCCTAACGAACTTTTCTGTACACTAATGAACACCTCTTGTTTATTGTATTTAAAAATAATATTATCTTTATTTTTTTAATAGTTATATTAATTTCAATTGGTCCCTTCTCTGCTAAACCCTCAACTTTACAAAGGAACATACCTAGATCTAGAACCTAGCTGACCCCCAAAAAAAAATCCAAATGCGCAAAAATAATATTATAAATCTTTATTTTTTTAATAGTTATAAATATTAATTTCTTTTTAAACCAATTCAAGACTAACAGATTAGTGTTACTTTTCCCTCTTTTAATTGGTCCCTTCTCTGCTAAACCCTCAACTTTACAAAGGAACATTTAATACCTAGATCTAGAACCTAGCTGACCCCAAAAAAAAAATCAAAAGGAACGACTGCACGAACCCATGTAAAACCCTTGTTTTTCAAAGTAAACGAAACTAACTGTGTCTGAACTATAAAGAAATGTATAAATAAAAACAATCTAATAGAACAGTTTCGTCTTAGTTATTAAAATAAAGGCTTATTTTAACAAAGATTGTGGGCTGTTAGTTAATATCAGAAAATAGGGGGTGTTCGTTAGACGTTAATAACTATAGTAAAGTATTCTAGATTTTTTTTCAAAATCTATTTAATCTAGATCTACTAAGAGTAAGAATGTCTCAGTCACTGAGCTAGAGTCGTCAGTCACACTCACAATGAATCAAAGTAAGGTTCAGGTCAGGTGGAGTGGTGGAGAAATGGAGGTCGGTAATCCCTCACAACAATCTTTTGTTGTCAAGACTTGATCAACAACTTAGTAAAGACTTTCTAAAGTCAGTTTAGTAAAGGAGCTGGATTTTTGGCCCGGAAATGGGGGGGGGGGAGGATCATTTCAAAAGCTGCCAAATACAGCTAATTTTTTTTTGTAAAATCTAGATCTAACTAAATGTATTAAATCTTATTTCCAACAAAAAAAAATTAGCTAATTATCAGCATTTTGTGAGCGCGGAACGCTAATCTACAGGATTACCCTGGTCTACCTACGCTTTATTTTTAGCCCAAGCAACTTTTGTCGACTGGGTTGAATACCAGTATTTTTATAAATTGCATCCTTCAGATCTTTAACTGTGTCTGTGCTGGAAAAGCCAGAAATTTTATACTCTTCTTTGCAAAATTTAATAATAAGATCAAGGGCTTGAAAATCGAGATCTAGGACCGAGTCTCCCACTTCGCTCGCCATTTTTTCTCCTAATCATTAATGCCTAAGGCTAATTATTACTAATACGACTAAGACACTAAGTCTCAGAAATCTCAAAAAGATCTTTTAAAAATCCCTAATTTTAATTAGTTCTAGACTAAACTATATAGTCTATAAGTATATAGATCTAGATAATCATATATAGGTCTAGATATCTAGATATAGACTGGAGATATCGATCTTTTAGAGAAAAATGTGAGTTATACAGCAGTTATGAGCAGTATAAAAGTAAAAGTTTTTTTTTTTAGACATAACCTATATAATTAAAAGAACCTTTCCTTTATTATTATTACTACCGGATCCCTCTATACCAGGGGTTCTCAACCTACTGGCTCGCGACCCCATTGGGAGTCGATTGACCATTTGCTAGGGGTCGCCTAAGACCGTTGGAAATTTTTTTTTAAATATTTTTTTTTTCGGAATCAAAAAAAAAAATTTAAGCGTGTTGTAAAAAGCATATTTATACCATGCTTGGTATGCATATGATAGCCTACATTGCTAATAATGAAGTAAATGGACATTGCTTGGATTAGATTTTTACCACACAAAAACTAAAAAGTTGACAAATGCGTCATTTGTAATGAAGTTCTCTTTGCTATATGTTTGAGGCTGAATTAACCTCCGAGCTTTGCCGATAAGGACGCATTTTACTGTTGAAGGCTGATATAAATTCAAGAAATCTAGACTTGATTCGGGTGTCAAGTAGCATAATTTTAAAAAGCAGCCCTTGAAGCTTTTTATTTGGTGGATCACAGAATGGCCAGATCTATGATTAAACCTCTCACCATTACTAATTGTTATAAATATTGCCAGAATTTCATTATCTAATGACACTGCTTACATGTCTGTTGATATTATCAATCAGGTAATTCATGAAAAATAATATATTATTCATTTGCAATTTTTGGCATCCAGATTGATGAATCCACAGACGAAGTCTTCTTCTTCTTCGTTCTCATTGTTATGTTGGAGGGTTCAGTCACTACACCAATATCTGAGATGAACTGCGCAGTGGTTTCCAAGTCAGGGAGCTCTCCATATAGTTTTCTTTCTATTGGGGTGTTTTGGGGCCAGTGTCTTAGACGGGCCTCTTGATAAAGAGCACAGTCTTGGAGGACGTGGTCTGCATTCTCTGATGACACTCCACATGGGCAGATATCACTGGTTCCAATTTTGAGCTTCCGGTACATGTGTTGTCGCATTCTGTTGTGTCCGGTCCTAAGTCGAAAGATTACAGGTTGATCTTGTCGGGATAGCTTATAGTAAGCATCAAATTTCTTGTGATTTGGATGTGAGCTTGTCCATTTCTCATTTATTTTATTTATAATTTATTTCTTCATTTCCACAGACGAAGTAAATTGCTTACAATTAGGACTACTAGTTTTCTTGAGATATTTACATAATAGTGATTATTAAGATTAGTTGCTATGTAAATTTCTTGATGCAGAACGTGATGTAATTGACAAAGTTAATTTTTTTGGAAAAGTAAAAGACCTCTTTGAAAAATATTTGTGGTGTCTGCACAGATTTAACTGTATTTAAGTGTGTGGTACATAATAAGTCACCTTACGAATGCACCGTTACTCAATGTATGATTCATTGAAATATATTGGCAACAAAGATACTGCCACAAGCATTACACCAATAGCAAGGTCTCTCTTCAATGTCAATTATATAATTCTGGAACTATTGTCTGCAGTAATTACGTTATATTTGAGAATTATTTTGCGACATCCTCTTCCATTTCCAACATCTCTTTGTGCATCATTGTTTTTGTGCCTGTTTTCAAGACTTAATACATAAATAAACTTGATGCAGAAAATGTGAATTCCTAATAAAATAAAAACAAGCTCAACATTCGCAATAACTTAGGCGAGTTTCAAAATGCTGTCGCAACAATATTGTTACGAATCTCACTATCCAGGCTCTCTCCAAAGTAACGTAATAGTTTAATGTCAATAAAGAACAAACAATATTGTACAATTGGCAGAACGTAACACAAGACTGTACAAATATATCTCCGATAGCACCGTATCGCCGTATCAACTCTTGCACTGGTCTCTCCGTCTCGTTCCGGGCTTGCACTGGGTTCAACAGTTCATGACTGACTTCACACACTAGGGCTCGTCGTGTCGGACTCGATCATAGATCAAGATCAAGACGCCAGACGTCTCAACTGTACTTGACAGTACTGAACCGTCGTAATGCTCCGTACAGAACCACACCGCTGAACTGTGCTGTAGCCCAGGGGTCGTCAACCTTTTGAGTCGAAAGAGCCAAAAATTAAAATTTACACAATTTTAAAGTTTTAAATAGCCGCAATTTTTTTTTCTTGCACAATAAATAGTACTTGCAAAATTTTTTTACTAAAATAATCCGTTTATTGAAATATAACTAGTGTTTGTCACAACAAATTAAATTATATATATTATATATATATATATATATATATATATATCAGGGGCGGACTGGGTATCAAAATCGGCCCGGGCATTACCATCTAACCCGGCCCACAAATGGCGAGCCATATTATATGTCAAAGCCTAATTATATTATAAGTATAATAATAATAAAAACAAATTTAAAGTTAAATAATGCATCGAAAACGACGATTGCTTGCTTAGGATTACGTAATGTATTATACTTATACATGTATGTGGTCTGATAATTATTTTCAGTACAATAATGAGTTTGAAATAAATATTTATCATTAAATGCTTTTGGAATATTTTTGTTATACCAAAAGACTAGAGAATGCCTATAGTTTAGATAAGCACTTACTTTACTGAACGTGAAAAGAGCTTGCTTCTGTATACATAAAATGTGATTTGTATATTCAGGGAATAAGAAGATCCCTCATCAGCGCACTACTCCCTGCCACATCGCATATAATAGTGTCCAAATCAATTTCTTGTAATACATATTTAATTACAGCCATAAGCATCAAATCTTTCAAGTGTTTTTGTGTCTTGGTGCTTCTCGGCCTATTCTTTACACATTGCAATGTGCAAAAACTTCTTTCACAAGCTTCTTAACTACATTACAGCGAAAGCACAAATTTATAAGCCAATCCAATTACAAGATATACTCTAGTGCTCCAGTCAGTAAATTTTACCTTTTTAAAATTCAGTAACTTCAATGTGGACAGTTATTACAAGACAAACACACTTTGTTTTCAACTTCCATATCACTTTCACCACAATAGTCATCGTTCTGTTCATCTTTGTTTGTTTCCCACACTTATCTTATATTCATCCAAAGGTGATGTGTTCAGCTTGTCCCACTGCTCAGCTAGATTCATCAATTCGCTACGTAAATTTTCTGCAGTATCCATGGAATCAACTAAGAGCAACTTCTTGCTAAGTTCTTCGAAACCTGGTGGCTCAAGTCCTTTTAGCTTAATGTCGTTGAAATTTCTAGGATTTAGGCTTGCGATATCTGCATAAAAGATGTTTGACATGTCAAAAGGTCTTTCTAGACTGGAGATAACTGTGTCTATGATGACATTAAAAACTTGAACTTCATAACCTCTTTGAGCGTCATTATATCACCATTGTCCTGCTCTCCTGAGATTTCATTCTGGTCCTTTTCTCAAGTAAACGCTCTTGAATGTCCAATTCCATCTCTTCATCTTCAATTTTTGTATCTGCCCACCGCACATTTGCTGCTTTCTTCACCCCTTCAAAATTATTTCTTAGAGTCTTCATCATGTTTTTTGTTACACACACTATGTTATACGCTCTCATAATATCAATTCCATTAGTTTGAAGGTAATTTGAAAGAGGCATGGTCAGTTCAAAGACGTGCAGGAAAACAAATGTTGTCAAGATGGTTTCATATCCGAATAAAGCATCTTTGAATGCCAAGGCTTTTGTTCTCGTGTCTGCTTTAGAGCCGCTATTCTTTTCAATTTTGTCAAGCACTAGAATAATACTAATGTACAGAGATGACTCTTTCCTTGAGAGTGACCCGAAGATTTCAAAGCGGCATCTTTGGACCACCATCGTGTTTCTCCTATTGTATTTAGGTCTATTGTATGACACCAGATCTTTATTATAAGAATTTCTGTCATTATTTACTCCAGACTCTTAGTCTTTGTAACTTTATCAATAATTACAATAGCAAAAAAAAAAAAAAAAGAAAAAAAAAAGGTTTATAGGATGTGTTTTATATTTTGTAGGCCCCTTATTTTACAAACACACTACAATATTTTTTTCTTTGTAAGCTTTAAGTGTAGTATTTTAGGTATATGCTATTTAAAAAATAAACAAAAAGATTGCTTAACCCTTAAAACGCGTGTGTTCGTTTAGCCTCTAAGCATCCGTATTGTAATTCCATTTTGTATGCATTCATTCTAAAACTTCTTAGCACTTTAAGGGTTAAATTACTCTTTCTTTACAAATGAAGAAAGTCGCCTCTATACGCAGATTGAGTTGTGAATACTTTTTTTTCCTTTTTTGGTTTGCTATTAGGCTTCTGTGTACTGAAGGTATTTCTCATTCACTATTGTTTAAGAGGTAATTGTCGCCCCTATTTTGTTTTCTACGTTACATCAATGTCATTTTTAAAACTGAACCTCTCTCTTCCCTCTTGTTTTGGTAACATTGTCAATGGAACCATCAAAAGACGGGTGAGGGAAGGAGCTAAAACAAATGGGTGCGCCATCAAACGCACATGCCGACCAGCAAAACGATCAGGCCAAACGCAGCCCCGAAGACGTCAAAGCAGTCTTGAAGTATATGCCGCTGGTACATTGTAAGGTCTTGCAGCTAATCTAAATACGGTGT
>JADKLZ010000003.1:31242832-31255307 GCA_021533235.1 Biomphalaria straminea
TTTAAATTATCATCTTCTAATTCTACTATTACTATTAGATCTTATTACTGTTAGACTTATTGAGAACTAAATATAATATTGAATTTATTACATCTCTAGAAATCTAGATCTATCTGGTCTATCATCTTCTAATTCTACTAAGTATTAGTAAGTATTACTATTAGATCTAAATCTATTTCTAGGACTAGACCTAGACCTATATCATAATATATGATAATATATCTGGATTTCTAGATCTAGATCTTAATTACGTTTTTGTTATTATTATGTTTTTTTTTTTTTAAATCCTTTCCTTTTCTTAAGTAGACTACACTAAATAACCAGCTCTAGTCAACTTTAGTGCCTAGGCTCTACTAACTAGTAGGATAGTAGTAGTAGTAGATCTACTAATCTTAAATCAGTTCAGTTGAGTTACTCAGTTAGATCTACTAATCTTAGTTAATCTAGACTCTAGATCTAGTTTCATTGTCAGGAAAGGGATTTGAATGGAGCATCTGGATTATTAGCGCTTACTAGATTCTAAAAATGGATTTAGTATCTAGACTTCCAGATCTAGATATATGAACTCACACTAGATACGTGACTACATAGTCTAGATCTAAAATTGACACACTGGGTCCGGGAGTTGATGAAATGTAAACAATAAACACAGACCTATATAAATTTTGCATTCAGTATTTTCATTTCGCACTATTAATAAATAATGAAAAAACGGCAATTTTTTTTTGTCGGAATTCGGACTTGGCGGAACAAAAACTCGCGAGTGCGGGACGGCGGAACATGTGAGCTTTTTTTATGATTTTGCGGGACGGTTCCGCATAATGCGGGACGGTAGGCATGTCTGTGAATGGAGCATTTGGCTTATTAGCGCTTACTAGATTCTAAAAATGGATTTAGTATCTAGACTACCAGATCAAGATCTAGATTCTATGTACTAACACTACATGATTACATAGTCTAGATCTAAAATTTAGACATACCGGGTCCGGGAGTTGATGAAATGTAAACATAAACACTGACCTATATATATTTTGCATTCAGTATTTTCATTTCGCACTTTTAATAAATAATGAAAAAAAAACTGCGATTTTTTTTTTGTCGGAATTCGGACTTGGCGGAACATGTGAGCTTTTTTTATGATTTTGGGACGGTTCCGCATAATGCGGGACGGTAGGCATGTCTGATATATATATATATATATAGAGAGAGAGAGACACACACACACACACTAATGTGTATGGTATATTAAGGATGCTACATTTACAGACAAAAGAAAAAAAATTAATTAAAGGGACTACTGAAGCTTTTAAGCTGGAAAAAAAAAGGAATAGAAAAGAACAAAACTTTGTGTTGCTGCTATCAGGATGAATAAAGACAAATAATTTTAGTTCCTCTATTCTCACAAACATAAAACATATTCCATTACCAATGTGCTCTCTTTAGGTCCAATAATGTCAACAGCTTGATTAAGAGCTTGAGCTATGTTGATAACTTGATTACGAATCTGTTCACTTGGCATACTCTGGATGTATGGTCCTTCTGGCAAATCTTCTTTTTGAGAAACCCCTAAGTCAGTCCCAAAGCTTAATGCTCTTGAACGGTGATCAATACGCACCTAGTTGACAAAAAAAAATTGAATTTTCATTTACAAACTGATAGACATAAAAACAAATTAGTAAAAATAAAAGTATAAAAAAAAAAAATGTAAAAAAATCAATGTCAAATTCAAGCTTTCAAAATTAGAAACATGAAAAGTGAACATTTTTATGCAATTAAAATGTCAACTTTATAGATATCCATGCATTAACATTTGTTTCAAGACTGCATCTCTGATTTAAAATTCTATATTGCAAGTCAGCTTTTTATCTGTTCAATAAAATATCCAATGACATATCCCCAGACAGTTTCTCATTAAAATTTTGAATATATTGTGACACATATATGGATTAAACAATCTATTATGGTAACTCAATTGGAAATCATTTGATTTTTTTTTAACAGCATCCTTAGGTGACCGCCACTGTTAATTCTGATGATGGCTTCTGACTGGAGGGTGTAGCTGCTTTTCCAGACAAGTGCCTCAGATATTGGTACTAAACTGTGTGCAATGGTTCCCAAAACCAGTGAAAGGAACAAATTTTTAAAAAATTTTTAGGAAATTTTCTGCACAAGCCTTCATAACAATACTTATGCTTAATTTGATACAAAAATATGTATGTAAGACTATTTTTTGTACATTTGAAGGGAATATTAAAGACAGTATTTCTTCTATTTGCATTTAGTTTAGTTTTGATGCTGGTCCAGGAAGTATAAGCATGTTAGAATTGGGCAAGACAACACTTCTCTTAAACAAGCATAATAACATTTTTTTTTTGTATTAAAAAAAAAAAAAAAACTTTAAGAAACAAAGCTTATATTTAGTGTATTGTATCAATTAGCTTGGATCAGTCATATGCATAGCTGACCTAGACATAATAAATCTGTGCGATTAGAAATAATTTTACCAATCTATTTTGTTTGGCTTTTAGCGTTCTCAATGCGTTCTCAATGCGCTATGATCCTATCACTGGATCAGTTGTGAAAGGGGGAGGAAAGAAGGTATCTTTGTGAATGTTTACATGATCATTTTTTTTTTAATGCATAAAAAAAACAACTCTTCCCTAATAATATATACATTCCAAACTAATTGTTTAATTTTTTTAATTGACTTGTGTTGTCAGGTAAAAGAAATAATTGTGCAAAATTTCAGCTTGATCTGAGATTGGGTATAGGATAAATAATGTGTACAAACTTTTTACAAGACAGTGAGTTAATATAAGCTTTGTAAAAATGTATGCTGAAATATTAGAAATTCCTGAAATTTTAGGAAAATTCCCATCAATGCTAAACAAAATGAAATGTTACCAGAACAGACTTAGATCTGAACCTAAATATTGTTAATCTAGATCTGGTCTTAGAGTCAAGTGATGTACTGCTTGTAGTATCACTCATCTGTAATAATCTAGGTCTAGATTTTGTCTAAAACAATGCAGATGCTAGTCTAACCTTCTGCTATTTACTATTTATCTTTTATGTAGCTTTAGATCTAAGCCATCTCTTAAGAGTAAAAAAAAGTTGCATCTCGGGACAATGTTTAAAACAGTAAATGCTTGAACTAGTTCTGGACTATCAAGGTATTAGAGCTAGTTAAAAAAGATCAAGCTTAGCTAAATCCTCACAGTAGGCATTAGCCCCTCTGTCCAAGAGATCTATATCTAGATTAGATCTATTTTAAGATTTTAGATGTAAATCTGAATGAAATTTCTTTTTATTGCAATGAGCAAAGCCATAGAGAGGAAAACATTAGAACAAACATGAAGTATACTACTTAAAATCATTTGAAGAACTACAGCTGTTTTATTTACAATGAGGGATGGTCATCTAGTCACTAAATCAATCTTCACGATACTCAGTTATTTCTTGATGTTTCTTATTTAAACGCCAAAGACCTACTGTGATTTATTTTATTTTATGTGCTCCTATTCTGAAATATATGTCTGTGCAGTCACTATATATTCCCTGGCTAACAAAGTGCACAATTTCTATTTTTAAATTATTCAATTATATTTACTACAATACAATTTTTAAACCGAACTACAAGTTAAAAAAAAAGTACCATTAAAAAGTAAATAAAGAGAGTTAAGGTAATGATAAGTCAGCCTGTATGTGTTTACATACCTGTAATTCTAAAGTTTTTGCTGCATCTACAATAACACTTTCTAGTCTGTGTTCTGAGGCAAAAGGAACAAGAGAAGCAAAACGACTCAGTTTGATTTGTTGATATACCTGAGCAACCTGAACAGTAAAAACAAACAGATAATTATTAAAGCAAAAAACAGTAGACTGTACATTTTTACCATATAACATTTAACAAGCCTTGTTACAAATGTCATATATGAGAGCAGATGATTTCAAATTTGTTTATTTAGAGACGCACTAACTTAGGTCTTCATCACCTAGCAGGTATCAAAGCACCTAGATGGTGTACATTTAGACAATTTACCTGAATACAGGTATTAGGATGAAAAAATAAATTCGACACTGAATAATATGATTTACTGGCACTTGTCTAAAGCTGATAGTAATGACATGAAACATGAAATATACTCTGCACCATATGTGACTGCGATGCATTGCAATTTTAGAAAGAGAATGATTTTGAACTCAAGTTTCTGAAAAGTCAGTGCTGTGACCTCATCCTACTTCATTCTAGAAATGAGCTCAAGTCAAAAGTAGGCACATGTTAATTAACCAATCAAAGAAAGATATAAAAATCATCATGATATTGCCTAATTTCATAAAAATCAAACCAAATCTGAACCTTTAATTTACATTAGAAAACCGAAGACAAACTATACTCATTATCTAACAAAACAGGTAACTGACTGAATCGAATTCAAACGTTAAAAAAGATGGGTTTAATTCTGATCTCTTACTTAAAACCCAGTTATATGGGGAATCCATGAAAAGTGATAAACTTTTTTTTCTAATGTAAAAATTATTCTAAAATTTTAAATTAGATATATAGTTCTACTATTTTAATTATAATTTTCCAAAGAGTTTCTATACAACCAATTTCTTTTGGAATTAGGAGTGAATGGGTTATAATGTTACTTCCAATTAAGTTAAAAAAAAAAGAACATTAAGTAAATGAATGACTTGTGCAATAAGCAAATGCTTACCTGTTTTAACACTCTGGTAATAATAATGTCTTCCAGCTGAGGCACATATTGGGATAAGTCTTCACTTTGTTCAATAAAATCCACAATTGGCTTGACCTTTTTATACAAGCTTAAAGGATGGAAGTCCACTTCCAGAAACTGGTACAAATTTTGAAGCTCTTGGTATGCATATTGTATACTTCCATGTTTAACCTAAAAATAAAAGATACCACAACAATTAAAAAAATAAAAATAAAAAGGATACATTTACTTGTGATTAAAAGTATAGCACTAATTATACACTACAATAAAAATAAAAAAAATAAATTTAAAAAAGAGCATCAACATAGTGAAAGACCACAAGTTGAAAAATATTTAAAAAATTTATGAAAATAAGGCCACTCAAAAGTTCTACTAAAAACTATAATAAATATAATCCTACAGGCCCTTGTATATGGCAACCTCTAAATAAATTGGATGTGTGAAATTTTCTAATGAATAAGTTGTAAAGAAGTATAACAAATAAGTAGCATTTTAAAATCCAACATAATAAACAAATTAGTCAGCTACTGCTTGTGACTCTTGTTAGCTAGCCTCTACTGAAAAGATCTACAAGTGACATCTAGTCTTATAAAAGTAGTTTTATTTTATACAATTTCCTTTAAAGGAAAGCAGACACTATAAATAGTTTATCACATTTTGAAAGAATTAAGATTTTCTTCTTTGCAGTCAGCAATGAAAGCTTTTGACATCCTCTACAATCACTGTTCACAAAAATTTTAAAGATTTTTTTCTTCAAAAGATAATTCTAATTACCCATTGAACTTGTTTCTAATATATAAGCTGGGCTATTGAGTCAATTGAAATAAAATCAAAAGCTTTTGTAAGATAAAGCTATTTCTTCTGGGTTATGATGCTTAAATTTGAAAACATATAACCAAAAAATCCAACAGAGCTCAAGGAAATAGTGAACTCTTTTTTACAAACTCATTATCCTAGCTATCTGAGGATCAGAGTTTACACCGATGGCTTACCGGTATCTCATAAACCACTAATGGAGTAGCTGGAATACTTATTGAATAGCTCGATGGAGACTAGAAACTAGAAAAATCCATTGCAACTGAAGAGCTCTCTGACAGAAGCAAAGCAGAAAGGGAAGCACTAGAACTAGCTGCTACCATGCTAGCAAATCATTAAGTACCCCAAACAGTCAGATTGTCTTTCTAACTGATGCAAAAACAATCCTCCAAAGCTAGAAAAAATTGATTTATCTTATATAAAACAACTCAGAAAAGCACTTAAAAAGCTCAACAACAACAGCAAAAAACTGTTATTCAATGGATATCAGCACATATATAATATAGAACTAGAAGGAAATGAGAATACTGACACACTCACCGAGTTGGAAAACAAACTCACAATTAAACATCCAGAAGAAATGAAGAAACTAAAAACACTACCCCCTAAACACCCCAATACAAAGAAAACTATATGGAGAGCTCCCTGATTTGGAAACCACTGTACAGTTCATCTCATATATTTGTCTAGTCATCTGAACACTCCAACATAAAAATGAAAACAAGGAAGAAAAAGACGGAAGAACTGAAAGAGGCCGGTTCTTTGGAAAATTTTTAGATTACTTTAAACCCAACGTTAAAATACATTAATACACATTAATAATAGAAAACTTGCCAAGTCTTTAACCAAGGACTGTCTGGTAGGTGGTGTCTGAAGCATCAAAAGTGTTGCCAATTTGCGCTGCTTTTCTATGGTACTTTCATCCATTACCAATAAATTTCCAATGACATTTCTTGTTGGTGGAATTGGAATAGCCAAAGTAGCACAAAGAACTCTGGATGCCATCCTAATAGGAATTTGTAAAAAAAAAAAAAAAATGAATACAATTTATCTAGGAATGGAAAATTAAATGTCAATAATCAGAAAGATAACATTACATAGGATTAACCTTGATTTACTTTCTATACATGCTATAAAAAGTTTAATAAAATAGGTAAGCCTTGTGTGTTTCTTTTACTACAAGCATCAATAATATTAATTTAGTTAATAGTAACTATTATGCTGTTCACCTCCAATCCGGTTCTTTCTGTGGTTTTAAGTATTAAAATGCAATATTTTAATAATTTGAAGCATACCAAGAGATTCTAGACATATTTTTCTATTAAAAAATTGATATTTTTGTCCCAAATCGACTTTCATGACCTGTTGACCCCCTTAAAATATACCTTCAACAAAAAAGGGAGAGAAAAGTGATGAATGTCATCCTGTGCACATTTCAACATATAGCTTATAATTAATATCATGATCCCAGGTAGAATTCTTGCTTTCCTAGTTTTTATATTAAAGAAGATAACATCCAAAATAACCTCCCACGAGATGGTGGGGGACAGTGGCTAGAAAGGTTTGAACCCGGGACTTTCAAGATCACATTTCATGAGACAACACAACACGACCGGGCAGCCATCCATAGTTATGACTATAATTAGTAATAAATGTGATATATATATATATATATATATATATGTTGTCACCAGATTCTGAGCGTAACCACAAGAGGCTTGGAGTTTAAAAAAAAACTCTAGGGGGCTTTAAGTTAAACCCCCCTCCGGAGAGTTCTGATTTAAAAACCCCGTCCAGTGGGTTTTGAAGCTAAATATATACAATTAAAGCAAACAAAAGTCATAAAATTATATGAGCATAGCTAAGGGCTTTTGAGTTTAAGAAAACCCTCACAGGGCTTGGTTTGGTTTTAGGCACATCGGCACAGTTTAGGCCATGTCGTGCCCACCCTCACAGGGCTCCCCCATACCCAATGGCTGGCAAGGTTGGGGTGTCTACAGTATTTTCACTAATCCAGGAAGAACCTTTTCTAGGGTACAATAAACCAATAAATGTCTTATGAAAGAATGAAGGGTCGGAATGAAATAAAGATTAATTACGTACACACAAACCATGGTGTTCGAGGCCTCCTGAAATTCTAGGATGACCTGGAATTTAAAAAAAAACTCAAAAGGTCCTGGAAAGCTCATGGAATTTTAAAATACCTCCTTGAATAATTTTGAAATTAGTGTTTCCGAGTTTGTGCAGAAAGTTTTTTTTTTCCACCACATTTTTAGCAAGAAATAAGCAAAAAATACATTGGGTAAAATTTTTAGGAGCCTTTTAGGATTTTAGGAACGATACAAACCCTGATATATATTAGATGCATTACACACAATTGAAGGATCTGAAGATGAAATTGTTAATATTGGCATAGCAAATAAAATAGCAAGAATTCACATTCCATAACAGATTAATTTAAGAAAGGTTAATGTAATAGGTGTATAAAAAATATAAAAAAGACTATACTTACTTTTGCAGCTCATCAGAAGACAAATTTTTTCTCTGTTCTCTTGATAAGTTAAACAATCTATGCAATGTACAAGCATGGAACAAGTGATTTCCAGATTTAGAAAATACCAATCCCAACTTTTGATAATAATTAGCCATTAATGATGGCTTTGGCTGCTTTTTAGACAGAGTAATTAATCCATGAATGTCTTCAACAGCCTTGAAAGCTTCCTATTTTTAATAAGAATAAAATAAGAATTTTTAGGTTTCATTCACTATAATAACCATGGATGCAAGCAACAAAGCATTTTTATTTTGCCTGCATACAAGCATGATGCCTCTTTCATCTTCATGACATAAAAAATTCAATACAAACTCTAAATACTATGCTTTTACTTACAGTGATGGGAACAGACACTACAAAAATTTTAGGAAATTTTTGAAATTGTGTCCCCCCCCCCCCTGTTTTCTTTAGTTGGTGTGATAGATTGTAAAGACTAAGAAATCTGTTGTGATTACAAGGACTCTTTTCTTACATAAAGACAACAAAACAGAAACATACACATAAATACAACAGACACAACATACACAAAATCATGCATTAATCAACTCAATTATTGATAACATCCCATTCAGAACAGAATAATGTCATAAGCTGAGTGGTATGTCCACAGAAAATGTAATGACAGTTATATTTTAATCAGGTAACAACTTAACTGTCATCCCAAAACCTCAAACGACCATTTTTGTTAAAAGATTTATTAAAGAACATTAGAAATTGTTATTATTCCATTGTTTTAAAATAGAGATGCCTTCATAATATGTATTCTCTCTCTGTTACGGAAAGGTATATTCTTAGTTCCTATGTGTATCTCATAGATACTAGAACTTAAAAAAGCCTCCTCATGAACAGAGCCTGTAGTATAAATAAACCTATTTCAACTATTTGTATATTTAATTGACATTTCATTACTAAATAATGACATTTGGAGAGGGGGGTATTAGACCTATTTGCATTTTTTTTTCAAGCAGAATTTCTTTTTCAACTAGATCTATAGGTTATGTAGTTTCCAAGGCTTTCACGACCAAAATAACTTTGTTGGAATTTTCACAGCTGTGTGGCTAATATTTTTAATAAATCTATAGTAGATCTAGACTCTAGATCCAGGTCACCAAAATTCGCATACTTTTCACGGCTGTGTGTGAATTATCTTCACTGAATTACTGAATCTATCGTAGATCTAGAATCTATAATAGACTCTGTAGATTTTAACAATAAATCACTAAAATTCGCGGACTTTTCACGACTCCACAGGGTTAGTAATTATGTTCACTAGATTCTAGTGATTAGCGTAAATCTAGAGTCCATATCTAAGTCACTAAATTCGCGGACTTTTTGCGGCTCTCTGCGAATTATCTTCACTAACTCTACCGTAAATCTAAATTCTAGATCTAAGTCACTTAATTTGCGGACTTTTCACGTCTGTGTGCGAATTATCTTCACTAACTCTACCGTAAATCTAAATTCTAGATCTAAGTCACTAAATTCGCGGACTTTTCGCGGCTGAGTGCGATTTTATTCTGACCCTACAGTAGTAAATTTCGTAAAACAAGAGTTTAGATCAAGATTTTTTTGCTGTTTTTTTTTTTACTTTACACTATGCATTGAATTTTATAATGAAATTCAAGGTGTTTTCCAAGTTTTCAAAGTGGCTACGAACCATGAAAAGTATTGAAATTAAAGAAACTAGATATCTTATGCAGAATTAGAATATATCTATCTAGACTGATTCTAACCACTTCAGTCACTCTAATCTACACTGAGATCAACAAGACAATACGATCACGCAAGTTTTCTTTTAAAAATGGAACTTATAACTGTGTTTAAAGACCGGTCGCATTTTTCCGAAAATGGAAAAATAATAAAATCGGATTTTAATTTCATTAAAAAAATGGAAAAAAAAATTCGTTTTTTTTTTTCCGAAAAAAAAAAAATGTCTGGAAAATTTCGGATTTTTTTGCTTGAAAATCGGATCAGAAGAAATTTTCGGAATTCCGAAAATTTTCGGAAAATTCCCATCACTGTACTTATATAACTATAATTATAAATGTTTGTTTCAACCTTTCATTTTGTATACATTATGCACACTAATACTATATTAGTATAAATAGAAATTGCATCTAACGTAAAAGTTAACTCTATTTCAAATAGAAAAGATCTAAAATCATTTTAAAATGTAGAAATAGCTCTAGATCTCTTTACAGGTTTGGTTTCAATTTTTTAAGAAGAGAAAGCTCAAATGCCAGCAGATCAAACTTATTAGATCTGCTTAGGCTTCTTAGTATTACAGATTTGTTTCTAACTTTTGTTAACGTTTTTTGATAAAAAGTGAAAGTCCGGAAATAAACTCAAGAAATGTAACTTCCTGTCGACTTATAACTAATTTTTGGTTTGAAAGCTGACAAAGCCTGGTAAACCAATACGCTATTGAAAGGGAACAAAAAGTCTGATACCGAGCCAGCAATCTGTCGGACTGGCAATTGCCGGCAAGCTTTTTTTTTTTTTGCTGGCATGCCGGCTATAGCCTGTGATCTTGCATCCATGATAATAACATAAAAATTAATACTGATCCTAATTTAACTAGTAAATATATGCCGTATGATATAAGGCACAAGATGAATGGATATTTCTTAATAACATATCTATGACAAAGTAATTTTCTGCAGGGGAGGGGTTGCTTAGCTATGCCACCTCAAACTTTATGATGACAGAGAACTGCAGAACTGTCAACATTTGTGAATTGGTTTCAAAACAGTCTTGATTGAAGTTAACTTTACAAATCCTTGGACTAAGACCAAGATTCAGTTGGTAAAAGAAAAGAGGCAGTCACAATTGAGGACTAGGACTCCTGTTTTTGTGCATTCATGTTGTTGGTCAGTTATAAGACCACTAGTTAATATAGTTATCAGATGATAAGATTTTGATAATACATATTAGACATTTTTAACTATGTTTCTATCAGGACAACTGCATAACATTGGAATGTTCATGAAGCTAAAAGAGAATGTTGACCTTGAAAACTGCAATATATATTAAGATCTGGAAATCACTGCACAAATATAGAACTGGTTATCTGAACCCTCCAACTTGATAAAAAGATTGCTGAAAAAAAAAAAAAAGAACTACTTTTTACAGTATTTACCTGCCAAAGTTCCATGCTGATAGCACTGTCTAGCTGTACAAGCCTAGTTTCAAGATGCATTGCTTGTGATTCTGGATTGTTAAGGTTTATAGCAGTTTGCTGGTGCTGATGCTTGTGAATGTGACCCAAATGTGTCCGCAGCTTAAAAAATTAACCAAAATACATTCTTTTATGGTTGTGATTATTGATCAACTATGGGTCAGGATGTCCTCCACTAAACAACAGGAAAATTAGGATTAAACCCATATACAGACATGCCCACCACCCTGCATTATGCGGAGTGTCCCGCAAAATCATAAAAAAAAAAAAGCTCACGTTTTGCATTCTTGATTTTTTGTTTCGTCAAGTCTGAATTAGGCCAAAAAAAAATAATTCTGTTCTTCATTATTTATTAATAGTGCGAAACTTCTTTAACTCTTTGACTCCGGAGCAACGATTGTTTCGTTGATTTTAAAAAGGGGGGAAAAAGTCGGACTAACGGAATAATCGTCGACTATTTAAAATTTTTTTTTTCGTTTTTATTCCTCCGATTCATGTTTTTTATTGCTTAATTTTATATCTAGGATAGTTTCCCTTTGCTAAACATCCGGATTCAACATGTTTTAAAATAATAAAAAAATATTTTTTTTGTGTGTGTGTTTCATTTTACATGGACCCTTAACCAGGGCCATCTAACCTTTGTAGATCTAAGCATTTCTTTGATGAAGAAGTAAAATAATTCACATGACAGTGATTTTGTTTTATCTTTTCATTCTGATGGTAATAATTTTGTCTAAATCTAATGATATCGATCTAGATCTAGTAAATTAATTTATAAAATTTATAGACCTAGGGCTAGGTCTAGTAATGATGAAGTTTAGCTGATGAAGCAGCCCCACTCCCAGCTAAAGTTCGATGTAGATCTAGAACTAATTTAGCTGTCTCTACATTATCTAGATCTAAATATAATCAGATAGAGGTCTACTCTAGATCTAGGCACTGAAACAGAACTATTTCTGATTTTATCCACCAAAAAATGTGGGTGTCAATCTGGACTTAGTCTAATGAGCTGGACTTTTTCGTTGAAGTAGTGACATTTGATTATTAGCTCCAGTTTATTATTTTTTGTGTCTATTGCTGTTTCTTCTGTGGTTTTATGTATATAAATGGATACAAATGAGGAAAAAAGTTCTTTAGATTCAATTAGGACAATAGATTTCTTAAAACATGAACTTGAATGGATAT
>JADKLZ010000003.1:31284035-31295249 GCA_021533235.1 Biomphalaria straminea
AATCTACTGCTCACAACAATTTTTTTTCATTCACCAGGAGCGGGGGGTCAAATAGGGCTAATTGTAATTATGAAGACGCATAACGTTACGAGAGCTAATTATCTACCTTGTTAACATGTAAGTCAACATGTGTGACTAGAGAATTTTACTCAACTATAAGCAAATTCTTCATTGGTTTCAAAAGGTTGTCAAACATTTCGAAAACGGCTCTTACTATTTTCATTTAAATTTGACAGTTTATGTATATCTTTGGGAAAAAATAACTTAATATTAATTGAACACACTAGTAGACCATAGCCTAGAAACAAAGACCTTCTTTTGACTTTTAACAAACACTAGACTTCTAGCATTGACCTACATTCGACTTCTAACATACGTAGTTACAAAAGTATTTATTATAATATAGTTACTTCAAAAAAAAATATTTAGCAGGATATTTTCCGCCAAAGGAATCTGAGGATCAATCCCAGACCTGCACATAAATGTCTTTCAAAAGCTCGTATCACAAGAACGCCGGTCATGGAGATTGTCACGATTAAACTAAACGATGATCGGTCATTTTATCCCCGGTCACTTCATTCCCGGTCATTTCATTCCGGCGTTCATTTTATCCCCGGGCACTTCATCTTTGGTCTCTTCATCCCCAATAATTTTTTTTTTAGTTATTTTGTAATTGTGTTGTTATTTGTGACAGTTATGATAGTGTTTCCCTTGCTGTCGTCATACTTGAAAGAAATGAAATAATAAATGTCAAGAAGAAGAAAGAGTGTAATGCGGGTTTGTATTTAGTTATATTGTTTCTGTTTGATTTAGGGATGTCAATATTATTCAGCGCATATTGTGTGATGTAATGATCCAAGGTGTGGTAGAAGCAGTAGAAATCTTTTGAGAAATGAGAAGAATTAGAATACTTATACCGATGATAATTTATCTCCTGACGGCCATCTTTCACTTTATCGTTGTCAATCGTTTTTCTTTGAATCTGAGCATGTCATTCCAAACCCTGATGTAACGTTTTACTTATTCTAATAAATGCTAACTTCCAAAAACATGCAACACAGGCCACAGACCATTTTTACATTAGCTCTTTATCTATGGATGCTAATTTTATATTTTAAATGACATACTATACATGTAAATTCATGTAAATGCAAGCTCCCCCAGCGCAGGGCAGAGCCCCACCGCCAATCACTATTTTCGGTATTGAAAGCCAACAAAATGCATATTCTGAGGTATCTACAGTGCATTATCCTGCTATTACAAAGTTTTATTTCGAAAACCTAATGTGCTATTCTTACTGACTTAAACACTCCCGCGCTGTTCGGCGTATTGGTCGGCAAGCTGTTTCCACAAAATTCTGTCACTGGCAATGTCTGAAGCCTCTTTCCACCTGCTCTAAGGACCTTCATGAAAGTGTGACGCCATATTGTACTTGCATGTCATCGCAACTCTTTGTATGCGTAATTCATTTTGTCGGAGAAAATGTCCCGCAAAACTTATGCGACGCTCTGTCACAACCTTACTAAGGGGTCGATTCCAAGTTTGGCATAGGTTTCCTTGATTTAGACCCGATCTCTATAACTGACTCCTAAAATCTGTCTTAGCCATCTTTGTTCAGCCACATTTAGTGTTTTTCAATTTCGGTATATGATTAGTCACTGCACTTAATTAAAGGAGCCCAGCCACTGGTAGAAATGTGTAACCTCTCTTGACTACGCTCGTGGAATTAGCTGAATTAGGTGACTGTAGTTTGCTTTAGATTTTATATCGAAAAGGGACGTTTTATCGTCAAAATCATTTGTTGGGGGGGTTTAAACTAAAAAATCTCTGGTGACTGTAGTTTGCCTAGAATAATATGGAAGAGAGAGGTTTTCAACCTCAAGACTCTCTGTAGGGGGATTTTAAACTCGAAACCATCTGGAGGGTTTTAGAATTTTTACTGTGTACTTTTTTTTATTGAAGAGATATTTTTCAGCATTAAACCCCTCTGAAAGGGGGGGGGGTACTCAAAACCCCCTTTGGCTATGCTCATAGCATTTTGAGTGTGTAATTTGATTTGTTGATATATTGTAGAGGTTGTTTTTTTTTTCTTCATACCCCCGCTGAAGGGGGATTAAAATTCAAAATCGCTTGGGCTACGATCATAGCAATTTGAGTGCGTAATTTTCTTTTTTTTTTTATATTGAAGAGGTATTTTTAGCTTCAAACCAAACTGAAGGGGTTTTACCTCAAAACCACTTTGGCTACGCTCATAGAAATTTTTGTGTGTCATTTGCGTTTTTATATTGAAGAGGTATTTTTTTTTAGCTTTAAACCTTGCTGTAGAGGGTTTAAACTCAAAACCCCTTTGGCTACACTCATAGCATAAATTGTGTGTGAGTCTGGTGTGAATGAACATTCTGTTTCTCTTTATAGTTATAATGTTTTGCTTGGTATAATGCACAAATTGTAAGACAAATTTCCTTATGGACAATAAAGATTATTATTATTACTATTATTAT
Source organism: Biomphalaria straminea (assembly GCA_021533235.1). Classification (NCBI taxonomy): domain Eukaryota; kingdom Metazoa; phylum Mollusca; class Gastropoda; family Planorbidae; genus Biomphalaria; species Biomphalaria straminea. The sequence continues at coordinate 31,286,537 of JADKLZ010000003.1, forward strand.
TATTATTAGTACGTAATTCGCTTTTTTATTGAAGAGGTGTTATTTTTAGCTTCAAACCCCGATGGAGGGGGGTTTTAAACACACAAAAAAACTCTAGACAACGCTCATAGAATCTGGTGACTGATGAATGGTTAGTCTTTTATTGAAGAGTTAATTTCGGAGGGATTTTAAAATCGTCCTTAGCCATGTTCTTGGAATATGTGATTGTCGCTCGCATTATTTTTTTTCTAAAAGATTGGGATTTAACTGCTAAACCCCTGGTAGAGGTTTTTAAACTTAAAACCCTTTGGCTGCGCTGGGGAAAGTAATGGTTTAGTATTAAAATCTGACATAAAATAAAGAAATCAAAGCAAAAAATCAGTTAATAAATTCGGGGGGGGGGGTTTGAACCCCAACCCCCGGCTACGCCCATGTTTACAGTTATTATATGATGGATGAGAGGATGAACTGACCAGCGGATGAACTGACCGGGAACCAACAATGTCAAGGACTCTGAATTGATGCTCAGTGTTGCCAACAATTGAGCTACAATTTGAACATGATCACACTGTGTGACAGTTGATTTTGTATCGCCTTCGTTAGCGTTTTGTTTTGAAATACATTGGAAGTCATAGAGTTAAAGTCTAATGCTCCTATTGAAGCCATTTTGTGTCTACAAACAGAAACGTATAGGCCTTTTTAACAAAATAATATAAAAAAAAAACATTGCTTCACAACACTTCCTTTATTTTGTACTCCACCATAGACATAAATAAATACAGGCTGGCCAATAAGAGAGTTTTATGAATTAAAGATGTGTTCAATGCAATTGTGTGTACTTTATTTTATGTCTATAAATTGTGTTTAATCTCTAAGTCTGAAGATCATGCAATTTTTAAATTTTTCATAATTCGGAAATCCGCATTCAATAGATATACATGTTTTCAAGTTACATGAAGTTAATTCCTTTTTTCCAATCTATATTTATTTATGTCTATGTACGCCACATTTATCAAGAAGTTAGCCATTGAGATTTTTTTCCCGCTTTGTATGTAAATCTCCAATAATAGAAACAAGACTAAAGAACAAAGAGGAGTAACTGTAGATTCTACTTCTCTTTCTTACAAACTATGTTAGCCCCGAGTCAAAGTGGTTGAAAGACAGCCAATAATTAGATTGAAAATGGAGCTTGAACATGTGTGGCTAGTTTCCTTCAATTCCCAACAACAATCGTTGTAGACAGCAGGTGAATGTACCACATTAGGAGCAACACTAAAGGATCAACAATGATACATGGCTACAGAACTTCATGTAATATCTGCTTCAAGGCCATTTTCTGTAGTAAACGTGTTTATTGTTAAAACATATTTTTTTTGTTGGTCTTTTTTTAACAATGCAGTTTATACAGAGTGATCTGCTCTTTGTTTACAAATTTTGTATTTTTTAAAATTAGATGCTGAATATGCTAAAAAAAAAAGCACATCTCTCTCTCTCTCTCTCTCTCTCTCTCTCTCAGGGCCAACCTTGGGCCACTGCAAGTCTACAACCTATGCGACCGCAGTGGGTACCGCACTTTCACAGGCTCCGCACTAATTCGATGTTTAAATTATAAAATTAAACCATTTTATAACTTATAATGGATTTTCCGCTGCCTCCTAATTTGCCAAGAACTCCTGGAATTCTCCCGAAATTGCAAAATATACGAAAAGGTCCTGGCAATTTCAGGAAATTGTAAAAATCTTTTGAAATCTCATGAAATATAGACAAAATTGTCATTTTGAATGACACCAATCCTACACGCGATAAAGAATGTGCTCTAAAATTCGACCGTTTTAACGCGCAAAACATGTAGATGTGTGTTGTGTATTTATATTTCTTGTTTTGTGTTGTAAACTGATCTGCTCTAGTGTGTCAAAATGTCATGGTATCCTGGTCAGCTTGTGTGTGTGTGTGTACTGTGTTATTGTGAACTGTTTTGTCATTCTTGTTCAATAATACCTAGAGTCTAGACATGCCTTCTAGTTGTGTTACATTAGGTTACTACAATATATTGAACAAGAATCCTGTGGATTAATTGTGCTTCAAACATTAAACATGGATCGTTTCCTAAAGCCTGAAAGATTGGTTGTGGATCCTAATGATCAGGACGCTCAAAGGATCTGGAAGCACTGGCTTCACACTTTCGAGAAATTCGCTTTAAAACTTGCCGTATCAAAAGGTGAGAAGTTCGATCTTTTGTGTAACTTTATTTCACACAGTGTTTACGAACTGATATCAGATTGTACTGACTTTGAAACTTTCGTAAATACACTCAACGGACTCTATATCAAACAAACCAATGAGGTTTATGCTCGCTATCTCCTATCCAATTGTAAACAGGAATCAGGACAGAGTGTTGACAGGTATGTTCAAAGGTTGAGATTGCTGGCTAAAGACTGCCATTTCAGAGCAGTCACTGCCCTCGAAAACCAGAACGAGGTCATCAGAGACGCATTCATTAGTGGCATTTCGTCACCAGAGATTAGGCAGAGACTTTTAGAGTACTCATCTCTGGACCTCGCAAAGTCATTGGAGGTAGCTAGATCTTTGGAGATGGCACAGAAACATTCTGTGACATATAACTCGCAACAAGCCACTACTTTTCAAACACCTCAAGCACAACAATCCACTATGTCGGAATTGCCGCTTTGCTCTGCTGTAGAAGACACAATTGATTCGACACCCGTTACCATAGCTGCAGCTCAAGGCAAGTGCTACTTTTGTGGAGGTGCTATCCACCCTCGTAGCAAATGCCCCGCTAAAGATGCAATCTGCAATAAATGCTGTAAAAAGGGACATTACAAAAAGGTATGCAAATCAAAATTGTCTACAGTTTACAGACCTAACACTAACTCAGCAGCGTATACAATTACAGCCGCCTCTTCGTTTTCTCTATCTCGCTGTAATGAAAATACAAGTTAACATCATTACCCTTGATGCCCTCATCGATACAGGTAGTTCAGACAGATACATTTCTGCTTCGGCTGTCAGAAAGTATAGATTCAAAACTTTTCACTCATCAAAACTTGTATCTATGGCCAACACTAATCTAACTGGTTATACTCGAGGCCATGTTAACGCCGACATTAAAAGTAAAGGCTCCACTTATAAAGACTTCAAACTACACATACTTGACAACCTCTGTGAGGATGTTATTTTAGGTCACGACTTCCTTGAACAACATGAGAGTGTACTTCAAGAATAAGATTACTAGGTTATGAAGTCTCCCATAATGAGATCAAGAGAGACCCCGACAGACTACTGCCCTTGCGTCAACGTCCTCCACCCGAGAACCTGAATGCACAAAGGCGAGCGGTAGGTCTATTCTCCTACTATGCCAACTGGATAAGGCATTTCTCAGACAAGATCCATCCTTTAGTTCACAACAGAACTTTCCCACTCCCTGAGAGAGTCAAAGATACACTTCAAACTTTAAAAGAAGAACTAGAAATTGCTGTTGTCACTAATGTAGACCACAAAACGCCGCTGGAGGTGGAACAAAAGACCAGTTGCTTTTTTCTCCAGAACACTATCTCCTAGCGAGAGACGTCAATCCTCCGTAGAGAAAGAAGCAATGGCCATCGTTGAATCGATTAAGAAATGGAGATACTTTCTATTAGGGTCACATTTTAAACTCACCACAGATGAAAGGTCCGTATCTTTCATGCTCAACCCTCGTCACCATGGCAAGATTAAAAACCACAAAATTCAGAGGTGGAGAATAGAACTATCAATGTACAGTTTTGATGTGTGTTACCGGCCGGGGGCTGACAACATGGCCGTGGATTCTCTGCAACTACAACCACCCCTACGTCTTTGAAAGAACTTCACAACACTCTTTGCCATCCTGGCATAGTGCGAATGTTCCATTTCGTCCGGTCAAAGAATCTCCCGTATGCAGTTGAAGAAATAAGAACTGTAACAAACAATTGCCCCATCTGTGCAGAGATAAAACCTCGTTTTTATCAACCTTCTGCCGGCAGCTTAATAAAAGCGACATCACCATTCGAGAGACTTGGTGTTGACTTTAAGGGACCACTCCCTTCTACCACTAAAAATAAATATTTATTGACAATTATTGATGAGTACTCAAGGTTTCCTTTTGCATATGCATGTCTACTGAAACAGTAATTAGATGCTTCACAAACTTATTCAGCATTTTTGGCACGCCCTCTTATATACATTCAGGACAGGGATCAGCCTTCATGTCTGAAGAGCTACGATCTTTCCTCAGAGGTAAAGGCATAGTAACAAGCAGAACCACAACATATACTGCCAAAGGAAATGGACAAGTTGAAAAGTTGAATTCAACTCTCTGGAAGTCAATTCTTCTTGTCGTCAGGTCAAAAGGGATACACAATGGGAGCTAGCCCTAAACGACGCTCTCCATTCAATTAGATCTCTACTATGCACTGCTACAAACATGACGCCTCACGAAAGACTATTTGCCTACAAAAGAAGGTCCGCCTGTGGTGTCTCTCTGCCGACTTGGCTATCTGTTCCAGGGCCTGTCCTAATGAGAAGGCATGCGAGGCAAAGCAAATATGAGCCGCTGGTAGATGAAGTGGAACTTATTGAAGCTAATCAGAACTATGCCCACATACGTCTTCCAAATGGACGGGAAGAAACTGTATCACTACACCATTTGGCTCCGAGAGGCGACACATCTTCAGAGACCGTAGTACATGATTTCGTTCCGAGAGACTTTGAGACATCTTCTGAGGTCTTTCAACACCAACTGGCTCCTGGTAACATTCAGACTTCTCCGGGTGTCTCCCAACACTCAGGGGCGCCCTAAAAATCCCGAAATTCAAAATTATAGTCTGGATTTGAACCCAGGACCTTAGGTCCGGAAGCCAAGCGCTTAACCATTCGACCACCGCGCCCATCGTAAAATTATGTTATTGTTTAGAGAAACCATTGTCATATGCCTGTTTCGGTCCGCAGAAGCGTCAACAGAACGATAGTTAAACGCTCTGTTGGAAATTCGACCGCATTAGCCCGGAGGGTAGAAATGGTTTGGCGGATTGTGGTGATTGTGTTTGTATAGACTAGTATAGAGCATTGTAAATATCACTTGATAGAACATTGTTTTTTTTTTATATTTGAGAATTCTATGTTTATGTATTATATTTTGTTGGTTGACTAGGTAAAGTTGGGTGACGGCCCTTGAGCTTTGTTATTGTTGCCAGAGGCTGAGTTATGGAGTGTTATAATACAATAAGAGTAATATAAGTAGTCAGTTTTGATAATTATGTCTAGATTCATTTAGTTCACATCTAATGTGTTGTCTTCAGCTACCGTTACCTGACTTTTATTAAAATTGTATTTTAGTGTTATTTCATCGCTGGCGTCTCTTGAAAGAAGTATTAGTACGTTTGTTTCAAAATACGATCCCAGAGTTCATAACAATCACAACACGGAAACATATTAAAATGTCTAATTTATAAGAATATTTTGATTAATGCTTTTACTTGATAAATATTCAACTATGAATGTACAGGACATAACTACATATTGTTGAGAAAAACTTATTTAGGCTATGTTGAATTGTCTCCCATGAAAAAAAATTGTCTTCGAAAATAATATCACAAAAGTTATTTCTCTATAAAAGTAGTTACGATAGTTATAATATATAGATCTAAAACAGGCATGTCAAACTCATTAAGGTATATGGGCCGCATAAACAACTTACTATGACCTGAGGGGCCGCAGCTAAAAATCAGTTGCAAAACAGCCTACTATTTTTTTTGTAAATTAGAAACAAAACATTAGAATACAATAATTAATGGCATACCTCTCCCTTAGCTAAATTTGTAGTACTATTTTCTAATTAAAAACTACTATGGTTACGCATTATTTGCTTTGTCCTGATGCTTGACTTCATTTCTGGGATACCATTTTATTAATGTCAGGTTGTAATTTGTTTGCCACTGACGCTTTCATCGCAGATGGCAAACTTTGATCAGATAATCTCGAACTGTGATATGTTTTTGTAGCTTTCATTATGCAAAAGAACTGCTCATAGAGACCAGTGCATGCAAACATAGCTAGAATTCTGGCTGCAAATTTCCGCAATTCAACGTACCGTTCAGGGTAAATAACTACAATTTTGTCACAGCCATTTCAATATTCTTCGATTTCAACTAAGTATCTGACAGCTATTCTATCAGCTCGAGTTGCACATTTCCAGCAGCATTTTCAGAATCATATCATATCGTGTTTAATCATAAACACGAAAATTCTTGCTCTTATGTAACGAAGTCGCGAAAATGGTAATTGAAAGCATCTACTAACGATTCTAGATGTAAGATATTCACCAAATGTCGCAACCGTATTTAATCTTTTTAGTTCCTGACACGTTGAGAAGTGAACAAGATTTTCACTTGGTTTATCCACAGTCCTAATTTTGCTTAAAAATTTATTTCACTTGATTACACCCAGTTGTGACAATTTTGTCTTTACTTTGAAGATTCAAATTCAAGTCTTGCAGGTGACCAATGAGATCAACTGCTAATGCCAAAATCCTGACTACATTCGTCAGTTTGGAAATGTTCAACAGGTTCACCTTTCATGTTCAGAAACAATACAATTTCCTCACGCAGTGCAAACAATTTCTTCAATATTATATGTCATGAGAACCAGCGGACTTCTGTGTAGTATGGAATACTATCAAATTAATGTCCAATGTCATCCAGAAACATTAAAATTTGGAGAGCATTAAAACCACGGGCACGAATAAAATTGAGAAGCGACTGAAACCGGTCTTATGTCATGTTGAAACTGTAATTGCTTTGCGCAGAATGTTTCTTGGTGAATGATGCACTGAAAATGAGCAAATTTAAAAGTATCATCAGTCTCTCTTATTTTTGCAGGTAACTTTGCATCAAGACCATTTCATTTCATGGTTGGTGCGCCATCCGTTGTTAGACTAGCTAGCTTTACAAAGCTAAATTGTACTGCATTATCACTTTGTTATTTCACAAAAACATCTTAGCTTGTTGTGGTGGTACGCATAGAACAGAACTCAAAGTAGTTCCTCGTGTATGTCAAAATTCCTGTCAGACTCGCTGGTCCTTATGTGCTACACCCTTTAAATAAGTTGACTCAGAGCCAATGAAAATAATTCAAAATCAGATATTTTGTTCTTTAATTGTTCACGCAACATGACTGACATGTCATTTATTCTATCTACCACAGTGTCACTAAAGTAAAAAAAGTAAAGACCTTGCGATCTATGGGGTCATCTGTTTCTTTGGCCAATGGTTAACGAGCAGGGTGTTATGTGGCCAGCACAACGACCAACCGCATTTACTTTCCCCAACTAAAGTCAGGTACCCATTAGAGTACGGTGGACTCATGGGCGCCCCGAAAATCCCGAAATTCAAAATCTCAGTCTTCACCGGGATTCGAACCCAGGACCTCAGGTTCGGAAGCCAAGCGCTTAACCATTCGACCACCGCGCCCCTCAGTGTCACTAGTTAACGCTATTTCTTTAAATGCTTTCACCTTTTTTAGGACAAATTAATTCGGCTTTAACAACACACTCCTTCTTAAAATCACATTTACTAAATGATTTGCAATGGCTTACAATGAAGTTTGACAAAATGTAGCTTGCTTTTACTGCAGACTCACCCTCGTTGTTCAGTTTAATAAATACTATTTTTTCAATTCAAATAACTTGTCATCTCTTGTTTTCCAACGTAATAGTTTACCATTATTTTTTATTTTTTTAGGTGGCCAGAGGGGCCGCATGCAAGGTGGTCGCGGGCCGCATGCGGCCCCCGAACACCCAGTTTGACATGCCTGTGTTATAGCATGTTAAAGAAGCCATAAATACAAATGTTTTAAAACATTCTTCAATGTAAATGTTAGAAATTATACAGAATGTACATATAGAAATATTCATCAAATCCAATAGAAAACATATAAATGATATGATGAGGTTTAATGTTATTATCACACTATGCAATCAGACAGTTTAGTTCTAGCACCCCAATGGCAGACACGAACAATTCAATCAAGACTCAATACGTAACAACATCTAGATCTAGAAGTTCAAAGGACAACGCAAACTTTTATCACCAACTGCGATTTTATGTGATCAATAAATCAACTGTGCATCCATCCAATTTCTTGATTTCAAGTCATGTAGGAAAGAGTTTGTTTTTACATTGTCTGAAATGTTGAATTAATGACTACAGTTTTTATAGGTAAAACATTCTCCATTCACTTCCCTGTCCCTAAGCCTAAACCCGAAGGGCTGAAAGTACTTCATCTTTACTTCTGTAGTTAATGCTCCATTTCACATACACCAACAAGAAATAAATAAATAATATAAATGAACATTAATTAATGTTCTCAGTTTAGATTCGTCCACACATCAACAACACTGTACACAGTTGTAGCAAGTAGAGGCTTAGATGAAACTTATGTTGGATCAGAGCTACGTTCGTGTTCAGTTGACTGAAGTGAAGATGAAAATGTTTGTACGAATCGCGAAATAATGAGAAACAGAGAAAAATAAAACAAAAATTCAGAAAGTCTTGTTGTAATAGCAGCAGTGTTTTCTTCTCCAATTTTGTCCACAGCTGAAACATAAATAAAAAAAATGATTTAGATTACAGAACGATATAAGGCTCAACTAAGAAGGAGTTAGGTTCAGCTACGAGGTACTCATCTATGAAGGAGTTAG
>JADKLZ010000003.1:31342893-31358699 GCA_021533235.1 Biomphalaria straminea
AGTCACATCAAATTAAAGGATATAAAATACAACAGCCTGTTATTATAAGCTTAGTATATGAAAGGAAAAATTCAAGTTAGATACTTACATTTTTATCTTTAACCCGTATGGTGAACATTTTTCCTTTGTGGCTAGCTTTGGTAACTCTAGGCCTAATACAGAATAAAATTTGTATCAAAATAGAATAAAAAGTAATAGTTCTATTGAAATAAATCGTCATCTTCTTTAAAGGGAAACTCCGATGGTTTTGACAATTTTTGATATAATATGTGTTTTGATTCACAGATAATGAATATATTATTCTTTTTTTTTTATTTGAAATAATAACTTAGTAATTGATGTTTTTCTGACGTTATTTTTCTGCGCATCCAAAACAGTCAGACTTTCACCGGGTTTCTATGTGACGTCACACTAACCTATTACTTTAATCTATTGACTCATTTTATAGCGTGAGACCATAGATACAAATTCTCATTAAAAAAATAAATCGCCGTCTATACGGTTAGATCTAGGATCTTGTAAGCAAAGAACAAAATGCGTATTAAAAGGAGATTTACATGCTTGACTAACCACGGCAGTGTATATTTTCTCGCCTGACCACTTAACACACAACAAACATTATCGCTTGGTTGTCTTGTCATGACCGACTACACGTAGTCTAGACTAGCCTTACACTGACCAGTTTGTTCGAATCAGTCAGACACACGATATATTTACTTCTTGGGATAGGGAGAGGTTTAGATGAAAATGTTTTTTTTCTTCGAGTTTGTTATCCTAATGCTTTTACATCTCTCTCTATATATATATAAAACTATTGCATAGCTCTGGACTATACCGTCACTAAGCCTGACAGCTTCTGTAAGAAAGAAGCGATACGATTGGTTAAATCTAGTTTCCCTTTCAGTATTGTTGATGGAAGTGACATATGTCTAAGATAAAAAACAGAATTTCAAAGAACCCCGTTTTTTAGGAGGCGTGGCAAATTTACTGTCCAATTTATTAAATATAAAATTTTCTAAGCATTTAAATAAAAAATGATATAATGTTTACTATTACAACTTTTTACGCAGAATTTAAATATGTCAATAACTAAAATTTGAAAAACTATGAGAGTTTCCCTTTAAATTAAAAATTAAACTAACCAAAAATAACTGGCAACTTTAGTTTTGTGTTTGTAGACTACAACTCCAGTTGGTGTCAGACCTAGAAAATATTCAACATTGCTCTCCCCCTGAAAAAGATACAATATCATATATCATAAGTTACAAAAAAGTCAAAGCAGTATTTACTGAACTATAATTTACAACGTTACAACAAATTAATATCTATGATATGTTTTTTTTTAAAGATAAAATGTATAAGATATAAATCTATCAATTTAGCAAAAATTGAACAATGATCTAAAACTTTTCCCACCTGGACTGGGTGAAGATCTACACCATACAACTCCAGCCACTTGACTTTCTCCAGATATTTTTGCTCTGCCATTAGGGGTGTAGCTCCACTGAAAAATTCAAAATCTTAGCTCATCAGCACATTTAAATTGGAAGTGCTAAATAGAATTGATTTAGAGTGTATGTTGGTGTATATAAAAAGACAATATTAAAATACAGTGAAACAATAACATAAAGAAGCCAGCTGGTGTCTGGATGGAAAACTACAAACCAGTGTAAAAGAATTTGAGAGTTGATCTCTTTAAAGAAAGCTGACACATTAGGTGAGCAGCAGGTAGATGTGTGCATCACTTCAACAGCCTCTGTTGTATCATTGTGAGCACAAGTTGAATGAGCTGGAGAGCTCAGGGTCATAGTCTGGCTTTAGACAGCATGGCAAAAATTCAGCATTACTTCATTTGATTGCATCAATTATGTTCCTATGTCCCCAAAAATTTTTTGGCATTACTCATAAGACAATGGAAGAGAATGAAATACTGGAACTGAAGAATTTAGCTTTTACTATCTTAACCACAATACTGAATTTTAAAAATTTTAGTAATTGTTCCTAACTCTGCCATAGAACAGACCCAAGCCCGGCTGAGAAAGAGAAAAGGCATCAATGGCCTTTTTAAAATTAAGTACTACATTTAATAGGTGACTGATTAATTAAATACATACTCTATTAATAAAGCATAAAGCATGTATGATTAATCATAAAATTAATTGATAACTGCAAACATCAATTTACTAATAACATATAATAAGAAAAACATGAGACAAGTGGCTTTAATAGAATATACTGATAAAACTATTACATGAGTGAATAAAATGACAATAGCGACAGACAGCAACCAATCACCCATGCCAATCAGACCACCACGGCTACTCCATCCTCCATGCACTGGACCCAGCGTCGCAGACTGCATCAGAGTTCAGTACTGCTGTCCATGTCATCTGATGTCAATCGCTGCATGTCTCATCGTCTTGCTGACTGGTCTACGCCACTGTCGCTAACATCTATTCAGACCCTCAATGCTATACTGTCACATACACAACACTGTCACTGCGACTCTCAACTAAGGCTGCCTGTCACTCCGACTATCACTTAGTCTGTCACTCTAAATAGACGAATAATCAAAACATCGCTAACAACTAGCTAAAGCGCCATTCTATTTATTCATAATGAACTAGCATCTAAAGCTAGATATATAACTAATAAAACATGTTCTTACCCTGGTCCCTTAGAATTAATTGACTACATTCTCTGGCAAACAACTCACACCTCTTGGAGCCAAGATCCAGAGCCAGCCTCAACGACTTGCTCCCAATGTCTGTATGTGTCGTTGACAAGAAATCGCCTAGCACATGACACATGCTACAGCTAGAACTACATGGCGCTGTGTCCCGACTGCCCCCAAAACTCTACACTATATAGGCGGAGACCTTAACCCACGCTTAAACTAACGCTATTAAATCTTCAAGTGTCTGCCCCACCTACAGGTATCAAGTCACCCTACAAGCTATACATCTAAGTGTCACACTATTTCTACCTTTTGTCTCTACTCTGTCAAGTCTGTCTGTGAACCGTTAAAACACCTTACAAAATAATTAACTTGCTCACACACACACGCAGCTGTGACAAGACACTATGGGGTGCCTGAAAAAAGTACAAATATCACTAAGAAGTCATATGATGGGATGGCTTGAAGAATCGTGAATACCAGCCAACTGACTGATGAAGTCCAAACAGGAGTGAGACAAGGTTGTTTGTTACTCTATCCCTTCTTGTTTCTGCTAGCCATAGATTGGGTCATGAAGACAGACCAGAAGCGGAACAGTATACAGTGGACACTGTGGAAACAGCTAGATGACCTCAACTATGCAGATGACCTGGCTCTTCTTTCTCACACACAACAGCAGATACAGGAAAAAATAAGCATCACTGTGAACAATTCAGCTAGGTCCAAGCAAGTCACTGGGAGAGATGGAAAGCTTCACCTATCCCGGCAGTATCCTAGACAGCCATGGAGGAACAGCTGCAGATGTCAGAACCCACATTGATAAAGTTTGAGCAGAATTTCATCAGCTGAAGAACACCTGGGGATCTAGGGAAATAAGCAACATCACCAGGCTCTTCAACACCATATATGCCAATACTACTTTAAGATTGAAGAGAACAAACAAAGCTGCAGCCCATTAAAGTAGATATTCCTCAGAGATGCAGGAGATGGATAGATTCAACATAACTAGACAAGCCCTCACCTGGAACAAGGAAAGAGAGAATATCCAGGAATACATAGTGCTGTATGTCAAGGTGGATTTTACAGGTTTATCTAGGGGCTGATCTAATTAACTAGGTTCCCCACCTGGAAGCAGATGCCAAGCAGGTAGGCAAGACAGTTGAAGAGACTCTCCCAGAACCTAGAAGCCTGGAGGGAGCTGGTTGGTGGCCTATGCTCCAGAAGGGATAACAGGCAGAGATTAATAATTTCTCCTAGTACAATAACAATGATGTATAGAAATGTATAATTCAGTTAACTTTCTGACCTTGTTCTCAAATTAGAATACATTTCTTAGAACTTCTACTCCTTCCTAGCTTTTCCTTTACTTAGTTGGACTAGTCAAATTGGAACATAGTCTCTGCATGACTATGGAACATAGTCTCTGCATGACTAAGGAAGTCATTCCATTTTCCCTCAAGTTTCATACCAAGACACATCCACTTGAGCTCTCTGCTTGACTATGGAAGTAATTCCATTTCCACGCATTTCATGCCAAGCCTCATTCACTTGAACCTGTGTCAGCTTGTGTGAATACTGTATCTTTGGTAAATTCATTTCATTTGGTGAAAAATGTAAGTGAAAATAGGTTTGTTTTTAAGGCAGCTAAGCATTAACAACTTACACACATCTCCTATGAATGCCAGCTATTTTAGCCTCCAATTCTACAGTTTGATTGGGAACAAAACAAAATTCAGAAACATATCCAGCTGTATGTAATCTGGGATCATAGTCACCTAGCTCAGCTAGAAATAACAAAAAAAGGATCACCATAGCTACATGAAAGCTAAATATTGTAAGGCTATAAGTATTTATTAAATATTCTAAGTAACATATTAACTCAGATTGCAATACAGTGCAGTTTTTTGGTTAACTTCTTATGCAGTACAATGGAATAGGATGTTACCATATTTTTGTGCATATAGCCTGCAGGTTATACATTTTTTTTACAAATGAATGGCAGCAGTGTGGGTTATACAAAGGTGTGGGGTTTACACAATTTATTTTACTCATAAACATAGAATAACGAAAACTATGGACATACTGGTGGGTCTATCCACTATTGTTTGCTGTGTGAAATGTACATTGGAAAGATTTATGAATCTTATAAGAGAATTTTTAATATAAACAGTAATCAATTGTGACAAGCAAGCAATTAAACTAATTTGCCATTACCAGTAGTGTTGAAGGGTAGGCTCATATTTCATGCGTGTGTGTTGCACTCTGTATCACTTGTCAGAAGGGACAGATGTCTGATGAGCAACAACTTTCATGTACCAGTGGTTTATTTTGTTTTTAATTATTTTGCTAATTGTGCGGGGTATGCAGGTATGTGGGATATGCGTGAAACTACTGTACAAGCAATTTTTTGTTGTTGAAAAAGAGCTCTTCCTAATTTATGAAAAAGAGAAGATAGACTTTGCAATTTTTTTTTATATTCCAAAAGGGATGTTAATAGGTTTTTTCATTTTGTTTATATACTTGTTTCAAAAAAAAAATGACAACCATAATAATTAAGTGTTTATGAGACTTAATTCAATTCTAAAATTATTGTAAGTATAAATTTTTACAAATTATAAATTTATTGTTCTATTGTTTAAATTTTTTGGTAGGAAAATTGTAAAAAAAAAATTTACTTAAAAATTATATTCTTATGATTAGTAGCTGAAGGTGGAACTAAGAGTGAATGGGTTAATATATTTAAAATAAAGATAACAAAAAAAGATGAAGCACAATATTGATGCCTTACACTGAAGGGCATAACCACAAAGTTCTGCAACTTCATCATAGGCAACTGGAAGACGACCTTGTAGAATGTCTCTTTTAATTTGCAAGAAAAATAAGTACCTGTGCAAAGTAAAAAGCTCTATTAGAAAGTAAAAAAAATACAAATCTATAGTTCAACATCATGGTTTGATGATGACCTATTTTGTCATCCAGGGGGCTGAGGGCTTTGCACTGGGGTTTTCTGTCTCATCATGTGGCTGATTAGACCTAAGTGAGCCTGGAATGTTTGGCTGCACACTGGGGCTAGTGTCACTGGCCTTGCTTTTTTTCTCTGACATTTTTCTTCTGCCAGCGCTGTTCTCTTGTCCTCTGTAATTTTTGGGCCATTTTTACAGCATGATGCCTTGATGCTCTATCATGTGCTTCCATCTCCCAGGTGGGAGTGTCAATGCTGAAGGTTTTCAGAGATGCTTTGAGGGTGCCCCTGTTGTTTTTTGTTAACCTTGTGATTGCTTTCCTTTCTTTAATTAACTATTAAGGTATCATTTAGGGATGTCTGCCATTCTGTTGTCACCTGTCCAGTGTAATAATTGTATTAACATATTGTGAATTAGCTCCCTTTTGAAAGTTATTTTAAATCTTTTTTTCATGCGTTCAATTACCACAAGTACATCACTTTGAACTATATCAAAATTCATTTTGTGTTGTGCTCTGACATTGTTATGTGTTACTCAAGAGTAGATATCCTCACCTGTATGAGTTAAAGTTTTTTTTATATTTATACTCTATACCAGATTAGGTTTGAATGTTATTTTGAGATTAAAAGTTTTGTTATTGAGATGCGACAATAGCATGTCTCAGTGGTGACAGTCATTTGATTTGTATGCCCTGTACCTGTCCTACTATTTTGATTTTCATTATAATATTTTAGGGTTGTCTCACTCCATGTTTTAAACCAGTTCCCAATGTTGTTATTGAAGTACACTGCACTAGTAGGCCACTAGAAGGGCAGTGTAAATGTAGCTATGCAGTACTTTAGTTACAGAGCCAGATAAAAGTATAGTTTTTTTCTGTTTCAGTTGTACTTTTTTCTAAGTTATAAATGTTTATCAATTAATTCTGCAAACACAGGAATCATCTCTAATACATCAGTTTCTAAATAACTCTTTTGTACTATTAGATTTGTCTTAAGTAAAAGTATTTTCACAGCAACAAGCAACACAGAGAGACAGTCACTGTGTTTTGTTTTATAATTATAAAAATAAGGCTTATTGCCAGGTAGCTTTTAATGAACAAGTGTATTAATATTATTTTTATGTTAAGTTTTTGGCAGCTCAGCAGGCCACATGGCCCATATTCTGCATATTGCCAACATCTAATTTGGGTGATAATTTAAAATGATGTGTCCTGTTCTAAATTAGAAGATTATAGTTTGCTCTCTATAAGAAAAAATTTCAACTAAACATACATTAATCAGTCATTTAATTCAGTGAATAAAATCAAGACCAAACACTTACCTGGTTATTTCATCACGCAGTTTGCAAGGATCAGCAGCATAAAATTTAACACAGAAGTAAAGTTTATGAGGCTCTGAACAAACTAAAGAATAAAAAAAAAACCTTGGTATTTCAAGCTCTCTATATAATAAAAAAAATATGGCGAGGGAGTGAGAAATCATAAATATCATAAAAGTTAAGTCAGAGGGAACTTCTGTACAATAATAAGCCAATGTTAAAGTTAGGCAATTTTAGGTTTAAGTAAATTCTAGACTAAACAGAAGATCACTCAATAAAAGTGCATATAAATATTACTTCTTGTTCTATTGTTAATTCTTTTCTATTTCAAGTTCAATGAAAATGTGTCTTAATATTGTGTTGTAAAAAATAAATGTCAGTAGGTGACACAACTAAGAATTGACTAATAGTTAGAAAGACTGAAAAATTATAAACCAAGGAATTGCTTGCTTGCAACATATTTTCACTAAAGACTTTTATATAGATCCTAAAAAAAAACTAGTGCTACATGAGTGGACCAGTGGGGTCAGTCAGCCCCCAATAAGTGTCAATCTGACAGTTCAGGAAGGATCTGTATAGTGAAAAGTACTCAGGCTTGTTACATCAGATATAGTCAGAAAGGATCTGTATAGTGAAAAGTACTCAGGTCAGCTACATCAGATATAGCCAGGTGACCACCCAGAAGAGTCAAGCGATGATCCACCCAGTTCTAGAAGGCCATTAGGGACTCTATTTAAAGAGTGAAGGTATCAGAGTCGAGTCAGTCACAACTTCCCGATCTACGATTCAGTACAGAATGACAGAGTTCAACAAGGTACAGAGAAACTACAACAGTACAGAGTATGGCAGTTCAGATATCCATGGCAGAATATTTGTGCAGTCAGTGTTATGTGTGTTCAATAGTACAGAATTGGATGTGATTTATTAGACATTAAAGTTTTAAGTTGTTTTGGAGACCTGAGTTGTCAAGTTCTTTGAGTTGGTAGTCTCATGTGGTGCAGTTTCAAGAGAGCCTGAATAATGAGAGTCAATGAAGTATCATGGATTGTCATTTATGTTCAACATTTTAAACCTATTTTAGATTTTTTGATGTATTGTCAGTGTCTATTCATTCTTCATATATACCATCTTAAATACCTGAATAATGAGAGTCAATGAAGTATCATGGATTGTCATTTATGTTCAACATTTTAAACCTATTTTAGATTTGTTGATGTATTGTCAGTGTCTATTCATTCTTCATATATACCATCTTAAATATTGCTATTACTTCATATACCCCATCTAAAATAATGCTCTTCACACACAGCTTCTAGAATATTGTTATACACTAATCTTACCTTTTAATTGTGATGAAAGACCTTTAGATAAATTAAGCCAGTGCTAGTTAAAAAAAAATTCAGAAAAATCATAGGATTAAAAATGTCAAAAGAAAAATCATTGCATGAAAAATTAACAAAGCAAAAAATATTTTTAGCATAAATGTGGCTTCAAATACTTAGCTGGAGAATCACAATATTTTTTTAAAAAAGTGATAGTAGTGAAAAAAATGAAGCTCTTAGCTCTTAATGTTTCTCAAGTAAACCATATTTTTATTTTATCAATTACAGACATTATATATAGTTATTACATCATGGTTCGATGATGACCACTTTTGTCATCCAAGCGAGCTGAGGGCTTGGCACTGGGGTTTTGTGCCTCTTCATGTGGCTGGTAAGACCTTTGTGAACCCGGAATGTTTGTCTGCACACTGTTGATAAATGCATCTTTAATGGAGTCTGAGTTTGGGTTGTTTAAATACAATTACAGAGGTTACTTCAAAAGAAAAGGTAACATGTCCTACATGTGTCAATCTAGTCATGCATGTAACTTAGTGACTTAAAATCTGCCAAGTCATTGGGTTTCCTGGCTGATTCAGACAACTCATTCCATGCTCTAACAGAAATAGAGGAGCACTAATACAAATTTGAACTAGCATATAGAATAAGAATTGTGCTTCTGAGTGTTTTATTTGAAGTTCTGTTAATGTATTTGTAAATTATGGTTCAGTGTTTTATCATTAGTGCTTTACTCTTTGGTTTTCTGTCCTGAAGGGCCTCTAAATCCAGTGACTGATAGTATTACTACAATCAAATGTGAATATTCATTTTTCATAAATCTCATAGCTCTGTTTTGCATCTGTTCTAGTTTGTTTGAGAGTCCCAAACAGAGGATACATTTTCTAATATTGGCCTGACCAAGGTTAAATAACATTTTAGTTTTAGATCTATATTCTTGTTTGATTTGTAAAATTTCTTTTTATAAACCTTAATGTTCCATTTGATTTTTTTTAGAGAATTTAGTCAATATGGGAATTCAGATATAATTCTTCAATTATTATAACAGTTTCCACTCTGGATCCAACACTGGTGTGACAAAGCTGAAATGTTATTGGACTTCCTAAAAAACTCTGTAAAAAGGCCAAAAAGATACTGTGTATTTCCTAAGACTTTACTGCAAGTTACAGAAACAGAAAAATAACAAGAAGAGTTGTGATAAAAGAAATGAGTCAGGCAAAAGAAATGACAGAAAGAAAACATAAAAGAATGACTGCATTGCAGGGCATAAGAAAATGTTTGAGAAGGGAAACAGAAAATAATGGAGGAAACTTGTTTGCAGATCACTTGTGTCCAAAGAGTAATGAAACTTACCGTTTGTCCTGAATAATCAATTAGTCGAAGTCCAAAATAATCTTTTTCTAACAGATTGATCATGGTACAGACCGTGTCAAATATTGTCTGACCCTTCCAGTTTCCCTGAAACATTCATCCAAAATAATCTGTTTTAGAAAAATGTTTTTAAAAAGCGAAAGACAGAAAAATAGAGACTATAATAAATGTATATTTTATATAACAACCATAATCTTTGTTAGTACAATAAGATAGAATTACCTTATAAGCAATATTTTTTTCTGCATCATCTAAAAACACAATTAAACAAAAAGGCCCTTTGACTTTATTATTTGTGCTATTTTCAACTTTATCTTTAGCTTCACCACGAAATAACCTTGGAAACAAACGAGACAATCTTCCACTTTTTGACATCATCAGCTCAATTAAATATTGTTTTTTGAAAAAAACATCTTTAAAAATCCTAAAATATAAAAGAAAAATATGATAATAATAAATCCATCTTATCATTAAAATGGTTTATATGATTCCTAATTAAGTTTCCTTTAAAGATTTAACAGTTAATTAAGAAAATAAAAAGTCAAAGTATTTGTGTAAGGAGGCGCAGTGGCTAAGTGGTAAAGCAATGACTAGAGGTCATTGGTTCAAAGCCTGGTGATGACTAGGATTTTTAATTTTGGGATCTTGAAGATAACTCCAAAGGTTCTGGCATTAGTTGGGGAAAAGTAAAGGTGGTTGGTCAATATGCTGGCCACATGACACCATTGTTAACTATGGGACACAGAAACAGATGACCTTTACATCATCTACCCCAACGCTGGCAAGGCCTGAAAAAGGAACTTTGCTTTTAGTATTTGTGTGGTCAACAGATTAACAGTGTTGTGACCATCAAAATAAACAACTGTTCACTAACTTATTACAAGTGAACCATTCCAGGCCCATGCATGCTAAGTAGGGAACTATACATTAAATTTTAAGTCTTTATTAACCCTCCCCATTCCCATTCTCTCACTAACTTGCTAGTGTGTACTTTGTTCATAAAAACTTTAACCTAGATACATAATTGGGTACTCACTATTGAAGATATGTCCAACAGCTTAAAAGATGATGATGAATTAGCATTAGATGAATACTAAGAAGGACACTAATGTTTTTCTAAAGACACCACATAATCAGGTGGTGCACTGAGTGTCTTCATCTTCAAACTATTATTACTCCTGCTTAGAGAGTAGGCCAGATGTAGCAGATCACTTCATGTGTGTTATAAACAAATTAATAGGGTGTTCCTGACATAAAACAGCAATAATACTGTGATAAATATTTTTTATTAGTTTTTGAAAACCTGTAAACCAACTAGTCCATGACAAATGGACTACAAAGTAGTGAGGGAAAACTGTAATTAACTATCAGTGGAGTTGGCTGGACTAACAAAGATTCTACAAATATCATAGGGATTTCAACATAAAAACCTGGGTTTGGTTGCTAAGTATTTTGCCCCCACATTTTTTAAATTAACAAAAATAAAAAAAGATAGAAGTAAAGTTGCTTAGCTAGAGACTAGCATGTAAGTTTCAGAGATATAGACTGACAAAATCCAGATCTACCATTAGAGCTAAGATGCCTAAGAGTATAGTTAGTCTGAAAGGGTCTGGACCTAATGAGTTAGACTGTAGATTTAGATTCTAGATCTATTTCTTTACTATTAAAATCATTTATAAATGATGCTCACTCACTCACTCAGTCAATGACAATGACACTGAGACTGAGTGGTAATACTAGATCTGGAGTCTACATTCAATAGATGATATATATAGATCTAGATTAATAAAGAATACAAGATAGATCTTATCTAATATATTAAAGACATTACTTAAAAAAAGAAGATAATTACGTCCTTCATATTTCATGTGTCAATCTAGTCATGCATGTTAATCCATGCTAAGTGGAAGGTTTTCATGGCTTATTCAGGCAACTAGGGAAAAAGGAGCACTTTGTATGAATTTGTTTTAGTGTATGGAATAAGAAATGTGCCTCTATTCTCTATCTTTGTGTCTTTTAAATATTTTATTATGTTTTGTTTTTCTATTTGTAAATTATGGTTCAATATTTAGTGTATTATAGATATATTGTTGTCTTTACAGACTACCAATCCACTCTGCATGCATTTAACAGCAGAACCTCAAACAGCCCAAGAAATTTGACAACACTTTATCAAATGATGTCAAAATTAATTATCACAATCACATAACAGTGGATCCATGCACACATTGGCATCATGGGAAATGAAAAAGCAGATAACTATCAAAGGCAGGATCATCTATGGAACAACCAGATAGACCTGTTAACTACCTCACCCTGAGGTCAATGTTAGTCAACAACCACAAAGAGGAGTGGCTCAACCAATGAGCATCAATTAATACAGGCAGATCCATGTACAAAGAAATGACTATGCCAAACAAACTTGACAGTTTTAACTTCCTCACAGGCAAAGAGCAATCTACTATCTTCCAACTAAGAACAGGACATAAATTTAATTGAGTTAGCCTAACATTAGACTCTAAATTAGGATTAAACAAACAACTTATTTAACAACTAACTAGATTTTTTACTAAAAATAGTATAATACTACTGAGTCTACTACTCTATTTAATTACATTAATATCGACTATAGATCTAGAGTCTGTCTAGATCTAGAATCTAATTATGTCTACATAAGATCTATCTATAGTCGAGGAGAGTCAAGATCTAAATTCTAAATGTTCACTAAATGAAAATGTTTATTACTAGAGTCTAGATCTAGAGAGTAGATGAGTTAAGAGTAAGAGTTGTAAGAGTAAAAGTAGATGATAGCTCATGGCTGCCTGGTCGTGCTGTTTATATGCGCTGGACTGTCGCTTGGATTTACCGATGGTCCCGGGTTCAAACCCTGCAAGCTACCATCCCCCCTCGTCCTGAGGGAGGTTTGGACCAGGAAGTAAGCTATCTTCAACTTTGAAGGAACATCCAAAACATGTAAAAACATTTTACTAACAAACAAACAAGATAGAAATAAGATCCTATCTAATATATATTGATTATAAATCTAGAATCTAATTCTACTATTATAATCTATAGTTTCTAGATCTAGTCATCTAGCGACTATATCATCTATCATCTATGACTATGTCTATAGTCTATATATATATATATATATATAAAGATCTAGATTTAATCTAGATATAATCAGATATTACTATCTAGATCAAGATCTAGAATGTAGACTGTAGTGTAGATACTGTAGAGCAGGCATGTCAAGGTGTATGGGCAGCACAAAAAACTAACTAAGACCTGAAGGGCTGCAGCCAAATCGGTTGTAAAACATAGCCTACTAAATTTATGTAAATCAGAAACAATACAATAGAATATGCAGGAATAAGTGGAATATCTGCCCCTTAGTTAGATAAATTTGTAGTGCTACTGTATTAATAACATATTACTATGGTTACGTGTTTTTTTCGTTGTCAGATGCTTGACATCGTTTCTGGGATACAAGTTTATTAATGTCAGGTTGTAGTTTGTTTGTCACTGACACTTTCATCACTAATGACAAATTTTGATCAGATAATCTTGAAAGGTGGGGTGTTTTGTAGCTTTCATAGTGGAAAAGCAATCAAATTTTGTGTCAAATGTCATCCAGAAACATTAAAAATTGGCGATGATTTAAGCCAAGGCCACAAATAAAATCAATAACCACTGGAACTGGTCTTAGTACATGTTGGAAATGTAATAACTTAGCTCATAATGCTTCTTGGTGAATGATGCACTGAAAATGATCAAATTTAAAATTAGCATCAGTCTCTCTTATTCTTTGCAAGCAGCTTTGCACCAGCAGCATTTATAACCTAAATTATGGTTGGTGCGTACCTTGCACCATCTATATCGCTAACATTAGCAAAGGTTAATTGTTCTGCAATAGCACCTCCTGTAATTTCTCAACAACATCCTCGCTTGTTGTGGTGTTATGTACGTGTACAAAACAGAGCTCAAGTAGTCCTTCGTGTATTTCAAAATTCCTGTCAAAGGTCCTTACGAATATAGCCAACTGTGCTACATCCATTACATCAATTGACTCATTGAGAACCAATGAAAAGAATTCAAAATCAGTTATTTTGTTCTTTAATTGTTCACGCAAGCTGACTGACATGTCATTTATTCTGTCTGTCACAGTGTTCCTAGTTAACGTTATTTCTTTGAATGCTTTCTCCTTTTTCTGGACTTCTGCAGCTTTAACGATACACTCAATGATAAAATCACCTTCACTAAATGATTTGCTATAGATAGCTTTCAATTACTTTTGACAAAATGTAGCTGGCTTTCAATACAGACTCACTCTCATTTTTCAGCTTAACAACTACAATGTGTTGTCTTTTAAAACTATATTTTTCAATTTAAGTTGCTTGTCATCTCTCATTTTTCCGGTGTAAGCATCATATAATATGCCTTTTTGTCAATAGGGTAATGTTGTTTGACATTGTACTCTTTGGGCAGACAAATGCAGGAATAATGAGGAATTGTATTCTATTGTAGATTCTTATGTTCATTTTTCCTGAAAATTAGAGGTGACTGTTAATTGTTTAATAATTGAACATTATTTTGATAATTCTTAAGGTGGCCAAGCGGGCCACATGCGGCCCACAAACACTGACTGAGTTTGCATGCCTGCTGTAGAATAAGTTCAATAACTATACACAGTCTGACTAGTATAAATTAAACTATAGTAGTAGTAGTCTATAGATAGTATAGTGATAGTCTACAGTACATTCTACTTCTAGATCTAGATATAATTATAATAATAAATATATAGATCTATAGACACTATAGTATATAGATGTAATATGAATATTCATTTAATATTTTAATATCTAGTAATTATTATATGCATGTATAATCATCATTTAGTATCTACTAGTAAATTCTAGATCTAGGTAACTAGATATACGTCTACGAGTAGGATAAAATAAAGTTAAATAAAGTATGAAAGTGAGTCAAGTACTGTAAAGTCGTCAGACTGTCAGTGAGTGTCAAGATCAACTTCAAGATGATTGATCATGTTAATAAATTGTTAATGATGCCATTTCATTACTAGATTTACTAGTCTAGAATAGTCTAGATCTAGAATCTAGGAATAGATCTATACATTTAATACAACATAGATCTATATTTTCTAGATCTATAAGTTAATTGGGTTATTTGTTATCTAAGCAAATATTCTAGATATAAAAAAATATATGAATAATGAACTCTGCTTCCTACTAGAGTCTAGTAGATTCTACTATACTACTATACTAACTATAGGTATACTATCTAATAGTATATAGACATTAGAAACTTATTAGTACTGCAGGACTACCAACTACCATATTGTTTTAATCACAAGAAAAAAGTTTTAAGAAATCCCCAGATAAATCAAAACAAAATTCTTGCACAGCGTTTGTCAAAGAGAGGACCACAACGTTTCTCGGAGAGGCAGGGAGGGGGGAATACAATAAGACTTGAGCTGGACACTTTACCAATAGCGCCCTTTACTTCAAATCCATTCCTTTTTTTCTCAAAGTAAGAATTTAAGAGAGAATATAAAGAAAGGCCAATATTGGTGTATTTTCTGTGAGGACACAATCATAAACCTAGTATATGTATATTTAGCGAATGGAATCTGTAATGAGCGGGATCTTTTTCAACATCATCTACATATAAGACGTTTCTGTCGCGGAACTTTTTTTTATCGCACAAAAGTCGTCACTACCATGAAATGCAATAGCCGAAAGAGATTCGACCATTTTTTGGGAGAAAAAAATCTAGAAAGAATCACACTAACGGAGAAGTTTTGAAATATTTTCTTCAAGAAGTTTGACCCATATTGTCGCCCCTGCCTTTCGCGAAAACTGTCTATATTTGACAAGGTCTTACTTGGTAAGAAGACAGATCTTATTGGTGCCCCAATATGGTCCTACAGACTAAGAAATAAGTGAAGTGCAAGTGAAGTTAAATGTGAATCTGGCGTAACTGATTTTTTTGAGTGTTATTGACTGGACAGCAATGGACAATGCAATTCAAGTGTATAAATAATGTTTCACTACTTATTAATTGTTGGTTTAAATTATATTCCACTTAAATGCATTTTAAATGAAAAAAAAATCTTTT
>JADKLZ010000003.1:31363485-31380133 GCA_021533235.1 Biomphalaria straminea
TCTCAACAGGGGCCGCCTCTGAGTTTGTGTATCACACAAACTCTCTTTGTCGCTGCTAAAAGTTCATTTAAAAAAATTATATCAAAGATAAACAACAGATCTTATTTAGTGCCCCAGCGGTCAAAATATACATCTTCCGTGCTTTGATCTCTCAACGTTAGCCTTGTATAGCCGATGTTCAAGACAACTGCCACACCTCTTTTATGAGTTGATTACTTTACGAGTAAATACTGGTATGTTACTCGTATAAAGGAACAAAAAAATGTGACAGCCCATGCCGTATATTACATTATTAATTGTCTTAAAGTAGGTTTCATTTATATTGCATACTAATTAGGTTTTTTCTCTTTAAATACTGTTTGCATAAAATATTTTTAAAAATTAGATTTTGAGCTTTTAGAAAAAAAAAAGTAGCCGTTGCATCAGAACTTTGAATGCTCTATATTATCGTGATGTCAGATTTTGATTTTCTCTTCTACTTTCTGAGCACTAAACGGGACGGACGGACGGACAGACAGACAGACAGACGGACGGACAGACAGGCCACACAAAACTAATAGCGTCTTTTCCCCTTTCGGGGGCCGCTAAAAAAAACATTCCTCACCCAGATCTTACAATGGGAAAACATACAGAAGAAATCAACGCTTTTTGAACAAGGGTTTCGATCACGATATCTTTGGGTACTATGATACCGATGAAGGCAAAGAACAGTAAACTGTTAGAACAAACGAAACAGACAGTTATAGACCAACGTCCAGAGAACCTGTTGTGCCAGTCAAGACAACCAGAAGTCGAATAGTTAGAGTTCCTAGTAGATATCAGTTTAAGAACTTTAGTAGAAAGGATGTGATAATAACTGGAAAAGAAGGATCTCTGGGGTTAATTTTGAAAAAAAAAAAAAGTTGAACAACTCAATATTGCTTTTGGATTTATGCCTAACAGACGTATTCGCTGGCCAGACAGACGGCCACTCATTGTGATTGCGTCATCATATGTTTAACCAATGCATCACGCTGTTTTGTAGCCCCACCCTAGTCAACCCGAATTATGGACAATTCTAGCATTATTAAGAATAACAAGTATTAAGAATATGCTGTATATCATACAGTTTTATTCGTGGCCAGTAGCGGCCTTAGGGAGGGGCAGCCATCCCAGGCCCCGCGCTTGAGAGGGGGCCCCGCGATCGGAGATTTTATTGTCACAAACGTGATCACGTAATATTTTCCTAATACAATCCAATTAAATGTCGATGTTTTGTATACGAAATAAAATATCAGGATCGGTTGCTTCCCTCTATTTGTTTTTTTTTCCAATAGGATATGGCCATGAAATTTTAAACTTTTTTAAAGTTGAAAGAATTTACTTTATGCAGAACAATTACAATACAGTATATATAGCACTAAGCCAATAGTAAGCCAACAATGGCTACGCAATGTTCTATGTTTTGTAACAAAAAGGAAGGCCCACAGCGTTAAGGCAGACATACTGTCTGGTTATTATTACAACGTTAGAGACGGATTAGCCGGTTAGCGTGATGTGGTACGGTATATATAGTTTATCCTTACGGGCCCCGCACATGACACACGCACAGGGTCCTGCGCACTGCTAAGGACGCCCCTTGTTAATTATGATCTATGTTCCATAGACATCAATAAGTAAACAACAACCATTGGCGTCATGGCGAAGAATGAACCTTTATTATATTGAACGCGTGCACATTTGCGCACCATATCAACATCCCCTTTTCTTTAAAAAAAATTAAAAAAAAAACATTTCGGGGAATATCATAAAAAAATAAAACAAAACCACAACAACATAAACAACAAAACATCATATACATATAAACGCTTCAATAATTATGAAACATATCACATATAAAAATCAACATTAAATAGTTCATTAAGACACATAGTCATTGAATCTTGTCGGTTTCTTCAACTGATCCCTTGGTCGCAGGGAATGACTAGTTGATGAGTGGCGAATGTGTTCATTCTGAGTTCTATTGTCCTGTAAATTGTCATCAGTATCGGAGAATATATCTTGTTGTTCTGTTTCTCTGTTCGGGTTGATATGCACTCTGTTTCTTTGAAATGTTACGCTGGTCACAGGCGCTTCTGCCAATTTGACGCAGCTTAACAATTATTTACCAGTAGCCAGGTGGTGACGCTACTGGGTGGGTTCATTCTGTGCACTCTGGTGCAATACCAGAGGGTGGACTTCACCTGAGTGACCAGACTGGCACAACTAGACTAGCTAAAACTAACTAAGCTAAGATAAACAATTAAACTAAGCTAAGATAAACGACAACTATAAATAAAATAACTAAACTAAATTTATAGACAAATTATATATACTTTTATTTACAACAAAATAAATCAAATCAAAATTAATCAATAATAAAACGTACCCTCACACAAAATTAAACTAAATGAACGGAATAATAAAAATACTGATATACCAACTCATCTCAAACTAAGACTAAACAACTACCGAAATCCACACACTTACCAATAAAAGTACAAACACTAAAACCTACCAAACAAACTATACATATATCCACTATCTCACTATATGTCAAAATAATACCCTATTCCTAAACTATAACTAATGACAAGACATAATGGCAGACTTTTAGGCAATCCAGCCTCGTTGGCGAGGAATGATAGCCTATAATAAAAAAAACACTAGTAAATAAAAATTAAAAAATAGAAAAATAATAGTTAAAGTCTAGATCTAGACCACACACAACAGCATCAGTTGGGCTAGACTGCAATAAAATAATACTTTAGATGTAGCTCATAAAAGCCACATACTAGGTCTACCCCACAACCCACACAGGCTGGGTAGACAACAAACATTAGATCTAGATTAATGCATACACAAAAGCATGAGGAAAATACTTTTAGCCTCATGTTGCTAATTAAAGCCTTAACAAATTTTAAAATATTTACACATAATATTTTTTTATAATAACATGAAATAAGGAAAAGAATTATCTACATTAAAGGTGAGACTACAAGCATGAGAGGCAGAGACGCCATATTCAAATTCAGCTGGACCTTCCGGCTACACCGGACAATACAATATTATGGCTGCTACATTAAGCCGAGATTAGACACAGAACCAATCGGCCTAAATCTAAACAAATAATACTAGATCTATGATCAATCAAGACAAATTACAACTAATTAAAAAAAATAAAAAGAAACAAGACGTTCAAGACACTTACAAACGATCCCAGCTGACGGTCTAGCAATGTCTGCCCCGACTCAACTGACCAGCGCAAAACCAAAGAAAGGAAAATACAAAAACATCCGCCCAGTTTATAGCGAGGCCACTCAACTGGCCAGGTAATCTACACAAAGTACAAGCTAAAAATAATATATATACAACTGCAAGGCTACATTTGGTACAATGCACCATTGTCACCTCGAATAATGTATGCTCTCTGGTTGACTTGAGACTGGATTCTTCCACGTCTCCACGTAGGGTCATTCGGAGATTGGAAGTAGACCAGCTGTCCAGATCTCAGCTGACTTAAATTTCTTGACCTCTTATCATAAGATGTTTTTACACTCATCTGACGTTTTTCTTTCCGTCTCATAATGTTCTCTTGACATGTAGAAATCTTAATGTTACTCCTTTTGCTTGGTATCAGTGTTCGAGTCATCCGACCAAAAAAACATCTGAGCTGGGCTTAGATTTGTGTCTTGCCTTTGAGTATTTCTAAATTCCAGAAGAGCTTCATAAGCATCTGACTTTGATTCTCTACATTTCTTCATTATGTTCTTCAAAATTTTAACTGCTGACTCAGCTTTTCCATTGGATTGATGGTGTCCTGGGGAGGATTTCAAATGTGTCACTCCCCATTCCATCATAAATTTGGAAAAATATTCCGATGTGAACTGAGGTCCGGAATCAGATATACATATTTTCGGCACCCCATATCGTGCAAATAAAACGTTTCTTTATAATTGCATGTGTTGTTGTCAACTGCATGTTTTCTACCTCTATGAAATTTGAATAATAGTCCACTATAACTAGATATTGTTGGTCACACATTTGGAACAAATCAATTCCAATCTTGTTCCACGGATTATCGCCTATTTCGTGCTGTATTAATTCTTCTCTCTGATTTGCTGGTTTGTGTTTCTGACAAATGTAGCATGAGTTGGCTATTTCCTTTATTCTAGCTGATAATCCAGGCCAGAAAACGTTTCTTTTGCTCTTCTTTTCATTGAGTCTATTCCCAGATGTGCTGCATGGAGTTTTTCTTCTATTTCCTTGCGAAGTGATATCGGTATGATTATTTGTTCTCCTTTCAACAAGAGTCCGTCTTCGTATGTTAACATGTCTCTTAGCGAAAAATATTGTTTGAGTTCAGGTAGACTACTATGCTTGTCTGGCCATCCGTTTAGGATATACTGGATAAGTGTTTGCATCGTTCTATCTTTCTCTGTCTCGATTCTGACTTTCTCCAGCACTGCATCTGGTATGGTCAGTCCTACTGTGTTGACACAAACATCAGGTATATCACTCTTTTCCTCTGATGGGTCTCTACTCAAAGCATCGGCTATGAACAAATTTTTGTCTTTGACATATTGAAAATGGATATCGTAACGATAAAGGCGCATCATTAGACTTTGTAGCCTTCTTGGAGCAGAACTAAGTGGTTTTTGAAGGATGTTTTCCAGTGGTTTATGGTCATTCTGAACTATAACTGTCCTGCCATACGTATACTGGTCGAAACGTTCCAAACCAACAACCACTGCCAACAATTCTTTTTCAATCTGTGCCCATCTTTTCTGAGTATCAGTTAATGATCTATAAGCATATGCTATTGGACTGCCATCTTGTAATAACGCTGCTCCCAACCCATTTTGGCTACTATCTGCTTGTAATGTAAGCTCTTTGTTAGGATCAAAATATATCAGTGTGCCATGATTCGATATTTTCTGTTTTATCTTGTTGAAAGCTCGTGTGCATTGATCAGACCAAATAAATGGTGTGTTCTTTCTCGTCAACTCTGTAATGGGCAGTAAATCTGTCGACAGATCTGGAACAAATCTTGCAAGATATTGAACCATGCCATAGAATCTTCTGACCGATGAGATATCTTTTGGAGCATTCAAACCCAAAATCGCAGATACTTTTTTCGGGTCTGGTTTTATTCCTGCTTCTGTAATTATATGACCCAGAAAGTTAATCTCAGCTGTTCTAAAAACAGACTTATCATGGTTCAATTTAATCTTCTTTTCTTGACATCTTTTCATCAGCTCTCGTAGGTTCATATCATGATTTCGTAGTGCTTCTTCTTTCGTTCTTCCTCTTCCTACCACTATAATATCATCAACGTAATTGAAACAGCCTTTCAGTCCTTCTAGTGCTAGATTTAATCTTCTCTGAAAAATTTCTGAGCTAACTTTCAGACCAAATGGTAATCGCTTCCATTTGTATCTGCCAAAAGGGGTTATCATAGTCGTTAGATTCGATGACAGTGTATCTAGTCTGACATGCCAGAAAGCTTCTTGGACATCCAATTTGCTGAATATTTTGGCATCGTTTAAATCTGCCAATATGTCATCTAAAGTAGCCAAATTATAGAATTCCCTTAGTAAAACTTTATTCAGGGCTTGTGGATCTATGCAAATCCTATTTTTTTCCATTAGCTTTCTCCACTATTGCCATCTGACTCACCCACTCTGTAGGCTCTATCACTGGTTCTATGATTCCTCTCTGCACTAGGGTCTTTAACTCCTCCTTAACTCTTTCTTGTAAAGCGATAGGGATCTTTCTACACGGCAGAACCTTGGGCTTCATGCTGCTATCAATTTTTAAAGACACTTCTCCTAAGTCACCCAAATCACCAGTAAACTTTGAACTACAGTCTTCTTCTTGGTTATTCACTACTGATGCTATGAATCTATCTTTATTGACGTTTATTAGTTTCATTCTAGTTAAGGTTTCATGACCTAGTAGGCAAGTTAGATTATTTGGCACAACTATATATTCTATCCTAAAGACTTCATTAGTTTTCTCATTTCTAGTCGTAAGAGTGGCTTTCCCTATGGGGCTCATCTCAGTTTTAATCCACATTAGTAATCTTTGCGTTGCCTTTTCTATCTGATTCTTATTTACGTATCTCTCCTGTATGGTATTTACATCAGCTCCACTATCCATTCGAAACCTTATACAGTGACCATTCACTGCCATAACTGCTGTCATCCTTTTCGTTTTGCTGTTCTCTTAAGACATCAGCCATTTATTTTCTATCATCATGACTGCAGCTGTCTTTCATCGTCCGACATATCCCCTGACATCTGCTGAATTTTCTTTTTGCACATCAAAGCAAAATGATGTCTCCCCATGCAGGGCACTTTTCCTTAGTGTATTCGTGAATTCTTCCACAATACCTGCATTTACCTTTCTGAATGTTTGTCCTTGAGGGTGTTGATACTTTCTCAATCATTGGAGGGTCGGCTTGTATTAGTCTCAACTGTTTCTTGGCTGTCTCGTAAGCTCTGCAAATGTCTCTGCACTTTTCCAATGTGAGATTACTATCTTGTAGTAATTTCATTTTGAGGCATTCATGTCTAACACCAAGAACTACTCTGTCTCTAATCAAGCTATCTTCCAGTCGTTCAAAACTACACGTTTTTGCTAGCCTTCTCAGATTTGTAATATACTTTTCAATACCGGTATCCTCGTCTTCCTGTTGTTCACGAGTATTCAAAAGATAGCGCTCATAAGTTTCATTCGTTTTTCCTATACAGAAACCTTCAAATTTGTTTAGTATTTCTTCCATCTTTCTTTCTTTTCCCCTCTCAATTTCGAAACCATCATATATGTCCATTGCTTTTGTCCCAATAATTGTTAGAAATGTGGCCACTCTGACCTCCTCTGATTCTTCCGCCAACTTAATGGCTAACTCATAGTTTCGCCAGCTCCGGTGAAACTTTTGCCAATTAGCAGCCATGTTACCTCGAGCGGCTCGGGTACAGGAAGGAAATTTCTAGCTGCCATTGCACGGCGTAGCCTTTTAATTGTTGCCTATTTATTATTGTAAACAATAAACCTTTATAAACCTTTATACCCTGATTAATGATTACCTCTGATCATTAATACACCGCTGCCACCATGTTAATTATGATCTATGTTCCATAGACATCAACAAGTAAACAACAACCATTGGCGTCATGGCGAAGAATGAACCTTCATTATATTGAACGCGTGCACATTTGCGCACCATATCAACACCCCTGTTTGTGGTTACAAAGAGAATAATATTTTTGTTTTTGCTACAAGCACGTTTGATCTCTTTTGAAAGTAAAATAAATCGGCAACAAATCTAATAAAGATTTGCATTTTGAAATGTAAACTAACTTTAACTTTTCTCTTTCGGAAAAATATTTTAAATTGTACTGGTACTTGACACTATTTATCAATCAATTATATTAATTTATGTATTTACAAACAAATTTCGGACACCCGTTTGGGGGCCCGGGGGGATTTTCAAAAGCTCCCCCTCACTCAGGATACAAATAAATTTGATCGCAATTTAGTACCGGTACTTTAAATAAAATTCTAATTAAAATGTATCCTCTAATACAAAATCTTAATTTCCACTTATCCTTATTTCCACCCCGCGCAATCAGTTTCGCATAGTGCCCCGCAATAGCTAAGACCGGCCCTGCTGGGAATTACTGATGTAGAGGTATAAATGCTTCTTTAAAAAGATCCAGATCTACATACCGGGTACCGGTATGCTTCAATGCTTGAGTGTTTAATTTTTTATTACTTTTCTACACACTATTCATGATAAGGCGGCCTTGGAAAATTACTGCCCCCCTCCCCAATGAAAAAAAAAAGAAACAGCGAGAAAAATAAAATAACGCAACTGAAATTCATGAATCACAATATCACAGGCTAGTAAACATTGAGTCCTAGTTTGAGTACTCGACTATGTTTTAATCTGATCCAAGTTTCGCAATTTATTTGTATCCTGAGCGAGGCCTTCACCAATTACATGAACCCTGTTCATGGATTAAATATACCGGTACCCTACACAATGCCTCACAATGGTAAACAGATCCTTTATCCAGTTTTGTAAAGAAAATCACAATAAATAAACAAAAGCGCAT
This sequence comes from Biomphalaria straminea, assembly GCA_021533235.1. Lineage (NCBI taxonomy): Eukaryota > Metazoa > Mollusca > Gastropoda > Planorbidae > Biomphalaria > Biomphalaria straminea. The sequence goes on from JADKLZ010000003.1 coordinate 31,371,627, forward strand.
GTTTTTCAATATCCAATAGATAACCACTTTAAAAAATTATTTTCTGAATGTATTATTGAGGCATTAATGAACTTGACCAGAACAATATATTGCATTTTGAAATGGAATGGTGGAGAATTGTTAACTCCCATTTTTTGGTCAGAGATGTAAATGTTATTTTCAATATTCTAATACAAGTGATGTATCAAAGGAACGGCAGTGCCGACAACAGTTAGGGGTCAGCGGCCTCGCAGGTTCTGCCAGGGTGTAGCATTGGGTGCTGCAAACTGCCTTAGAGTCGACAGCGCCTGATTTTTCCTCAGGCTTGACTCCCTGCAGGAGAGGTGGAAACTAAATCGCTCCGATCACAGCTAATTTCCATAAGATATCCATAGTCGCTTCGCAATTGAAGGAGGCCATAGATAGATTAAAAGTAATGTCGGTGTTTGGCAGTACACGTTCCCGTAGCAGATAACTCTGTAGGTTACGTTCAACAAAAACTAATGGGCAAAGAAAAATTATTAAGCATTTAATTTCTAAGTATTCAACAGTTTTACCGTAAAACCATGTTTTAAATTAATTGAATGCATAGATGTCTCCTTCTTACTTTCAAAGTGTCACGATCGATGATCTACAACAAACTAGTCCCCACAGTAAGTCATTATTGACGGTCTACAACACACCATTTGCCACAATGGAAAAAACACAGGCTTACAAAATTTTATTAATGCCCCCCCCCCTCCTTCATTACGCCTCTGGATGACACCCTCAGCAATAGAAATATATGACCTTTACAAGCTCTGAAAGAGTTACCTAGCATATATTGGTATATGCAAGAGAAGCAGAAGGTAAATAATATTAGAAGTCGTAAGAATAGTCTCTTTGATTTAATTTAAGGCAATAAAATGGAACAAACTTTCAGAAAAATAAAAACTTTAATTAAAAATTATGGATATATATATATTTGGGCGCTGAACAAAACATTTGACAAATATTTCAAATTTGATTACAACAACAAAAAGAATAAAAATTACTTAAACATGAAATTCAGTCTTAATATTACATGCAACACGTGTATAACATGTGTACAATGATTTGTGAGCAAATAATTCAATAAACCCATTCAATCTTTCATCATACCAGGGGTATTAAAATTGTTTGGCCTAGAAAGTCAGGTCATTACACATTCCGGTTTTAACTTGAACATGTTAAAGCAATTAGCTATTGCTGTCACTTTTTTAATAATTGCTTGTGGCAAAAACAAGTTTTGGTAATTCCGGTTTGGTATTTATGTATATTTTACTTCAAACTAAATAAGAATTATGGTGCATTTAATGAATGAATTTGAAACAAAACTAGAAGCAAATTAAAAAGCATAGGTATTATTAAAATGTCAATTGATTCTTTAAAAAGAAAAAAAAAAAAACTTGTCCAAATCTAACAGCAATGTGTGCATGTCATGGACATTTATGAATAAGTCTTCTTCAACTCTTCCACCTTTGCTATGTAATCTTTCATGGCATCTTCTTGGGATTTTCCTGTATCAAATAAAACAGAATATTTCTATATATTTAAAAAAAAAAATACCTCAGTGAATTATAGAAGTATCAGTATTCAGTCGCAATTCAACTATTGATAATAAGTATTAATATTTATAATGTGATCTCCCTACTTTATGATTCATTATCTCCTTATCTTTCTTTTCATTGTAATAAAGCATGGGTCTCAGCTAATATAAATGCTAAAATCATTTCAGAAATAACTAATTATCTCCTTTGAACATTTTTAAAGATGAAGTTTCAGATATTTGATCTTTTTTCTTTTTAAATAAATTGTTTTTCAATGTACATATAATTCCAGTCAGTTGGAAATGACTGTAATGAAACTGTTTGTCTAGTTGTCTACTAAATGAGTTTTCAAAAAGAAAAATAAATGTTCACCTTTTAATGCATTCCAAGCATCCCACTTTGCTTTACCTTTTAGGTCAAATAATCCTGGTCTATCTAGACACACAATTATACAAGTTATATCAAATTCCTAGGTAAAATAGTCCTAATTATCATAATTCGTGATTAACATTGTGCTGATGACAAAGATAGCATTGCAATACCGGTAATAAAAAAGATCAGCTGCTAAGAAATGCTCATAAAACCACTAATGAAGGAACATCTTTATAACACTCATGAAGCAATGGTGAATATATTGTTCAATTGAACAACTTCTGTTGGTACAAAAGTCAAACTTGTGAACAGTTTCTTACAAGTTACAGGTACCAGTAATATGAAAAGAAAATTTACAGGTACTTGAAGAAGTCATAATTGTAATGAAACTTTATGATAACATATTATAAGCTTTCTGCACCAAAGTCAATAAGAAATTACAGGACTTTTCCAAGAGAAATAATAAAATTCCAGTACATAAAATTCATGCCAAAAAACTATAACAATATCGAAAGTTGGCAAATTACCATATTATTCATGATAAATAAAATCCCTCTCATCACTTTCGAGAGCTTAGCAAATTCAGTGTTCACTTGCTGGCTAAACAAAGTATTTAGTGTATCAGAGGTGATACTGAAGGACTGGAATGCAACAGACATTGTGTTAAAATCTAATTGTAACATTGTGTAATTCAGATTTAATGCCATCCGCATGACACAGCCAAGCAGAACCAAACTGGCATCTAAATCCTACAAGAAGCAATCAAACTCTTGCAATGGGTGGCTTTAGCCATTTTAAACTCTGGAAAACTGCATTCTTCAATGGAAATTTTTCAATGAGTTTAAGAATTGTTGTCTGCAGAAACTTAGCACTGGCTTTACTTTTAATTATATTAAGAGCAGATTTGGCTTTAAGGCCTATCTCTACTTCTAGAGGTAAAAAATTTAAAATCTACACTAAGCAGTGCTGTGACAGAAGTATATATTTTTTTTAAACAGCTGGTATCGTAAATATTTGCTAAAGTAAATATTTGCTAAATGACCGGAGCATGCTTAAGAGGTCTTAAAGGGCAACAATGGTGCATCTGTCTGGTATTACTTTTTAGAAGAAAAGGTTACAACCTTTTTGACAGATGAAGTTTTCAATTTTGGCAATAAGTACTACATTATCCATACAGCCTTTGAGGTGCTAAAAAGACTTAGTGTTGATTGCCTTTTTAACAGTAATTAAAGACTATGAATTAGTGTTGATTGACTTCTTAGCAGCAATTAAAGACTATGAATTTGTGGGGATAGCAGCATAGCTGTAGGTGTAGGACAAGTGAATCACTGTGGCAGCCTTTTTGATAAATGCGGGTGCAATCATCAAGCTGCCATCTGATTAACCAGACTCTTGCTTGCGTTTATCAGATTTCAGATGCCATTTTTTAAGTGCTCCTTCACCCATGATTGAAATGTCAATTTGTTTTTTAAACAATGATGACAAATGGCACTGTCACATTGCATTAAAAGATGTTTTGTGTTTAGGAATTTTAATATTTATAGATATAGTATTCTAGTCAGATGATCAAATAATAAAGTCTGAAGTAGATTAGATCTACGATTCAGATGTAAAACTAGTTCTAGATTAGATTAAACACAACAAGCAATCTAGATCTAGAAAAACAGGTCTAGATCTTATCTTATATATTGCAGATGTTACTTAAAAAGAAGAAACTTATGTCCTACACATTTCATGTGTCAATCTAGTCATGCATGTTAATCACTTAAACTCTGCTAGGTTGTTGGTTTTCCTGGCTGATTCAGTTTAGCCACCAGTGGTGACAAATGGAGCCTGAGTGGGGCCCACGATAAGAGATTCCCTTGTCAGGGTCAGGTTTGAAATCCAGACCAGTTCTGATAAACTAGGGATTGCTCAATATTTCCTGGCATTTATATGATACCAATTACCATGTAAGATCTTAAAATAAAATAAAGACAACATCTTTGGACCTGTACATTCTAAGCAAGTATCATTGTTTAATAGATCACCTTTGTTTTTTTTTTTTTCATAAATAAAGAGTCACAGTACTGTTACATCAAATTTTGACGATGACATATTCATTCAATAGGCTACTTGCATAAACTTATTGGGTAGCCAGTTTTTTAGTGTGCAAAAAAAAAAAAAAAGGATGTAATTTTTTTATTAGAAAGTTGGATCTGTGAAAGTCAATGGATCACTGTAGCTCCTATAGTATGTAGCTCCTATAGTACACTTGATTTTTATACCAAAGACTAAAGACGGTATTTTCTTTTCCAAGTAAATTATTTGTCTTGATAGCTACTGAAGGGTGTATCGAAATCGAAAGCTGCTGCAATTGGAAACATCATTGTAATATAATTCAGCAGCACAAAGTTTCTGTAAATCATGTTAAAATGTTTATAAAATGTTTTGAATGTTTCAGATGTTCATTCAAAGTTGAAAATAATCTACTTCCTAGTCCGCATCTCCCACAGGACGACGGTTGGCAGCTGGCGGGTATGAGCCCAGGGCCATCGACTGAACAACAGTCAAGCCAACATACCGCATGGCAAGGAAGTATGTGTCAGCTTGATTGGATTAAGCTCTACAGATGTCCAATGGTAGCGCAATAAATAACTAGATTAGATGTTAAAACAAATTAGAAAAAAAAAAAACTGCGTTGGCATGCAGTCTTAGCAAGAATTCTAGCGATTGTTCAGTACCTTGCAAAAAAAAAAAAAAAAAACGCATTTCGTGGGAGAAAAACTGCCACAGTTTTTAGGCTTGGTTGAGATGTTTGGTAAAATCGACCCATTTATTTTATGCATAAATATCTTCGACTAATTGAGGCTCACGACCAGTTCTTCAGATATAGTATTCAAAATGAGCTTATGGACCTGATAACATATTTCCTGTCATCCTTGACTGCACGCTTTATGTTAGCCACAAAGAACAGATGTCTTTACATAGCATTTTGTGGGCATATCAGATCCAGAAGGTTCCATGAGGAAACTAAATGCACTGTCAAATTTAATGGAGCCCAATCAGCACCTTTTGAGGTCTGCAGTGGTGTCAAGCAGGGATGTGTGCTCGCACCCACTCTGTTTGGCATATTCTTCTCCTGTCTACTGCATTACGCATACAACGACATAAACGATGGTGTGTTTCTCCATACAAGATCCTTTGAAAAGCTATTCAATGTTTCAAGGCTGCTGGCTAAAACCAAGGTCAGGAGGTTACTCATCAGGGAACTCCTGTATGCTGATGATGCAGCTATTGTGGCTGATTCTGATACCCAGTTACAGTTCCTAGTTGACAAATTATCTGCTGCTTGCCAGAAGTTCGGCTTAAACATCAGTCAGAGCAAGACTAAGATACTTGTACAAAACACTAATGCTGCACCTCAAATAAGCATTAATGGCCAACCACTAGAGATTGTAGACAACCTTGGCTCCATCATAACCAACAACACTCTACTGGATAATGACATTAACAACAGGATAGCCAAGGCAATGGCCATCATGTCACAGTTGCAGAAAAGAGTCTGGGACAACAACATATTGCTGACTAACAGCACTAAAGCTCTAGTCTACCGGACCTGTGTATTGAGCACCTTGCTATACGGAAGTGAAACATGGTCAACCTATTCATGGCAGGAAAAAAAGCTGAATGTCTTCCACCTCCGATGCCTAAGGTGGATCTTTAAAATAAGGTGGCAAGATAAGATAACCAACGAGGAAGTGCTACGAAGAGCAGGTTGCCAGGACATCCGCTCTGTTATCAGCAGCAGACGCCTTGGCTGGCTTGGCCACGTTCATAGAATGCCAGTAGGTTGACTCCCACAGGATATTCTGTATGGCGATCTTATAGAAGGCAGAAGAGCCGCTGGTCGCCCACTCTTACGTTATACAGATGTATGCAAATGGGACATGAAGCTCTTTAAGATCAACACCAGCAACTGGGAAGAGGTGGCACAAGATAGATCCACTTGGAGAGAGAGCATAAAGGAGGGGTCTTTGATTGCAGATGCCATACACAACAGAAGCAGAAAGAAGGGTGAAAGTGCAACGGCGCCTGGTGACTACATATGCCCAACCTGCGATCGCAGCTGTGTATCAAGGATCGGCCTCTTTAGTCACACAAGAGCTTGCAAGGGGAAAAGATCGTCTCTAGAGACGTAAAATGCCACAGAATATAATCTACCCTTACAGGTCAGGGCCGCATATGACATTTGCACAAGGCCCTGTGCACAGGTAAGGCTGCCTCAGCTAGTCTCTAATCTACAGTATTTGTTAAATTCACAGTGCACAGAATATGATCTGATAACGTAGTTTGATGAAAATATAAAGGCAGAAAATGAAACAGGAAAAATTAAGTATCAAATTATAATTAATAAGGTCTGAAGATGTAATGTAGATATCTATCCAATTTGGATGAAAATTGTGTTCACTAAAAAAAATCTGATAATAATACCTTATAGCCTAATGTCATGGAGCACTATTAACATTCAGAACAGACACTGATTTAATGGTGCAAATTTTTTTTTTTTGATTGGCTAAATTTCATGACATTTCGGAGATATTTTAAATTTCAGGAGCTTTCCAGGACATCTTGGCCATGGTAACCCTGATAATACCATCATGTGACATTGTTCGACAAGGAAAGAAAACAGGCAAAGAATAGCATGGTGTCAAATGTAGATCTACTGTAGATTTTTTTTTTATTGAGAGATAAAAAAAAATACACAGGCATTTGGCTGGCATGAAAAAAAAAAAAAAAAGAAATTGACATAAATGTTAACAAACAAGAAATTCTACTGGAAATGAGCAAATGAATTTTAAAAAACTTTATATTACATACAATACACATACATAAGTAGAGTGAATTTACCTATATTGCAATCACCAACTGTGCCTTGTTTAAATAAGCCATATATAGCTAATTTTTCATCATTTGAGGGTTCTCTGGTTAATTTGGTCACTTCTTCAGCTGCTTGTTTAAATGTCTAAAAGTAAATTAAAGTCATTTATTAACAGCATTTATCAAACTTTGGGGGTTTAAAAAGTTATTTCCATACATCTTTGTCAGCAGCAATCTATACCAGGTACCTTTCTTAAATCAATGGTCAAATTTCTCCGGAGTCATCTACCATCTTTCTGACAAAATCTAGAATATAATTTGTGCCAAAAACATCTAGCTGAACTAGAGGATGATCTAACCCATTACAAACATACATCATGTATTACATGCTAGACTATGTTAAATGTCTCACACTTCAGCATCCCACTCCTACAGTACCTATATTAACCCTTATTAGACCTGCAAACGCTTACTAGAGAAATAATGCCTTGTGTTCAACAAATGAATCTCAGAATACAAGGAAATGCTGGCTAAAGGGTATGCAGACACAATTTTTTTGGTTTGAGAAACCCTTTTTTGGTGTGCCTTTATATATTGAACCTATAAAACTTCACAGAATTAACTCTATTTGATATATATATGATAATATATATATATACCATATCAAGACTGTCATTATAGACAAGTAAAACAACTGCATGTGATATGAATTATTCTAAACATTAGGAAGCAAACAACTAATAGTTACCATAATGATAGCAATTGCTCAAAAACTGCAGCTAAGAAACTTGGCCATTACTTCTAGAATGAACTGGTAATCTGATCTAATCTTAAGAGGTTGGATTTAAGATTACTAGATCTAAGATCTAGAGTAAGGTCCAGACATCAATAATTATCACCACTGACAATCTTTTTTTCTATTCTTTACTTTATTTACTATATTTACTATTCCACACCTAATTATGTGACCTGACTTAAGGCTATGTGCGACACTAAACACCTTTTTTTTTTATTTATCAATCAAATTACTCCAAAATTTATATGTATACTCCCTATGAATAACCATTTTAAAAAATGTGGTTAAAAATGTTTTCTTATTTATGGTTGTCATGGCAACGGCCGCCATATTGGATTTTTGTATATTGTTTTTAAATCGCTAAGGCTTTAAAACTATTTAAGCTATTGCTAAACAAAAATATACAATGTGTAGAACAATGATTCCAGAACATTTTCTATAGAATAGTTTCTGAATATAGTAAAAACTTTTTTTTATAATTTTTTTTCCAACCTTGCTAATTTTTTTTTCAATTTTTTCAAATATTTTCTTGCAATTAAGACAAAATATTAATTCAAACTTAAAAAAATGTTCTATAGAAGTTGTTGTACATGGTATAAACGATAAGCTGGACAAGTTTGATTGAATTCTATGCAGAATTAGTGAAGGAGTAGTAAAAAAAGTGACTAAAAATAGTATTTTGAGAAAATCGAAAGAAAAGAAGACAAATGTATATAAAACTAATGTAAATACCTTACAAAAAAAAAATATAAAAAAATAAGTAATTATTTGCCAATCGTGAAAATTATATTTTCATGTCCACAAATGGTTGGGCTATTTAAATTAGGTAACAACTGAAAATCCAAATTTTAGACCTTTTTACCCAAATTTAGTGTCCCACATAGCCTTAAAACAAACATAGGTTCAACTCCTCTTTACACTGCCATACATTC
>JADKLZ010000003.1:31385741-31399962 GCA_021533235.1 Biomphalaria straminea
CCTTCTCTCTCACAGTTCACACATCACTTCTGTCTCACAGTTCACACTTCACTTCTCTCACACATTTCACACTTCACTTCTCTCACACAGTTCACACTTCCCTTCTCTCTCATAGTTTACAATTCCCTTCTCTCTCACAGTTCACTTCTATCTCAAAGTTCCACACTACACTTATGTTTCACAGTTCACACATCACTTCACTTCTTTCACACAGTTCACACTTCACTTCTCACAGTTCTATTCCCTCTCACTGTTCAATTTTCAAATACATTTCACACTTTATTTCTCTCACACAGGTTACACTTCCTTTTCTCTCACACTCTACTTCTTTTACAGTTCACTTTTCAGTTTGCTCACTTTTCACTTCTACATCTCAGTTGTTACTTTTTTTTTTTTTTTTTACACGCAATGCATACTTCACTTCTTTATCACAGTGCACATTTCACTTCTTCATCACAGTGATGTTTCTGCATGGGTTGTTCAGGCCTGTTGGGGTTATTTTAATATGATTGGGACTAAGACTGCTCTATTGAGCCTTAGTGGAAATATATAATGGATACATGGACTTTGTTAAATTAAAACCAACAACAATTCCACAAAGGAGACACAAGACACAGAGTTCATTGAGTGACCACACACTGATGTCTTGATTTTATACAGTCTCACAGAGTAAGGAACAAACACGTTTTTGTAGCTTTCGGTTCTTGCCTAAAGGGTCTATAGGGCAGATGATGTAAAGGCAAAAGACATCTGTTTCTGTGGCCCATGGTTAATGAGGGCACCATGTGGTCAGCTCAATGACCAACCACCTTTACTTTTCTCCAACTAATGTCAGGTAAACAGAGTGGGTGGACTCACAGGTGCCCTAAAGATCTTGAAATTAAAGCTTCCAGTCTTCACCAGGATTTGAACCTTTTACCCTCCGGTTTGGAAGCCAGGTGCTTTAACACTCAGCCACGACACCTCCTTTACAACACCTTATTTAAGGTAGTTAAGATGGACCTGGTGATGGTTGTCTTCTAAAGTTTTACACTTTTTGCTAAAAACATTTTTGTGGAACAGTTCAATCAAATTTGCTAGAGTCATGCTTTTATTTTTTTATAAGATTGTCTTAGGACAATAAGTATAATAAAAGGACTTTCAAACAGTAGACTGGATCCAGTTATGGATATAGCTATTTTATAATGATATGGTGAGGAGATTGCAGATTATGGCATTGTGAACACAAATCTGAATATCTGTACTAATAACATTGTGTTGGATCATCAAGTGAAAGACATGCATAGTACTTCTTTAACTAGACTAAATGATAAAGGAAAGTTCCTTACAAAGATGCTACTTTACATGAATAATATTATCAAGAGGATTGGAAAACAAGGCATCATGTATACATACTAATAGGAATTAGGAATGCTGTGATAGAATAAAGAATAAAATTACTATAATGTTAAAAGACACATTTAGAATATTTTTAAATGAATACAAACAATGTAGAATGCAAAGTAATTTAAACAGACAACAAAAGTATATAATAATAACCAAAATACATATATTAATGTATATTAATGTATACAAATATACACAGAAAGTGCTCACTTTCTAGTCCCTCAAGTTCAGCAGTTTGAAGAGCTATTATATAGGCTTGCCAATTCATAGAATGTATGTCAAAAAGGCTTGGGAAGGTTATTCTAGCATTGAGAATGAATCACTCCAAATAGGTGTGATAGAGAGAATGATGGTGGAGACAGTGATAATGTAGTTTGTTTTGTTCACTTTTTTGCACACACTTCCCAGAATTAAAAGAGTGTGCTTAGCATATGACCTGCTGGACAGTCAAGGGGGCATGTATCTTTGATTCTGCAGTAATATATAAATTAAGTAATTAAGTTAATGCAATTAAGTTTTCTATTGAAAGGAGAGGTGACTTATTAGGTAAAGAGGGAGAACCAGTTAGAGAAGGGGGGCTTAGTGGCATTGATGGCAGGGAAGTAGTTTATTTTAGATGCTTGTATATCTCAGATGGAATTTCATATGCAAGCTTAAAAATGTGGGACACCCTATCTCCTGACGGCCTGTAACAATGTTTATCTTTTCTATCATTCCTTATTAGTTTTAAGAAGTTGTCTGTTTTGAGTAAAGCCTTGGTTAAAGTCTAAATCAAAAGATGCCTGGGTATTGTAAAGAATACATCACCTTCTCAAGTATTAGCCCAGTTACCATCTTATCATCAGCTAAAATAACTATATTATATAAAAACTGAATACTTTGTTGAAATTTGCATTTTTCTGCAGTTCATAAAATATCTAATCTTTACAATACCAGTGCTAATATTTTGTTTTTAGAATTTATAAAAATAATTATGACCATAACAGATATGATAAGAATTTTGAATGTATTTTATTTTCTCATCAACAGGTAGAAAATATATTAAAACCATTAGACCTAACAGATGAACATTATAAAAAAGTCATGCAATTAATGCACAATGATATTGTAAAGGGTTTAACACCAGAAACTCATGCTAAAGCTAACATCAAATGTTTTCCTACTTATGTACGGACAGTTCCAGATGGGACAGGTAAATAGGCTTACCATTATTATTTTTATTCTAACAGTTTCACATGTACACAGAGTTAATTGCATTTTTGTGTGTGAATTTTTTATGAGACTATGTAAAGAATTGCTTTAATTATAACTGTAGTTAGATTTTTTAATACTTTTATATTTTTGTTTAATTTTAAATAAATCCTTTACTCTTAAAAGAGCAATTCTTGTATTATATATATATACTAGTCAAACACCGCTATTTTGCATGGCCGGTCTAAGGCCACTGCAACCTATGTGACCGCAGTGGGCCCACACTTTCACTGGAACCGCGTTAATTCAAGGTGTATAAATTATTATAATTATAATTAAACTATTTTATAACTTAAAACTGATTTCCTGTGCCCTCCTATGGATTTACCAGGAGCTCCAGGAAATCTCCAGAAATTGCAAAATATACGAAAGAGTCCTTAAAATATACGGAAATATATATATAGACAAAAAATTGTCATTTTGAGGTGTCATTCAATATGGAAAACGCCAATCCTATGTGCGATAAATAAAAGCAGCATTATGCGTTAGCCTATTTGTGTAATCAGGTGAAAGAAGCTTCTTGCGCCTCAAACTAATGAAGAATTACTTGAGGTAAACAATTCTCAAAGATAGAAACATTTGGTAATTCTTGCTTTTGAGCGTGATCTATGTAAAAAACTGAATTATTTTGATATGCTGTATGACTTTGCTACACACAAGGCTTGTAAAGTAATTCTGTACGTAGTAAAGAATGAATGATATGCATAGACAAATTTATTTTCTAATACAAACTCTTAAATTTTTTCACTTATTATCCGCGTCCCTACCCAAACTTGGCCCCGCGGAATCCGTTTCGCATAGGGCCCCACAATGCTTAAATCCCCAAGAAAATCAGTAGTGTTATCTGAACTCATATCCTTACACAGAGTCACATGATTATGCTCCCCTCTCAGAGTCTGTCCACTGTCTTTCTACAGACAAAGTTGATATTTCCCTTTAAGTAATTATTTAGGCTTTTTTTTCCCTGGACTTTTAGGAAAATATGATGGTGATGTGAAATAATCTTGATTGTTGACTATTTGCAGAATCTGGAGATTTTCTAGCTCTTGATCTGGGTGGAACAAATTTCAGAGTTCTTCTCATCAATTTAAATGGTCAAGAGGTTACAATGGAAAGTAAAATTTTTCTTATTCCACATCACATAATGGTTGGCTCAGGAGCTCAAGTAAGTATTTTATGCAGATTACAAAAATGTACTCAATTTTATTCCTGGATTTACCTAGGAATAAAAAAAAATTAAACCAAGGCTAGTTCACAAGTGTTACAAATGACTAAGAAGAGACTGGTGCAGAACTAAAATGTTTGCCATTCCTGCAAAGAAAAAATATTTTTAAAATTCTAAAACTAAATGTTTTTTCTAGTCAAAAGATATTAAAAGGTTTAGATATTCTCAACATAAATTATTTATTGAAATTATGATAGCCCTAAAAAAATCTTTTAAATAGAAAAATATGTTATTTTCTTTTGTCAACCATTCAACATCAGTACTTGCATTTATGTAGTTAAAGAGTTTTAAAACAGGAGAAATTATTTTGAATATGCATTCTTATTTCCTTTTTTTTTTTTTTTTTTTTTTTTTTGTGGTGGGGGGGTTGGGGGTGGTGTAAAGAATGTCATGCTTTATTAACTCTTTCTCTCCGTAATTATTTTCCACGTTCTGACGGAATTATTGATTTCATCCGACCGGAGTGGACTAATATGATATAGTTATTTACAATCATAGAATAATGTTTTTTATATTGAATTAAAGGAAAATGTTTTTTTTCAGATATTACAAAATCAAGTGTATAAATTGAAGTGGTATTTTTGTTTTAATTTATGAAAAGTAAAAATGAAAATCTGAAAACTCACCAATGGACGATAAAAAATTTAATCCAAGTCACATAAGAAGATCATTTCTATTCCAAACTGAATAAAATGCTATTGTTTTATAATCCTGATTCATATTTTCACAAAATAAAACCACTAAAACAATAGAAAACACATAGAGTACAAAACTGTAGCACATTATCCTAGGTCACCACCATAAAAAATTTATGAGAAAGAAACAATAACTTTCAATGTTAAGTTCCAGTAAGTAGATCTAGATTTACTGGAGGGAATAAAAAAATTGCTTTCTGTTTTAATACCCATCTCTGCATTTTTCCAACTTATTTAAACAGGCTTAGTTGTATTATTTGTGCTAATATATTTAGTTTTAGAGAGGGTGTGGCAAGTTCATCAGCTGATGAATTATCAGATTCAGATCTAGAGTTCTAGTTTAGTAGATCTAACACTTACACTGGCACTAGACGTGACTAGAGCTATCTCAGAATCACTATGATCAGATAAAACAATATCATTTCATCTAGATCTAAATCAATAAGGTCCCTTACTAGTTGATCTGAATATAATATAGATCTACAAGTTTTAGTAGATTGACCATCAGATGGGCCAGCTTCGATTTCCATTTAAACACACACAAAAAAAAAGACGACTTTCAAAACTCTCTCTATAATTAAAAACATGCTGAAGGAAGTAAACAACGAACTCTTCTGCAAGCGGAAATCACGTAGATTTAGAATATAAGCATTTAAAATTATTTACCAAGAATAGGAACGAAATAAAGATGTTTTACTGCACCGACGACATCATCGTCGCTTAATCGGCTTTTACAAAAACGACCGACGACATCATCGTCGCTTGGGAGAGAAAGAGTTAAGTGTTTGTTTAATAAGCCATTAACATAATATTATTTTTTTTACAAATATTTTTCAGCTGTTTGACCACATTGCTGATTGCATTTTCAAATTTATGACAGACCATAAGCTTCAGGATCGCCATCTGCCATTAGGCTTTACTTTTTCCTTTCCATGTCGACAAGAAGGATTGGACAAAGCTATCTTAACAACATGGACAAAAGGCTTTAAGTGTGAAGGGGTCGAAGGACATGATATTGTACAATTATTACATGAGGCCATTGAGCGTAGAGGGGTAATTTTAAAAAAAATTATAAAATAGATCTCATCATTACCTAGTATATATGATAATTATTATATGATTATTATTATTAATTAGTATAACTTATAATTTAGTTGATGCCATCCTTACTTATTGCAATTCTATTCTATCCATGTTTGAGATCTGCAATTATAGAAGTGCAGTTATAGTACATTCATGTTTGAGAATCTTTAGTGGTAGTTTCTTTTGTTTTGAGTTTAAATCTTTCAAAAAATTTACCATTTATAAACTTTTTTGCTTCCAATAAAGTTGGTCTTTAAATTCCTTTAGATGAAGTAGATGATTTGTTCTTGCATTGTTAACAAAAAAAGTATCTTAAGTTATTTATGTAATATCTCTGAGATAGAAAGTTTCTTAACTATTGAATTATTTTCTACATTATGAAAGATTCAGTTTATGAAATAGTTTTACACCACGCTACTATTTAGTAAAATGTTACATCTGTACATTTGAGACATTCCCTTTAGTTTTTGATATAATAGCATGTTTTCTATGAATAGTTTCATAACTAAAACAGATAAGTTTGTTTCAATCAATTCCTCTTTCATGAAGCTGTGCTTTAAAATGTATTGATTTCTTCACATAACAAGAATTCGTTCCAGTGAGCACAATCAAACTCTTCTATTACAGTCCATCTCATTTCTATACTAGACAAAATGTTCTTCTACTCTAGTTATTTAAACTCCTTACAAAGAAACATTCAAGTCCAGTGCGGGAATAACAGCTGAAAGCAGGTTCAAAATAGCCACTGTGTGGCTAGTTAGTCATTATTTTCCCAAAGCTATACAGAAACTGTCAAAATTTCAATGAAAATCATTAGAGCCATTTTCTAAATGTCTGTCCATCCACACAAGAAGAGTTTGCATTTGAGGAATTATAAAAAAGAAAATCCATTATTTTAAATAACTAGAAACATTGACCGTATTTTATTTGTGTGATTTTTGTTCCCTTTCATTTTGTTTGGTCTTTAATGAAAATCTTTATCTTTGTTACAGGATATGCAAAATGTAAAATGTTTGGCAGTTATTAATGATACTGTTGGTGCCCTCATGTCTTGTGCTCATAGTGATCGACAGTGTGCTGTTGGACTTATTTTAGGTAGTACTAGTTCAAGCCAATGCAATCAATAGCCCACCCCCTCCTTCTCTCTTTGTTCTCTCCTTCCATTTCATGGACAGGAATCATATAAAAACTTCTCTCTTTTGTTTAGTTTTCAATTGCATCATTATATTATATTTTTTCTACATTTAATGAGTATCACAGAAGCTACTAATTAGTTTTGCACACATGAAAATGTAAATTTCTCAATTTGTCCTCAGTTGTTTTTTTTTTTAGTGTTTTTTTTCATTAATTTATGTTTTAAACTTATTTTTAAAAAGTTACAAAGTATTTGTTCATTTTTTATTAGAGACTAACACACAAAGTGTTAAATTAGTCTAAAGCCTGGTTTAATTTATAATCAGAATTAGTTATTAATTCATTTAAACAGGAATTCATATTAACTTCATGAAAATACTTAAACACGGGAGGAGCTAAGTCTTCCAATTAGATCGAGTGATGTAAACCTTTCTAATTTATTGATTTTATCAAAATCGCTACAATTTGCTGAACTGTTCCATTTTCCCCAGGCACAGGAACTAATGCCTGCTACATTGAAAGTTTGAGTGAAGTAAAGACTTGGGATGGAGATTTCAATGAACCAAAACAGGTTTGTTTCAAATCAAATTCTTTTTTTTTTTTAATGTTAATGCATTAAAGATCTTTTCAGCCAACACTATACAGCAGCATATTCCATGATTCTGCCTTTGTTTGCTTGCTTACATGTTGTAGTCTTATACATAAAGCCCATGAGGAAGATTGGTCTATTTTGAATATAGAAAATTATTAAGATGACTTAATAATAATAACAGAAATTTAGGCAAACTTTTTTGTGGCAGTTATATGACATATTTAAATATGACACACTTGTCTCTGTGGACTGGCTTGTTTCTAATGCATCTTTCTCTATTGGCAACTTTTAGTAAGGTCAATGAAGGTCATGTATAGTTCCATGATCAATTTTAGCTGTTTCTGGTACTGTGAGCCCTAATTATTTTGTTATATGGCTGTGTTCAGAAAGTTATCAAGGGGCCTATTACCATTGTGACCCTCATAATAACCTGGCAAAACATAACTTAAATTTACTCTTGGCAGACAATGCCTTTGTCTGCAGCAGTATGGACAAAATATGTAGATAATAACTGGATCTGAATGGTCAGTGTCACATATGCATATTTTATTTTGTTGTTTGTTCACAAGCCAAGGCCTTTCCCCCCCTTAGTCCCAGCAGCTACGTGTTATGCAGACGTCTAGATTCAAATCTGATTGGTTGGTATGAATAAAGGGACATTTTTGGAAGGCGGGCAAAAAGCTAGGTCTTATCAGTCGGGCTCTGAATCTGGTTGAGATCAGTCGTGTATTTTGTAGGTCTAATATATTGAGAGAAAGTATGTCTTTGTTCTTAAACAAATTTTATTAATATATATTTGTACATAGCTGTACTTATGTTGTATTTAAATAAAGGTTCCTGTATTTTATAGTCAAAGCATTACTCAGTTGAATCCTAGATCGTCATCGTCAATATTATTCAATATTATTATTTCAAATATTACAATCCCCGGCGTCACAAATCGTGACAGTCAGGTATAATACTATACTATCCCTCAATTTGTACACTTAGTATCAGTAGCTTATTATCATATTCTTTTAATTCAAGAAAATCATCTGGAACAAAATAGCCAGCCCTGATGTTAGAGTATAATTTACATTTTCTGTGGTCTAATAAGTCATAGAACACATTAGTAATAGAATAGTAATTATAATAATGTCTTCAATTCCTAAGATTAAGGATGAGTACACAAACCCATTTGTGACCTACATATTTTTTCACACCTGTTGTAGAACAAGCTTTTGTTTGCCATGGGTCTATTTAAGTTTTATTTGTTTTCTGCCCCTGTCTTCTATAAGGGCTTTTTATCGGGCTTCAAATGTGTGTCCTGTGGCCTTTGTGAAGCTCTTCAACTGTCTCTTTCTGTGAACTGAAGTATGGGCAAAATGGCACTTGAGGTGATCTTTATAGCGAGGGGGCTTCTCTGTTACTCTGTCCTCCTTTAAGTTCACCAATAAAGATTGCCTTTGGGTGTGGTTGTCCCCCATGCAGGATGTCTGACCAGTGATGCTGTTGAATGGTAAGTAGTACTTCTATACTGTCAACACCAACCTCCAGCAGAACAAGGTAGTTCTGCTAGCGTATGCCCATTATGGAGCCAAATCAACTTGGATGAAAGCTCTCAAGGAGTCTTAAGATCTCAAGAGTTATATAAAAGTGTGGTGAGAACCACTGCTTTATAAACATTGATTGTTAAGTGAAGAGACCTATTCAGCCATACTTTTATTTGGAAGCATAGTGTGCCTTAGTGAGACAGTTATCTATTTCTCTAGTGACTCATTGTTGGGCAGCACTTTATCCAACATTGCAGAATAACTGTATTGTATCTGTATGTTTAGTACTGACTTTCACCCTGTTTTAGTTTTGAAATTGACCTATGACTAGAAGATTTCTCTACAACTAGGAAAGATATAATTTCAGGAGGGATGCTCAGTGTTAGAAAAACAAATTGAGTTCTTTGATAGTATTTTATCTTCTATTGTATAAGTGTTTCAACTGGTGTTTATGTTTGACTCATGTTTGTTTTTCTCATGTTAGCATTTCACTTTGAAATACTTATTCAAAAAAAGTATTCTGGCTTTTTTTCATTCTTGTTTTTCTTTTTAATGGTCAGACATTAACATAAAATTACTTGCGCAAATCAAAGATTGAGTACAGATATCAAGATTTGATTCAATTTTGTTGATATCATATGAAATGAAGACTTTTTTTTGTTTTTGTCTAGGTTCTAATCAATACAGAATGGGGTGCATTTGGTAATGATGGCTGCTTAGACTTTATTCTGACTGACTTTGATAAATCAATTGATAAGCATTCCATCAATCCTGGAAAACAAATGTTAGTATTTTGTTTTTCATTCATTATAATTTTCTATCCTACTAAAGACATTACAATCATGTTTTTTTTTAATTTTAATTGGAACCTAAGCATCTGATCAGAAGTGTAAAAATTCTGTTCAAGAGTCCTATCAGTGGATCTCTTTTTTAGTGAAGTATAACTAGGAACTTGTTCATCTTGATTTTTTATTAGCACTGCCTCTCGTGATGTAACCTACTTTGTCTTTTGATAAAATTTGACTGACCTTTTTTTCCCCTTGTTAATTAAAAATTACCTAAATTTTTATTTAAATGTATTTTGTATTAAAAGTATATCAACAATAAAGTTATGGGAAAAAACAAGTTTAAAAAAAAAATACATGTGCACTATAACTGGCAACAGCATTTAATCATTAGTATATAATATCCCAAACAGTTTAAAAAGGTGAATACTTGGTGATGGAGCAAGTCATACATTTGTAAACTAGTTATTTAGGATCGCATAAGTGAAGGTTTGAAAAATACATTATGGATGAAGGGTCTAGATCCTTTTTGTTTTTTACTCTATACCTCTATTTTGTGCTTATATACTTATAAGTAAGAAATTGATTGAATGATTGCTTATATAATTTCATTTTGCAGCTATGAAAAAATGATCTCTGGCATGTACATGGGGGAGATAGCTCGACTTGCTATTGAACGATTGAGAAAACACAATCTTTTATTTGACGGAGAAGGATCCTACCACTTAGCTACACGTGGAAGGTTTTATACAAAATATGTTTCTGAAATAGAAGGGTAAGTTTCATCTCAAAAGCTAATATTTAATTTTCTCTATTTTCTATAACAATTTTTCTGTTTATTTTAGATGGTATTAGTATGTAATACCATTTTCATCATGTAAAAATTTTGTTTATAAATCTTTGAAAAAGAACCCATGATATGTTAACAACAAATTTCAGTTTTATGGCAATAGGGTTTTATCTCACATTGTAGTACTTTTACATCTTTTTAAATATGGGTGCTTGTGTAGACAGACAGATGTAGTAACTGATCTAAGTTTTTCTAGATATGTATGGGTGTAATTATATTATGTCAAATAATGCACAAAAAATGTATCATTCAAATTGTGACTTTTTGCCAGCCAATATCTACACTGAATGTGATCATTGCATCATTTCAGAGATAATGTTGATGGTTTTAAAGTTACTAAACAAATATTTGACGAACTTGATCTAACATCACATACTGAACAGGACTGTAGATTAGTCAGACATGTATGTAGTCTGGTCTCAAAAAGAGCTGCTTACTTGGCTTCTGCCGGTAAGTTAATGTTTTAAATTCTTTGTGTAAAAACTTTTTTAGCTTGCTTTTCCTCTCTGTTACTTGCTCAAATTTTAAAGACAGATTGTGCATTGAGAAGAAACCATATTCTTTACTTTAAGTAGCATCTTGTAGATGTACTTACATTCAATCTAGTTCAATCAAATCCAAAGTTCTTCTATCTGTATAGAATTCCTCTTAACTGTAACTTATGGTGATATCATCATAAAATCATATTTGATGTAGTGATATTAGACTGAAGTAAATGTTGTTGTTTTTTCAAATTCAAATTTTTCACAATCCTTTTATTTCTAAAATGTATTTTTTTTTGGGCTAATCTATAATGGTACTGTATCTGTAAGACTTTTTATTATCTTCCAATTAAAACATTTTCACAGCATCAGTTTTATTCTAAGGGTGGTAATTAATGAGAAAATATAAACTATCAAATTTATTGGAAAATAACTATTAAAAACAAAGTTTAAATGACATTATTTAAATGTTAAGTTTAAGATTTGAAATGATGACATGGCATTTCTACAGTTGAAGCCTCTGTATTATTTCTCCTATTGTATAGAATGTGTATATCTACTGGTATTATTTATATTACTTATAGTCTTTTATGTATTTTAGGTATTGCTTGCCTCCTCAATAAAATGAATAGAAAAGAGGTGACTGTTGGTGTTGATGGATCTTTATATCGTTTCCATCCTTTTTTTCATGATTTAATGATGGAAAAAACCAGAGCATTAGTTCGGCCTGACATTTCTGTAAGTTATTGCTTGATATGTAATTATTTTAATTTTTTTCTTTTGCTTTAATGCTTGGCTGTCATTACTATGTTATATATGGTGGATTAAATACAAGCTTTTTGGTGGATCTGACTATTTACTTCTTTTTTGTTTATTCAGAAATGTTTTTATTTTGATTGACAGTCCCACTTTATGATTTGTTTAAAATGTGGACATGGTATTAGAAGATAAACATTCTTTCTGTTTCCATGTACAGTTTAAACTGATGTTGTCCCATGATGGCAGTGGGAAAGGAGCTGCACTTGTTGCTGCTGTAGCTAACAGACTCTTAGAAGAAAGTCACAAAGAAGAAGATGAACTGAAAACTGTCAAGTCAGTTCATTCCAAAACGAATTGATTCGAATGTCTGTATGATAAAATTGAGTTGTCTGTGGTATCTCTAGTTAGTCTATTCAAGTGTACATTACATTGTATTGAATTCATAAGCTCCATTGTAAGTGTTCATTCATCCAACTATTTATTTCATATTAATGCTGTCATCTATTGACATTTAAACTATGTATATTGGGATTATACAATATTTTATTTTAAATCAACACTTGAAAAAAATGTGATTGTCAAAATTAAATTTACAACTAATATTTGATTATGCCACACCTCATAGTCACACAAAAATGTTAGGATAGAAAAGTATTTTAAATATTGTCAAACCTCAGTTTGGAAAGGATTGTGTAAAGTATTTTAAATACTGTCAAACCTCAGTTTGAAAATGACTTAAGTATTTTAAATACTGTCAAACTTCAGTTTGAAAATGACTGAGAAAATTATTTTAAATCCCATCAAATGACAGAGTTAGCAAGATGAGCAACAATGAGCAAATCCCACTAGCAGTTGTAGCATTGATCAGTAGTGCATTACTGACTCGCTATTTCTAACTGCTTTGAGTTAGAATTAGTTGCATAGAGGAGGAGAGGTGCTCTCATGGAATGAGGACTTAGCATTGACATTTTATATGCAAGATGAAACTGTTGAGCCCCCATGTCTCCTAGTAATCAAAGTCAAGAAAACCGACATTTCAAAATTGTGCTGTTTATAAGAACAGTCTGTTAGTCCATTGGAAATAAATGGGGAAGTTCCACATTTCTTCAGTAATTACTATAGATAATTAATAAAAACTAAGTCTACAATGTTTGAAGATATTTTAACAAGTACATTTGTTTTATTATATTATATAGGATTATTTTATTTGACCTTTAATATCTGCCGTAGACTTTAAAAGAGTAACTTCACATTGACTGTACAATTAAAAGTGTTTCTACTCTACGAAATGAAAATAAGCTTGTGTCTCTGTACAATAATGTTGACAAAGGTTCCAGTGAAATTGTGTGAGGATATTTTGTTTGAAACATTAGTAGTGCAAACTCGAAGCATAGTTCATGCTTATACTGTCAGGTTTGACTGTGTTTCATAATTAAAATTTAAATTAATTTTTTTAAGCAATTATAAAATAATTAAGGCATGAAAGATCATAATTGTTTACATAAAGTTGAAAAAGTTCTTTGAATACTAAAATTATTTATGAGCTTGTACAAAAAAAAGTCATCACTTTAAAGATTTAGCCAGAGATGAAATAAAGGACAAAATGTAGTTTGAACCTTGCCAGATGCTCTATTAATAACTATTACATTGATAATTAGGACTTTTCAATTATACCATATTTTATCAACTCATTGAGAAGACTATTTGAATGTTTTTTTACTCCACACAACTGTTACTTCAGGGAAAAGTCTTCAAAGTAGTGACAAACAAAATTGGAAAGAGGAATGAAAATGTCTGAGTGGCCAAGAGTTGATCCATGTTTTTATAAATGAAATATCAGAATTAGAATGTTCTTGGGTGTCAATAAAGGGTTTCAATTTTTTTTTTTTAATTAAATTTGTCAGAGGGGAAAATGGTTTTGTACAATTTGTTTCGTCATAGTGGCTCTGTATCAATCTGCCACTCTCAAAGATTCTTAGTTCCTCTATCAATCTGCCTCCCTAAAAGATTTTTAGTTCCTCTTTATCAATCTACCTCTCTCAAAGATTTTTAGTCCCTCTGTATCAATCTTCCTCTCTCTCTCTTTGGTCATTATTTTGTTTCTTTAATTATGGAATCCCTTTCTTATGTTTGAAATATGAAAGCATTAATAGGTCAACAATTATTTTTAGTGCCATTATAATGGAAGGAGCTAAAGAATAATATATTTTTTTATATAATGCTTCATTGCCTAATTGGTAATTATTGGAATAAGAAGTTGTTTCTACCCTGACATTGCAATAAATTTCAATTTTGCTTTGTCTGTTAGTATTAGGTTAACAATTTATTCCTCAGTCTTCTAAAAATAGTGCCAGTACTTTATCCTTTCACTTATTTTTGTTTCTTTTGTCATGACCATGTCTTTTCTACTCTGTATTTATAGTCATCTTTCTCAAACTTAGTCATGA
>JADKLZ010000003.1:31409280-31425261 GCA_021533235.1 Biomphalaria straminea
GAAATTGACACCCAGTTCAAAAATTCAGTACATTATAATTCTTTCGAAATGATTAAATGCCTGGTGATTTAGGTGAATTCTTTTGGAATTACCTGTAGATCTAGATGTATATCATCATCATAATCAAACTCCATTTGAGTGAGGGCTTGAGAGGCTAAAATCCTCTCTTGCAAAAGCCCTGGACAGAAACCCTGCTGTCTTGCGTAGTGCGTAGGCGTCACCATACAGGTCGAGAAGTTTCGGTTTCCCAGACCTGTCGAGACGGAGATCAGCAAGTCTGGGGCAGTCAAAACAGAATATGAGGCACAGTTTCCTCTTCTTCCCCGCAGCGGGGGCACCGTGAGTCAAAATTTGGCCATAACCGTGAAAAGTATGAGCCAACAGGACAGTGGCCTGTCCTGCACTGTGCTATAATAGCTTGCTCAGGCCTGGACAGCCTCCACCACGGGGAAGTGCGGTCAGGGCGCCTCATGCGCTCCCATACTCCACGGGCTTTTTGGGACTTGTCCCAGCACTCAAACCACATTTCCATTTCAGTTTTTTTAATTGTAGCCAGGGCATGGTGAAAACTTACAGCCTGTTCAGTTGGTGGGCCAAGGAGTTTGGAATAGTGTTCCCAGTCACACCTATGTGATTTGGTATCCACTGCATTATCACAGGAATGCCATAGCGCTGCTTTATGTTGTGTGAGGCCATGATGACAGTGTCGATATTGGGGAGCCATGGTCCAGGGCTTTGCAAAGCCTGTAGTACAGTTTGAGTCAGTGACCACAACAATCTGTGTTGCCCTCAAATGTCCCTCGCAGAGTTGAGAGTCAATTACCTTTAAGGCTTCACAGACTGCCATGGTCTCCCATCAAAACTGCAAACACTACCACATGGTCCATAGATTTTAACTGAGTGAGAGCCAAGAAAGTCGATGTAGGCTCCATAGCCTGCTCTTCCAGAATCTAACAATGCCCACCCATCAGTATATGCAAAAATAGCACTGGGCTTGAAGGCATTAATGGTCTCCAGTGCTATTATTTGAAGGTCGTTAGATGAACGACTTTGCTTAGTGGCGTTAGGATCTGATAGTTTCAGTCGTACGTCTGGGGTCGTTGGGCGACACCAAGGGGGAAGGGGGTGAAAACGTTGAATGTTTTGTCGGTTGGTGGAGAGGCCAGCTTTATCAGATAGTTTAGTGGCATGGTGCATAAAAGACTGCATCTGGATACGTCTTCTGCATCTCCAACCATCCACTAGTTTTCTAGCTGGGAGGTATTCGTCCAGCCTTTTATACCGCTCAAAGCAGGTCAGTACAGACCTTTCCCTCCTAAAGTTTAGTGGACCTATATTAGCCATTATTTCAGCCGCATTTACAGGACTTGTCCTAAAGGTTCTACTGACAAATCTTAATGCTAGAGACTGTATCTTATAAAGCTGTTCAAGAGCAGTCCTAGAGCCATAAATCTGCACAGGTGGGCTGTAGTCTATCTGTGATCGGATTGCTCCTAAATACAGGGATCGAAGCATGTCTGCTCAGGCTCCCCACTTCGTGGATGCCAGCTTCCGCGCAATGCAAAGTTTCCCTGAGGCCTTTCTTACAACATCCTGGATGTGCTCACACATTTTTGTATATAAAGTATTCATATATTCAGATTTTTGTTTAATTTGCTTTGGCGTCATTTGAGAGCTTCTGGCGTACTGACAACATTGACGACGCGTATGGAGGGGTGTGGTGAGAAGCGAGTATAAGTGGCTGAGGGATCGAATCTGTGCGTAATCCTCGTTAAACAATTCAGAACTATTTTATAAAAGGTTTCGATAAAATAAATAATATTTACGTGTGGAACTAAAGAGCTGCAGCTTCAGACCTAAAGAGCCGCATGTGGCTCGCGAGCCGCGGGTTGCCGACCTCTGACCTACACCTATCCTTTGATCTGCTGGACCGCTAGGGCACTGCATAAGATCTGTCAACCTTTTATCTGCATTTTTATCTGTCATTTGTCTTTGATATAATTTCATTCGGATGTTCTTTCTGAAAATATTGAAACCTGCCTGGGTGGATCACTTCGGGGGCCGATTTTAAGTTTGTGTTTCCACACAATCTGTCTTTGTAACCTTTTTTTTCTCAATCTTTGTATGGCATATAATCCTTTATGACTCCATGAAAGCATTTAGGTTCATGGTAAACCTAGCGGCGCTAAGCCATATATATGGAAAGCTTCACCTATCTCGGCAGTATCATAGATCACCATGGAGGAACAGATGCAGATGTTAGAACCCGCATTGGTAAAGCTCGAGCAGCCTTCCATCGGCTGAAGAACACCTGGAGATTTAGGGAAATAAGCACCACCACCAAGATTAGGCTCTTTAACACCATGGTTAAGCCGATACTACTTTATGGAGCAGAGACCTGGAGAACCAACTCCACCATTAAAAAAATCCAGGAATTCATCAATACCTGCCTGAGGAAGATTCTTATGATCCGCTGGCCAGACAATGAGGAACTGTGGCAAAGAACAAAACAGCAGCCCATTGAAGTAGATATCCTTCAGAGACGCTGGAGATGGATAGGCCATACGCTGTGCAAGCCTGCATCCAACATAACAAGGCAAGCCCTAACCTGGAACCCACAAGGAAAGAGCAAGAGAGGACGACCCAGGAATACATGGGCACATGGCGCCGCGATCTGGAAACAGATGCCAAGCAGATGGGCAAGACAGGGGGTCCGATGGGGGACAGTTGGAAAGACTCGCCCAGAACCGAGATACCTGGAGAAAGCTGGTTGGTGGCCTATGCCCCAATAGGGACCACAGGCAGAGATGAGATATCTATTATGTGGTCTTTGATCTGGAAAAGAAACCTCTCACTCATAAAAAGTATATAAAAGGTCAATATAGCCAAGGGAGATAAATCTGTTTCGTTTGTATATAGATCTAGATCTACATAGTTACATAGCTAGCTCAAGATTTAGATCCATCTACCAGTTCCCTATTCATCTATAATGACTATATAGTCAAATATAGTGACTATATTTAATATTACTAGATGTATATTATATATTATATCAAAATCTCATAGTCATAGTTGACTTCATTGTCACTTGTGACACTTGTGTAGTCTTCTCATTCTAGACTTAAGACTAGACTTAATTTAATCACTTATTAGATCTAGACAATCTAGATCTAGTTCTTATTCTAAATTCTTGACTAGATTTATATTTTATAGATTCTAAATAATAATTGAATTGTAGATTATCTAGATCTACATCTATCAATCTATGTGAGTATGTCTTTATATATAGACGGCTCAACTTTATCCGCACTTTGCTTCAAGCATTTGTACTCTAATGGAAGTCAGGTTAGCTAATTTATAATTATAGAGATTTTATTAAATTTAAAAATTTAACTTTCATTAATAATAATGATATTGTTAATTAGTTTACATAACTAGATACCCCTGTACCAGGCAGGTTTCTATGTTATAATATTTTGGAAACTGCCACTAGATTCTAGAAACAAGGGAGTAGCCATGTACTTAACTACAAGAAAGAGCCCACCCTAAGCAACTTAGAAGGGCTCAGATCTACACGAAACAATTCACAAAGAATAGCGAGACAGTGCACTAACAAATTCTGTCAGGATCTATTGTGTGAAAACATCCAATCTTGTGCTGACTGTGGTAACATCAGAGGACTATACAAGGGCATGAAAAAACGCTTTTGGACCTTACAACAGCAAGTGTGCTCCCTCAAGTCAAAACATCAGTGATCGTGCACTGCAATTGGAGCAATGGGTGGAGCACTATGCAGAACTTTACCAGATTGAAGATGCCATCTCACCGACTGCTTTGTCTAACTTCCCATCACTTTCAGATTTGAGTGAATTAGACAAAACACCCTCTGTAAGGAACTTAACACAGACATGCTTGAAAGTGCTAGGAGGAGATGGTATTCCTGCTGAAGCCATTCAGGCTGGGAAGCATGCCCTAATCAAGCCACTCCATGAACTGCTAAGTTTGTGCTGGGATCAAGGAATTGTCCCCCAGGAATTATATAATTCCAACATAGTAACAATTTACAAAAATAAATGTGACTGCTCCGATTGTAACAGTTATAGAGGCATTTCCATTCTTAGCCTTGTTCGAAAAGATTATGCTAGAGTAATACTGAAACAGCTGCAGATCTTGTTAGAATGAGTTTACACAGAATTGCAGTGTGGCTTTAAGGCGTTAGATCCACATAATTACTATATCTATTCTCATGCAGTTACTCTATGTTTTTGCAATATCAACAGTTTAACTTAGGTATTAATTTTTTGTTTTATTGGTATACACATTCAGTTGTCTTAAATCTACAAAATATTACTTTGTATAGACTCTAAATGAAGATTGATGTTCAAACAAATCAAATCATGAACTCACAATTAGTTTCATCTAAATGAACACAAAAATGAACTATGCTTGTACTTTTACAAGCATTTGCAATGAGTAATACAGAAAATTATATTTTTACAATACTAAAAGTGAAAAGATCTTGAAATGCTTTTTTTAAAAATAAAACTCTTATACATTGATCTGTACTATTATTATGATTATTTTTGTTTTAAGTTTGGATTTCTCTTTGGTATGAGAGTGAATCAAACAGAGAACAGAATTAGTGACTCACAAGGTCATTTGTCTAATACAAACACATTAACATGTAAGTTAAATTAAGTTTTCAAAATGTTGTTTGTTAATTAGATCTGATTGAACATTTCTTTCTAAAAGTATGCTGTGCTTTTTCTACATTGTAGAAATAATTTTTTCAAAAAAACTGTCTATATTTTAACTATACTGTTCCTGTAATTATGACTTAAGTCTGTGTCAGATGTTCATGAAGGCTATTACATCATAGTCCAAACCTTCTGCAGGAGATTTTTAACATCCTTGGGATGAACTGCATTTATTTAATTAAAAAGTTGAAAACAAAATTTAAGAACAAAACAAAAACAGTTTCAGTCTTAAAGTTCATACCTTATTATAATGAATAATCTTACAGTATTAATTAGTCAATAGCTTTGATTATAGAATATGATATTCCTTACTCCCAGAAATTAATGTTAAGTAAAAACATTTTTCATTGGTCTGGTCTTGTTGTGAATAATAATCAAATTATAATATTTTTTTTTCTGGATTAGTTAATAAATGAACTCTAAATTACAAACTGTATTGACAAAGAAAAAGTTATATGTTTGAAAATATTCATTGTAATTTAATTTAAAGTGTTTCTATAGAATAGTCTATATTTTGTCTCTGATTGTCACCTGCTTATTTTGATTATATGCAATGCTACATAAACAATAGACAAAACATGATTCCAGTTATGTAGGGATTTTATTTGGTGTGTCTCTTCAATATGGTTTCTGAGTTGACACAAACAAAAATTGTTTGCACATTTGATATCAGCATCAAGTCTGTACTGTTATAGAAGTGCACTTATGGCTACAGGTCATTCTTAATTATAGACATTTCTCTCAGATACTTCACTTGTTTTCATAGCCTTAGACTATTTACAACTAAAACTCATAATTAACAAACAGCTTTTTCACATCTTTCACAGGTGCAGACATTTTACCTTTATGTCAATATACTAACTTTCACTAAATAATTTCAAATGTATAATTTGACATAATCACAATTGTTCCTTTATTCATCAATTATAACCTAGGAAAAAAAAATTCTTATATAAATCTGAATTTAATCTAGTAAGTATAATTAGTTTTAATCAATAGTTTTTGACATTTTATTTTTTTGTTATTTCATTTTAAGATGTTTCCTCTTTTATACCTTGGTCTGGAGCTGATTCTTTGTATCATCGTAATGGATTGGTTTGTATGAAAACAATGAATGCTTTGCAACAGCAGACTAATCAAGTAAGGAAAAATGCTTTAAAAAATTTGTAACTTCTTAAATTATATGCTAAGACAATAAAAGGTGTGATATAAATTGTCCTTTTTTTTTTTTGGGGGGGGGGAGGTATAGAATCTATTTAATGTGAACACCTAAATGTTTATTCTGTTTTTTATCATTAAAGATTCTTCTAGGCTGGTACAGCTGTAGACACAACAGCAAATTCAAGCCATCTTTAAAAGAATATAATCTACATACAAATCTACTGAAAGCAGTTTCCTCTGATGTGTCTCCAAATGACTTCCTGTTTCTTCTATGTACCACATCATGTTCTGAAAACAACTCAACACACATACTTAACCATGGTTTCATGCAGCTTCTTGACAGGTAATCTGTAGAAAGGATAGTGTTTTACAGTTTTAGATTTAGCAAGATTTTCAAAGAACATTTTCTGAATCTCAAACCAAAATGTAAAAGTGTAAAATAAAAATTGACTAGTATTGGTTCAAAAATATTAGAAGCAAGTAAAATTATAAAATAGTTTTTTAAAAACCTCTGACTGAAGGTCAATCTTATTAAAATCAATCATGTAGTTAATTTTTAATGACTCGAAATTTAAGATACATATATGTTTGTTGTTTGGTTTATCAGTGGACCTTACCTTTCTGAGTGTGATTCTTATTTGTCAAGCTGCAAAGGGGCATGCTATTTTCACTGGAGAAGGGGTATCTGGGGAAACATTTCTGTGCTGCCTTTTGAAAAGCAAATTAAAAAAAAAAGAAAGTTGCTTGAGTCTGAATTTGAATCGGTGATGGAAAGCCGACATGTTTTGCCACTGAGCTATTCAAGTAGGTTTTATTAGTCTACTGTTAGTTTAGCAAACGACCTAATTCTCTGCTTGTTTGTTAAGTTGAAAAGGTGCTTGATTACTGTCACTGGTCGCCCGCCACTGATTTAGTAAATTTCCCATATAAAACAGATTAAATCAATTATGACTAATTAACTAATTAGTTAATTGTTAGATTGATTCATGTGTTGTCATGGACAATAAATAATGGTGCAAAGTTTCAACTTAATCCAAGAATGGAAAGAGGAAGAAGATTTGACGTAAACTCAGTCCAAAAAAAATGTTTTCCTTTATTTTGAATATCATACCTTTTTATCCCCCAAAATGTGCAAATGTTAATCTGTATTGAGTTAAAATTATTGATTTCCCCTCCAGATGGCTGTTTAGTTTCTAGGTACAGGGTAAAGGCATTGTTAGTTTCTTGACAAAATTATATTAAAATACCTACATTTTTTATTAGCAAAGATAGGTTTGTTTATTTTAATAGTTCTAATACTCCCACTTATGGGGGGCTCATAAAATTAGAAATTTCACCCAATTTTTTTTAGAAAGCTTATATTAACTCCCTCTGGTTGTCTGTGTCACATAAGGTAAGCCCTTCTAGGTTATATTTGATAAACAAGCTTTGTTTATTAGTTACTTTAAAATGAAGAGGAAATTAAGAAGTTTCCATACATGTTAAGAATAGCTTAGATGGTTTTGGAAGGTGGAAAAAAGTAGATTGTAGAGACTAGATAAAGAGATGCATATACTTTTTCTGTGCCTCAGTGACTGTTGTAAATGTATTGAAATTAAATTGTATTCTATATTTATGAAGTGTGTTCATCATTTTAGTGATTCCAAGTTCAAGAATAAATGTTTTGTATTTATTTGAAAAGTATTTCTGTTTGAGTTTATACTGAAATTAATATCTCAGGCATTACAATGTTGTTTGAGAAATCAGACATTATTTTGAAGAGGGCATTATACAAAATTAAAACATCACAATCTGAACTACAATAATTCCAATTGGATTGTATGATCTACAGCAGTAATCTTCAGCGGGAGTGCTAGCCTCCCCCACCCCTGGTGATTTTTTTGAAATGGGGGGGTGCTGGGAGCCAAAGGGGTGGTAGGTGGGCACTATGCATAAAAGTGGGACTTAGAGATAAAAAAAGAGTTGCACTGAAGCAAAACTAATTTCTTGAAAATTAACTCTGGCAAACTAAATACAGACAAATTAAAGTTAGCTTGCTTCTAATTTAAGAACAGAAACGATGTTAGAAATTGAGTTTGGGAATTCCCTTTTTTTATGTTTAAATTCTTACACTATTGCTGTAATGGGAGGGTATCTATTGTCTTTAGTTTTTGCATGTGTAAACGTTTGTGATTTGATAAACAAATTAGGTAATATTCTTTTTAGATTATAGTTTATTTTATCTACATATGTACATTTTTTAATATGTAAATGTTAATTTAAAAAAAACAACTGCTAAAGCTAACATTCAAATAGAATAAATGAACCTTTTAATTTAACAATGAAAACATTGACTAAGTGGTTCATGAGAAAAGCTCGCTAGTATGCAGAAGATAGTATTTAAATGTTCTACTTTGAGTTCTGAGAGAAGTGCAGGTTCATCTTGAAGCTAAAGACGGAGCATTACTTGCTTCAGTTTCTCCTTTTTTCTCCTTTAAAATGACTTTGTGATTGTTTTTTTTTAGGCAAATGACTGAGGTACCAATGACTGTTGTCAACTTAGGAGACACAACCAGAAAAGAGTATCACCAAATCGGGAATGCAACAGTCACTGCCAGTCTTAGAATCAAACATATTCTTGACAATCACAGGTTGTTATGTTATTTTTAAAAAATCACTTTCATTAAATTGTCTTCAAAAAAGTGTTGTTTTTTTTTTCATTAAATTTCATCTCTTTATTTCAACAAATGAAATGTGTTGAAGATTGTTGAACATAATTACATACATACATATTTTGAATAGAAAAAATCATTTGTCACCACAATCTGGTCAAATGGAGGAAGTTCAAAAAGTGCTTTTGCTAGCAGCAACACTAAATAATGGAATGAAGGTAAATTTAATATTGGATTATATTGTATATTTTTATATGAACTAATTGAGAAATAGAATGAAGTTGTGTATTATGTGAAATATTCTTTTTTAAAAAAAAATTATATTTAGTTCAATTTACAAGTTTATGTAACTAAAGCTTTATGAATAAAAGTAATCTCACCAACAGAAGAGTTTGATTACAGAACTGTATTCTAGATTTCACTCGATTACTATATTGATCCTTTTACTTTTATTCAAACAGGTTATCTAGGGTAAATAAAGTAATATCAAATGTAGGTATAACACAGGGCCACTCCAGGGTTCTGTAACATTGTCATTGTGGTTCATTTTGTACATTAATGATTTTCAATCCAATAGTCCTTTTCACAAAATTCACTGATGATTCAGTTCTCCTTGCTCTGTTCTCAGAGAACTCATATATAAATGGAAGAAATAGTACACATTTAAAAATATTGTAAAGATAATTTTTAATATTAAATGTAAAAAAATTGATTTCCGTAGGGAAAAGAAGGAAAATGATTTTGTTTCTGTAGCTGGAGAGAACATTGAAATAGTGGAAACTTTTAAATACCTTAATACTATCTTAGACAGTAAATTAAATTTTACTGCAAATACTGATTATATCAGCAAAAAAGGGTGGCAATGATTACGGTTACTTAAAAAAATGTCCTCATTTAATGTTGGTGAAAAGACCTTGGATATCACTCTCACATTTGCAGTATTTTAAGTTTTAATATCACTGCCCAGTATGGCAATCTGATAATTACAAATAAAAACAAACTTCAAACAATTCTATATGCTGCTGGTGAGGTCATTGGCCAAAAACAAAACCCATTTGGGCAGCTGTTTGAGAAGAACATTCACAAAAAAGCTAATAAGATTTTAGCAATAAAAAATCAACCTGTCTTTCAAGAAGTAGATCTATTACTAGACTAGATCTTAAAGAGTTCTATGTGTAATAAATGTACCAATAAATAAGAGATATCTTAATGCCCATTGACCTAATTAGTAGAATAATTTCATCAAGAAGCTGACAGTGTCAATATCACGAGCAGGGGCAGACTGGCTATTTGGGCAAATACCAGGTGGGCGAGTAACCAAATGGGCCGGTGGGGCCACCTAAAGGGCCTCATGAATGCCACTATAGAACGTATTACATTAAATTGTGAAAGGGACCCTCTAGGCTTTGTGTTAAAAAAAACTTTTACAGACCCTATAGTGGAATTAATACTAATTTAATTTAACACATTTTCCAAAATAATGTAATAGCCTATATCCTTTGGCAGTGGTACTAGTAGGCTTCATCCTTTAAGGGCATACACACTTAGCGATTACAAAGCAACATAATACCTGTATTTCTTACTTATAAAAATCTATTGTATGCATGCATTCAGTTATTGATACATTATTATACTTAACAGAATTATTCTAGGTAGATGTAGAATAAGATGCCCAGCATATGATATACAATTTGTTGTCTGGATTGTATAGAAATGTCTGGGCTGATCTTAACACCAAGTCCGCCTCTGATCACAAGTTTAATACTCAATTTGAGCTAAAAAAACAATAAAAAAAAATTATTTTATTTTAAGATGTATGCAAATTTTTTTTTAATGTATTTTTTTTTAATTTTACTTATTTCAATGTAGGTGATGCTCTATAAGCTTCTATATTTACAAAAAATACTAATGATTTTATGAAGAATACACTTTTAAAAAGACAAACAATTTTATTTAATTTTAAACTAATGATACATGTCATTGATTATTTTACCATCAAGTTTAATATAAATGTATTTGGTTTCTTAATAGGGTTTGTTGCTGAACATATATGTGTCAGACGCGAATAGCCCAATTTTTCTGTAAAGGAAATTACAAAAGTCATTTCTTCTATATATCTTCTATATAAAATTCAACCACAGACCTATATATATTACAATAAATTTACGTTTTTGATTTCGAGTTTCGATTTATTTAGTGGTTACTGTTTTACTATTGCATACCAAGTATTAGAGTTTAGAAAAACCCAGTTTCTTTTCTTGTGCAATTGTACATATCATTTCTCTGTTAGTAAAGTCCTATATTTAGATCTATGATCTAATTCCAGTCTAGATTCATATAGGCCCTATAAAACTTGAATAGATCTAGTAATAGTATAGATTCTATCTTATGCTATTCCTATAGTCATTTTTTATTAGAATAAAGTATAGATATTAATAAAGACTAAAGTTGATTAATTATTAGATTATTATATATAGACATAGGACATAGATCTAATAATTTAGGCTACCGTAATACATTTACCATAATCAATTCTTAACTTAATGTACTTAACTAGATCTATAGGCCTAGATCTATCTATAATTTAGTCAATCTAGATCTATACAATATTCATTATAATATTTCTTCTTATTTAATAAGTTAGTACTTAGACTTAGATCTATTATAGTTTATAATAAATTTACTTTTCAATGCCTAGACCTAATAAAAAAAATGCTAATGATTTCTAATGACTGTTTTTTTTTTTATAGTAATAGGCCTACTAGATCTAGGTCTAGACTTAACTTAAATCTAGTCTAAAATAATGACTGTCTAAGACTCGAGATGATTGAGACTTTCACATACAGATGTTGTTAGTAATACGGTTAATAATGTCGGCGGGCAAAAACCAAGGTTAGGAGGATACTTATTAGGGAAGGAACTCTTGTATGCTGATGATGCAGATTGTAGCTGACTCTGATATTCAGCTCCAGACCCTGGTTTACAAACTATCTGCTGCTTGCCAGAAGTTCGGCAACCTGCAACCGCAGCTGTGTATCAAGGATTGGCCTCTTTAGCCACACAAGAAGTCGCAAAGGGAAAACATTGTCTCACGAGACGTAAAATGCCACAGAGAGAATGTCGGCTGAAAGTAAACTGTATTCATATATAAAATTCTTTTTTTTTGTACTAAAAAAAAATAGGTGCCGGTACTCATGATAGATTGCTAACTTTCAACTAATAAATTAACAATTAACGTTGAAATTCTATAAAAGTAATAATTTTTCCCGACATTGAAAAAAAATGCCGGTACAAGTACCGGTGCGTACCATCACAAAAATATATGTATAACTCAATCTTCTTTCATTACATTTTTTTGCGGGGCTATTGCTACTTAATACATTGATACCGGATCGATTTATATAGGGCCTAAGTATACAAGCAGGATCTCAAGCATTGGATATATTTATTTTTTAAATACAAAGTTTTATGGAAGAGGCAATTATGGGCGCCCACAGGGATGTGCCTCTGAATTCTGAGTAGTCACGTTTTAGCCATAAAAAAATATTAATGAAATACTTCTTCCAGGTGTGTTTTTTTATTACGTAGATGTAGATTTAATCAGAATCCAGGCGACGCAGTATACTAGAGAAAGACGAGAAGATCGAAAAGAGCTGGGAAACCATAAAAAAACAAAACAACTAGCAATAGACTGTGGAGAGTGACGTGTTTTTGTTGAGGTCATATGTTCTATGAGGAACCCAAAGAAATGATGATGATGAGGGGTTGTCACGGTCAAAGAAGATCTTTGAAGGTAGCTTGAGTAAAAGGTATCATATGCTACAGTGCAAGTGATCTTGGAAGATGCTTCTTTTGAATAAAGATCTCATGACCGTGACAGACATTCCTATGGTGATTTAACAGAAGGCAGGAGATCCGCTTGTCTTCCACTTCTAAGGTACACTGGTGTATGCAAACGCGACATAAAGCTCTTCAAAGTCGGCACTAACAGCTGGGAAAAAGTGGCACTGGATAGATCCACAAGAAAAGTAACCTTTAAAAGAAAGTCCTCGATTGCAGATGCCAAGTAGAATTAATGGTGAAAAAACAAAGGATTGACCTCTTTACTCACACAAGAAGTTACAAGGAATAAAATCATTTAAAGTTTAAAATCATTAAAAAAAAATTTTTTTCTCTTCATGAAATTGTGTATCGAAAAATGCCGGGTACTTGAAATAAGCTAGTACTAAAAAAACAACACAGATCTTGGGTAAAATACTCATCAAATAAAGTACTGTAAATGTGCACTTTCCCGCGCTATTTTTAACTCTTTTTCTTTTTATAGCCTCTATCTGGTTTGATCTCAATCACCCGTATTTTTTGTGCATAATTTTTTTCTCTATCAGGCACACTTATTATTATATCATAATAATGTCAGTTTAATTTATAAAGAGAACTGAAAAATGCAAAGTTATATAGGAAAAAAAGCCACTTCCGGCCCAATAGTTTTGAAAAACGATACGAAACGAAATAGCAGCAACAAACCCTATTAGGATTAAGTTGTTTTTTGTTTGTTTGTTTTTTTTTTCTATTCATTTATCACTTTATATTTTCAGCATGCACACACCACACACTTTCATTCTGTTGCATACAAATGACAAGTGGTAGAAAAATTTAAGAAGAAATAAGGAAGGTTCATTTTCTTTTCTATGTTCTTTAATGTTTTTGCAGAGAATGGCTTTGGAAGTTGTGGAAAGTGAAACCTTGCTGAAGCAACTTACTGATGATGTCTGTGTCCTGAAACAGCAAATCACTCAGAGTGAATTACAAGAGTTATTTGCACTGTCTAGTGCTTCACAAACTGAGACTGAGGAGATTGCACTAGAAAGAAAAGACCTGGAGGAAAATCAACAGTTAGAATTGTTTATAAACACTTTTTCTGCTAGCAAACACAATGCGTCCATCATAGCAGCATCTGATATTCTAGTTGCTATTGATGAAAAAAAAAAAGAAACACAGACATTATGGCAGCTGAACAAAAATTAACTAGGTTTTACTTTGGAGAGAGAGTCGTTTCATGGATTTCCTAATTCTTGCTAATTAAGATTTTGATTTCTACCTTAGCTAAGTTATAGCAATGATATTTTACATTATTGAATTACATTATTTTGATTCTAATGTAGAGCTTGTAAATAAGTTTTGAAAATAATTATTTTGTGTTCATATTGGAAAAGTTGCCATTGAATGAAGCTTAACTCACTGGTGGCTTGTTCATTTGTTATGTTGTTATTATTACCATACTATGAAATCTCTGTCATAAAGTAAAATAAATATTATCTTATCTATGTAACATCCATTAAGCCAAAAAAAAACCTTAGATTTATATTTGATAAACTGACCAATGCCCCAAAACATTTCTTTGATTCAAGGTTTGTGACTTTTATTTTTTTTTACTGGAATTTGCAAATGATTTAAGACCAAAATCGGCACACACACAAACATTTTTAAAAATTCTAATAGTCAACTTTGGCTGCAGCATTTAAGCGTAGAGCTTGACAGCACAGCCCAATACAATAAATAACCAATCATTATATTGTAGGCAATGTGGAAGAAGAACTTTGCCTTCACAGGTCAAACAAAACATGCTAATGTCTTCTTCTAGGACACTGAAAGCTAGAAATGAAGGCAAGCCATTGAGTTGTTTAGAAAAAGATGTTTTTTTTTTATATTGCAAGTGTATAATTGTCCACCAGTGTTCTAAAGTTGTCTTATCAATTAAATTTTGCAAGTTCTTCAGTTCACATATTAAGAGTTCAAAACTTGATTGAGCTTCAATAGTTGAGCTATTTAGTATTTTAAAAAATATGATCCATATGTTTCAGTTTTATTTGAGTAAACCACTGTCCACCTCATAGCCAGTAGCTGCCAGCTATTTGCTTTATGAT
Organism: Biomphalaria straminea; assembly: GCA_021533235.1. Taxonomy (NCBI): domain Eukaryota; kingdom Metazoa; phylum Mollusca; class Gastropoda; family Planorbidae; genus Biomphalaria; species Biomphalaria straminea. The sequence continues at coordinate 31,423,774 of JADKLZ010000003.1, forward strand.
TGAAGCTGGTACCTAGTCTTTAAAGTGTAAATGAAAAGTAAGGCTCTCGTATATTAAACTTGCCCCAAAAAGTTTGTTTAAATTGATCTGATATTTATAATGTTCTCAATATAGTACCAATCTTAATTATACATTCGATGAGACATCAGTATTAGGGTATCTCTAAGACGAAGACACTGCTCTCTGGGTGGACCTGGATTCTCAGATTTTTTCATGCAATTATACTTAAAAATCTAACTAATAGCATACCTCTAAGTTGAAGACACTGTTCTCTGGGTGGAATCTATCATGCAATTATACAGTATTAAAGAAAATAGCCAAACGTTGAATCAAGTGCACATACCTTTGCATAATTGTATTCCCTATAGAAAAATGACCACACAGGTCACTGTTGTGTCTGACTTGACCTTTTCGTCCCTCTTGCAGCTGCTTGAGAATGGCTAGAAACCTTTGAGGCCATCCAGCTTACCTTAGAGACCTTTGTGCTGGACCGCTGGTCACTGATGTCTACTACTACTACGATGTAGAGAAACCATTCTTGATCTAGAGCAATGTTTCCCAAACTGTGTTCCGTGTCTTGGTGTCCCACGAACTACTGGAATCATTAACTAGTAGGCATACACGAATATTAATCTCTAAGACTTATTTAGACTTTAGACTTAGGTCCTCCCGCACCGTTTGGTGCCTTGGGCGACAAGCTGTCTCCACAAAGATCTGTCACTAGCTATGTCTGAAGCATCCTCCCACTTGGTGTCCACTGCTCTGAGGTCATTCATGAAGGTGTGACGCCAAGTTATATGAGGACGTCCCTGTTTGCGCTTTCCTCGTATTGACCATGTCATAGCAATTCTTGATATGCGTAGTTCATTTTGTCGTAGAACACGTCCCGCAAACCTCATGTGACGTTTCTGTCACAACCTCACTAAGTGTTCGACTCCCAGTTCGGCATAGGACTTCCTTGTTTGAGATCCGATCTGTGTAACTGACTCTCAAAATACGACTCAGCCATTTTTGTTCAGCCACTCGTAGTCGTATCCCAGTTTATGTGGAGGCCAATTTTGGGTGCCTCTCTATCTAGGCTCCCCGTCATTTCTTGTACCGGTATGCTTTTATTTGTAACCCCGAGAAGTGCAACGTCATCGGCAAAGTCCAAGTCCGTCATTCAGTTTTGTTCACGCCATGTAATACCAAAGGCAGACTGATTCATTTCTCTCATCGTCATGTAGTCGATGGCTAAGAGGAAGGGATGCACTCCTGTCGAACATTCCGGGCTTTCATAGGTCGTCACAGTAACATAAGGAGGCACAAAACCCCAGTGCAAAGCCCTCAGCCCCTCGTATGACGAAGTTGTCATCATCGAACCACGATGGACAAATATTTAACAAGCTAACGATCAACCTAACATAACTTTTTTTAGCCCGAGAATTAGTGTATCTGTTGCAATGAAATTCTACGGCTCTTTTCTCTCTCTCTATTTTCGCCCTCTGG
>JADKLZ010000003.1:31435308-31449058 GCA_021533235.1 Biomphalaria straminea
AAAAAGAAAGACTGGTGTTTCAGTGACTTTGATATAGGCTACCACTAGAAGAATGACTGGTGTTTCAGTGACTTTGTTCTATTTGACTTGAACTTTGACTTATTTATGAATGCTTGAACTCCATTTTGGTTTTTATGTTGAACTAATTTCGTGCAGCATAACATGTTAACCATAGACCTGTTCTGTTAATGTATTTATCTACACACAGGCTCATCCTTGACAGTAACAGTAAATGATAGCTTCAGGGAGAAATGTTCTGCACAAACTCTGTGGGTTGACTACAAGAAAATGATTCAGGTTCTCTCTGTCGGCAATTTGATTTACGTAGACGACGGTTTGATCTCTCTGAAAGTGACAGAAAAAGGCTCTGATTATCTCAAGTGTAGTGTGGTCAATGGTGGCAAGCTGGGCAGCAAAAAGGTAATCACACATTTTATACATAATATAAGGACTTCAGTCATCTTTGGGAAATACTGTTATGATTCTGCCTAGCGCACCGCCTTCTAGGCTAGTGCAAAGATGCGCACTATTAGTGAATAGACTGAAGTCGATGTTGACATGAGAAGAGACTAACGATTTCCGCCCGAGGCTAGAGAGTGGAAATGAAGACACTGTGCTAAGAGAAGATGTTGTCTGTATAATTATGATGTCCATGTAACTAAACATCCTTGCCTCGTTAAGTTGCCTCACTTAAATTATTACATTGGTGTCAGAAGTGGGATTATAGGCAACTCAACAAGAGGAGGTAGGACTTGATCACAATGACATCATTAGAAACATTAGACCAACTCTCAGTTAAAGAGCTTAGGAAGAAACTCCGTAACCGATATCTGATAATTGGTGGCAACAAGGAGGTGCTTACAGCTCGTCTCCGACAGGACTTATTAGAGGAAGACGAAGATCCGGTTACCTACTTATTTGAAATTAAACCGGAGATTTATGAGCTTATTGGCAAAATGCATGAGGGTATTGGTGCACTGTGTGATCAAATTAACAGGATGGGGAACAAGATAGATGAAATTGTATCACAAGTAGAAGACCAAATAGACCAAATTGATAAAATTGAGTCGCAAGTAAAAGGAGGAATAAACTCGTTGATGAAGGAGCAGTTGCCTGTGGACTCGTTGGTGAAGAAGTTGCATGGTCAGGACTGTGGCTGCACAAATAGTGATGACGGAGACGCTGGGGATTGGAGCGCCGTCTGTGTCTGTATTGTGGGTAAGTCTATCTTCCCTAGTATTTCCAGGGCGTCTGCGACTGATGTATTTAGCATATTGACTTGTGTGTCGATATCCTGGTCATTGGAGTCCAAGATATTGAGTGCTGCAAAGCGTCCTCCTATCTATGCCTTGAATAAGGCGGCTACTTTGGGGTCTTTCAGTCAAATTTTATCCTGGTAGTTCCTTGTTTTGTTACCTTTTTTAGGTGTAGTCTGAAGGTTATCATGACAAGGTCATGGTCGCTTCCTATGTCAGCTCCAGGAAAACTTCTAGTTTTAGCTGTATGGATGCTTGTCTTAAAACGAGGCCTTTATCGTTGAGAAAAACATTCTAGCTAATTGACCACACAGGGAAAAATCTAGTGTGACCGATATAATTTTTCAAAATATAATCATCTTAAAATTTTATTTGGTCTGAAGATTAGAATCTAGACGATATCTTGAACATACATCAATGGACATTTCCGATTAAATTAAAAAAAAAAAAACAAAAAACAAATAAACAACTAAACGTTCGAGAGAGGACATTCTGCTGACCATCTTACATGGAAATCCAAACTACGCTCTTTTTATGTTTCTAAGCCTGGATCCAGGGGCGTCCTTAGCAGTGCGTGGGACCCTGTGCTTGTGTCATGTGCGGGCCCCGTAAAGATAAACTATATATACCGTACCACATCACGCTAACCGGCTAATCCGTCTCTAACGCTGTAACAATAACAAGACAGTATGTCTGCCTTAACGCTGTGGGCCTTCCTTTTTGTTACAAAACAGAACATTGCGTAGCCATTGTTGGCTTACTATTGGCCGCGCTAAGTGCTATATATATACTGCATTGTAATTGTTCTGCATAAAGAAAATTCTTTCAACTTTAAAAAAAAAAATTACTTCCATGGCCATAACCTATTGGGAAAAAAAAACAACAAATAGACGGGAGCAACTTATATAATTTTTTTTTTTTTTTTTATATTTTTTTTTTTTTCGTATACAAAACATCGACATTTAATCGGATTGTATTAGGAAAATATGTGGTGATCAAGTTTGTGACAATAAAATCTCCGATCGCGGGCCCCCCTTCAAGCGCGGAGCCTGGGGCGGCTTCCCCACTTGCCACTCCCTAAGGCCACTACTGCCCGGATCTATATCCACATCTTTAACTAGATCCAGTATTCTAGTGAATGAATTGGGTCGGGGTAAAAATGTCACATTTTTGTATCTATTAGACACTAGTTAATAGAACAATAATCGCTCTCACAAAAGTCTTCAGCTTCCTATAGCAGGAATTGTCTTTAAAAAAACAAAATTTTTTACGTTCCTTGTTCCTTCGTACTGCACCTCACACTTTCGTCAGAGTTTAAGTCAAAAGTGTGAAGCATTAGTTCATCATCCCATCGCGGGCACGTTGCTCTGCCTCATCGTGGCGCCTGCGTGGAAACGACTACCAGAGGAAGTAGTTAGGCGAAATAGTAACAAACAGAATTCCCTTTTGGGTGCCTATAGGTGGACGAGAGTCTACCTCTTGCACGGCGCGGAGTTGAACGAAAGCTCCCACGGACCTGTCACCAATCCATGCACCGTTCCTCAAGGGACCGTTACAATAATGGCGAATCCCGCACGGTTAGCGTATAACATAGGAAAATGGTGGAGGCTCCCATCATTAACTTGGCTTTTGGCCATGATTTCTAGTCCATGTGTCTGGAGTGCCGTGTTTACCGGAAACAGCAATGCCTAATACAGGCATTGATTTGGGTATCTCCCAGACAGAACAGTGGTTCAGGCAGGTTTGTTCTTTTTTTTTACTGTTGCGACAACATTTTTTTTTTCTCAAACTTAGAGCTCGAAGAGCTTTCGGCTCAGCTCTTAGACACGGTTCATTATCCCATCGAATTGAAATTGTAAAACATAAACTCGTGCTACGTGACAAAACAAGGATTCACGCCGGGGACTGGCGGGGACTAACAATTTTATGTATTTTTCTTATAAATAAAAGTACCAGTAATATTCCTCAGCACACTTCCGCCTGTAAAGGTTAAACAAGGTATGAGAAATAGAATATGTAGTTTTGGTTTACCATATTATTTTAACATAAAGTAGGAATTGGTATTAATCTTTCTATAAAAGCTATTACCAGGCAGTGGGGTGCGGGGGTGCGATTCGCACCGGGTGACACCCGATAGGGGGTGACACCCGAGTGGGAAAATGCACTTTTCTATTTAAAAAATATTGTTAAAATACCAACTTGAAAATGTGAAAGGTCCTATAAGAATAGTTGAATAAACTTTTTCTCAATAGGAAAAAAATCGAAAGGAAGATTTTTTGTTTGATAAATAGTGGACATGACCACAATGAGAAACTCGCGAGGAGAGGGAAGAACACATTTCAAATGTTGAACTATTTGGCAGCCTTACTTAAACTACTAAAAATTGGTAGGGACGTCATTGCTATGATTGGTGTATTGATAGGAAAACAGAGGAACATCATGTACTTATAGATTGCTTATCGCATTGTTTCTAGCAAAGCAACAGTTGGTATATGGTGGCGAATCGAAGAAGACTTTTCAATGAATAATGGAATTTTTAGCGGCCCCCGTAAGGGGAAAAAGCCGCTATTAGGTTTGTGCAAAATGTCCGTCTGTCCGTCTGTCCGTCTGTCCGTCTGTCCGTCTGTCACACTCAGGGCGCCGAAACTAGAAGAGATACGAAAAATATTTTTTCACCATTAAATGCGGCTTGAAAAGTTTAGGTGCAACGGCTACTTTTAGTTTTCTAAAAGCAAACCGTTTAATTTATAAAAATTATTTTGCAAGCGATTTTTTAATAATAAAACACCAATTGTGAAGCAATTACGTAAATCTAAGGGAGGAAATGTTACTATATGAAATGCTCTTGGCATGTAGATATCAAGCACATTTTTTAAAATGACTTTCTGTCTGTCTGTCCGTCTGTCCGTCTGTCAGACTCAGAGCGCCAAAACTAGAAGAGATACGAAAAATATTTTTTCACCATTAAATGCGGCTTGAATAGTTTAGGTGCAACGGCTACTTTTAGTTTTCTAAAAGCAAACCGTTTAATTTATAAAATTAATTATGCAAGCGATTTTTTAATAACAAAACGCCAATTATAAAATAATTACGTAAATGTAAGGGAGGAAATGTTACTATATAAAATACGCAAGGCATGTAGATATCACACACATTTTTGAAAATGATTTTTTAGCAGCGGCTTTCGTGTACTAGCGTAAAGCCCGGAAATGACATGATTCTAAACTAATTTCTTAAATTTTAAAAAAAATCAGATTTTTTAAAATAAAATTGTTTAATACCCCCATTAGAATGTAACTAACATACTTTTTTGCGTTTTGTCTGTTGGTTGGTCTGTCCGTCACGGTTAGAAAAAAACACTAAAGGATTTTGAAAATATGATTTAACCTTTACTGTTCTTTCAGAAATATTGCGATTGTTTAAGGATGGGAGCATACAGGAATTGAGCTAGGCACTTAGAAGGAACATCCAAAACATCTTGCGAATAGGCGGATTTGACAGGGATCCGACTCCGACGGGGGCCGCCTCTGAGTTTGTGTATTACACAAACTCTCTTTGTAATCTTGTTTTTCTTTGGATTGTGGAAATGTTATCTAAATATAACCCAGTGCTGAAATAATAACGTATACGATTGCAAGGCAGCGATACAAAAAAAAGTTACTTTCCAAGCTTGTACCAAAAATATATAAAAATGTTTTAGCAAACCACTTAAGGGATATGCTTATCAGAGATCCGAGACATAAATGCTGTAAGGTACTATGGTATCTTGTATTACAGCACACCTAAGAAAGATCTCTGAAGTTGTGAGATATATTAACAATGGTAATGTTGAAAGGACTGAAATATTGTAGGATATGCAGGCAGTAATAAATGAAGAACAGAAAAGAAACTTGAATGGTTGTGTACACCGTTTACTTAAGCTATTTGGTCAAAACTTAAATCAGAAAATACTTCTAAATTACATTTTCTCGGTTCTCTAGAAAGAGGGTTTCTTTCTTTGCCGCTAATACCAATTAATGGGATATTTTAATTGATGATAGAGTGTCATATGAACAACTTGCTGATGTGCTCATCGTGTTGTTGTTAGACCCATGAAAGAACGATTTTATGAAAGAGTGACGACGAAAATCTTTGCCTTCTCTCTGAAAATATAAATACTAGAGGCGCAGCGCAAAGATGATTGCCAACTGTCTGTGAATACATGCATAATTTTCATTGCTTGACTTTCTTGTTGGCAGATGTACTAAAAAATAGTTAACTAAACACAAGAGTACCTTCAAATTAAAGTGTTATTGCAACAGAAAAATAAGTTTTAACAATATGAAAATATCTTGGAAGTGATCTTAAGATGCAAGATTCACTATTCAAATAGAAAAAATGAGGTCAATACTGAGTGCATCAATCTCTTTTATACTGGGCCAGACAACAAGATATGTGAACAGAAATACCAAAACTAGAATACTAGAATGCAGCAAAGTTTTGAAGGACGTCAATGAATCTCTACCAACCTTTGATTTAAACTTTAACTGTTTCTTGCTAAAAGCATGTCTACGTGGCGACATGTGAAAAGAAGCTTTGCAAAACTAAAGTTAACAACTATTATTGTTAACTTTTGAAAAACGAATTTCAAATCAAGCAATTCTGTCCATTAAAAATAAAGTCGCATAATATATTAAATTTGAAGTTATATATAAGTTTTCAAATTTGAAATCCTGAAAAGGAAATTTAAATGTTTATTTTCAAAAGTTATTGTAAAGTTTTAAATGTTAAAAAAAATAATTTCAAGTTTTTATCAATATACTTATAAAGTGGCATTTTTCATTAGCTGTCCTCAGGAAACTACCACTATATGCGACTATAATGTTCAAAAGTTTCCATTAAGAACTGTTTGATGTTTACATAGGAAAGCATGCTCAGTTGATGTTTAATTTGTTTCTTATTAAAAATCGTAGATGTTAATGTATGTAGTAATTAATATAATATGTCAGAGAAAAAAATGTAAGCGATACTCATTTGAACGTTGTGTAACAGCAATCAACGAAATGGATTATTGCGCAAAAAAAAGAAGTAAACAACGATAGTTTTTTATTGGGAAGAATAAGTGGAACGCTGGAGGGGGGGGGACACCCTTATCTTACCGCACCAGGTGACACCCACTCTAGTGACGCCACTGTTACCAGGTATTTATAAAAGTGAGTTTTTCTAAATTTAGTATATATATATATATATATATATATATATATATGCATACATTTTCTCTCAAGGGTTGTAATCTGCCAAACACGCCAATAGATCTACCAGCAGTGTCAGGAAAAGATAAACAAGATTTGTTATTTGGACTTGATCAAAATGTGGACATGGTGTTCGCCTCCTTTATACAGTGAGTAGTTTACTCTGGGAAATGAACATTGTGGGCTTCAGCTCAATTTTTACAATTTGAAAAAGTTATCTACCCTTACAAATATAACTACGAATTTTGGTAACAAAGAAGTTTAAGTATACACGTCTTGTCGGTGTAGTCTGTTCGGCTTTACACATATAATTTTAAATGGTATCTGTAATGTCGCACGTAACGGGACCTAAGATTAATATGCAAAAGAAGAGTCCTACATGAAATTGCCAGTCGATCATTATATGGTAGAGTTTCTTGTCAAATAAATAAATTAATTAGCTTACCGTGCTTATAGAAAAGTGATTCTTTTCGATGTGGTCACTAGGGGAATGCACACTTGGTAACACCTTCAAAAGGGGGGGGGGTGTGACACCAAGTGGAAAAAGTAGACCTTACACTTTTGCAGACATTTTTTTTCAAATAAGTAAGAGACTCTTGCTAAAAAGGCAAACATACTTATGCACGCTTAGCATCTATATTATATATATACTATTTACTATTTTGTTGTATAAAGTGATTATAAAAAGAGAGGGCGAAGTTGTTTTTTTAAGGATAAAAATTGGTTGTAATGCAACACCATATATGAGTAATCTGTTAATCAAGTGAAAATGATATTATTAGCCTAAAATTATAAATACAAATGGCTAAGGAATTCAATGAAGTGTCGCCATTTCATCTGTTAAGCAGAACTTGAATTTTTTTTTGTCATGAAATGCGTTAGTAATAAAATCGGTTGAAAAGATTTTTTGAAGACATTTTAGTGCGACTTTCCCAACGTGATTCTAGGGTTTGCCACCTTCTAGCGTCAAAATGGATAAATATTTCTGGAGTAGGCCTAGAGTCCCGTGGTTCTATTGTGTAAACGCAAGGACAGCTTAAACCCCCAAATAGAAATTACATGATTTAATATAAAAAAAATGCCTTTTTATTATGTGTAGGCATGCAAATAAGAAGAAATTGTTATCAAGATTTTTAGAAAAAAAAATTTTAGGGCTATTTTTAACTAAAATGATGAAAAAAAAAAAGGTTAATTTTCATATCAAGATTTCTTGAAAACTACTGAATCTAGTTCGGGGTCGGCAACCTACGAATCGCGAGCCACATGCGGCTCTTTGGATGTTAAGCTGCGGCTCTTTAATTCCATACTCAAATATTATTTATTTTATCAAAAAAATAATAATTGGATCGATTAACTAGGATTAGGCACCGATTCTATCTCTCAGCCAATTGTACTTGCTTTTCACCGCATCACTCCCTATGTCCTCAAATGTAACATATTTGCCGGTGGAAGAACTCGAACTTTCCTCTACCTTATCAATGATATAGATAAGTCTTCTGTCAGGTATATATATGTCTTCCCAAGGATTGCTAGCGCTCTCATGACAAACTAAAGGAGAAGATTTAGCGAATGCCGTGCAAAAATGCCTTGAAGACAATAAGATCGATTTAAATAAACTCGTTTCAATAGACTCGTAGGCGCCAGGACAAAGTTTCTGAAGATCAGAAATGCAGAAAAATGTTTGGCGCCCGAAGCCTTGTACAACTCTAGGTGAAGTTACGGCGCTCCCCTAGACCTCTTGACCAAAATAATATATTTGGTTTGAGAAACACCTAGACATAGGCCCTCGCTCGCCTTTTGACACATAAAACGCAATCTTTCCCCATAAAGGTCGGTCTAATGTGACTTTCGCAGCCTGTTCCAGGCTGGAGCCCATGGTATTCTAATGTGACTTTCGCAGCCTGTTCCAGGCTGGAGACAATGGTATTCTAATGTGACTTTCGCAGCCTGTTCCAGACTGGAGCCCATGGTATTCTAATGTGACTTTCGCAGCCTGTTCCAGGCTGGAGCCCATGGTATTCTAAAAAGGTGCGACGCCATGTTAGACATGGATTGCTTTGACAAAAAAGGTTAACCTTTCTACTTGTTCAAGATCCGCACGACTATTGTTGACGAGAATACTGTGTGAGCGGCAGCAAATAATATAACTTTGAGTGCGTCTCTATCGAGACTATCCATTATCTCGTGTATACATTTAATTCTATTCCCGAGTAATGCTACGTTGTCTGTAAAATCCAGGTCCTTAAATCGGCTTGGTTCACGCCATGGGATGCCGAATGCAGCCTGATTCATGTTTTGTTTTTCAAGACATCGTCGATGGCTAGCAGAAAGAGAAATGGGGACAATATACACCATTGTGTTACACCCGTCTCGATGTTGAACAACTTCCTTTTTCCATCGTCTACTGCAACAGCTTGGTTTGCTGTAGAGATTTTGCAAATTCAGGACAAATTGTTGCCATATTCTAATTTCAATAATTTGACATCTATGAAATAGATTTGTTAAATGCCTTACACAAGGATATTTAAAGTAGAATCGATACTCATTATAAAGTTTAACAATTAATTAATTAGATCAGTTAATATGGGTCCACAAAAAAAATATTCCTGCTGGGGAGATTTTTTTTTCGGGTGGGGGGGGAGTAAGGGGCGTGTGGCTGACAACCTGAGCACACTGTTGACATTGACAGCATTGACAGTATTGACAGTATTGACGCCACTGATACTCGTTAGTGTCGTTGTGTGTATGTGTTTGAACGTTTCTTAACTTCAATGTTTTCTATTGAACGTAGGTGTCAAGGTCATGGCACTCTTACTGTTAGGCAAATCTTTCTATTTTTTATATTTCTTTATACATTTTGTCGTTGGTTTGGAAATAAAGATTATCACTTGCTACCCAGACATGCTGCAGGAAGACTGAGGATAGAGAAGGAAACTCGGGATCATTGTGTTTAAAGTTTGGAGGGCTAGCTATACGACCACGTATTGAGTACAATTAATTTCTTCTCAGTTTTTTTAAAAATAGTTTTGTTCACTTTTAAAGTACATGTATGTCTGTCAACTTTTATGTAGTGAAATGAACTTTTTTTGTCATCAGGGATGGGAACGGAATTAGAGAGATTCGCCAAGTACTTGGTGAGAAAGGAAGACATATCAAAATAATCGCTAAAATAGAAAGTTTTGAAGGCATTCGCAATTTTCCTGATATACTAAAAGAATGTGATGGCGTGATGGTAGCCAGAGGAGATATGGGCATAGAAATACCACCCGAGAAGGTCTGTGTCTACCATCGCATCTAAAATAAACCAGAACTTTGTGATACTTTGTACATGTTGTGTATTGAACAATAATATTTGCAATAATCAATTTTTAACATTTGTATTTAATCATCTAAAAATTTACATGTAAAATATATATTAACATTAATAATAATATGTATACTAGACGAGATATAAACTATAACGAGTGGCGACGGTCCACAGCGATGACTGGCGAAGTTTCAAGAAGCATCTAAAGTGAGCACTACTCAGGCCAGTCAAATTGAATGCAGTCAAGTGATCAACTAGAATGGTTGAGTGACGTTCCATCGGTTGCTGCCCCCCCCCCCCACTAAAGAACGGAGGTGTATCAGTAAAGACTGTTCACTACAGACGGCTTGGCTCAGTTCAGTGCGGTACTACGGTGTGGCTCCGTATGGCGCATTAAGACGGATCAGTGCGGAGTATAGTCAAGATCTGCGATCAGATCCGACACAACGAGCCGGTAGCATAGCTAGGCTGGGGGAAGACGTTCCAAATTTGAAAATCAGCCTTGCCTCCACCAAATGATTGTCCGAACTTTGTCTTTACACTAAATATTACGCCATTATCTCATGTCATGATGTTGAATGTCAAAATACAGGGGCCCCTAAAGAGGTTAAGTCTTCCCCGGGTCCCCAAATTCTTAGCTGCGCCACAGCAATGAACCCAGCGTGTGAAGTCAGTTGTGAACAGTGGAACCCAATGCAAGTTCAGGACGAAGCGGAAAGGCCAGTTCAAGAGTTGATACGGTTGTTAACATTGAAGCATTTGTACAGTCAGTGTTACGTAACTGTTACGTTATTTTGGAACCCTGATTCGAGTTAGTGGTCTCGTGTGGTGCAGTTTGCAGATAGCCTATATTACCGCTTATAGCCAAGATTGTTGTTCTTAATGATGTCACCTAGTCATAAATCAATTGTTATCATCAATATGTTCGATTACATATTTCCTCAACCAGACCTAGAGTTTATGTAGATTCTAGTGAAGTACGGGCAGTAGCGGTCTTAGGGGGTGGCAACTGGGGCAACCGCCCCAGGCCCCGCGCCTGAGGGGGGCCCCGCGCTGGGAGATTTTATTGTTACCAACTTCGAAAACTAAATGAGTGGTCATAAACAAGGACTTGTTACTCAATATTTTCCCAGTATACCAAATATACCAATTGCTATTTAAGATTACATTTTTTATTTCGAAATACCGTTTTGTTTCAGTAAAGACAGCCGAGTCTTAGAGGCTATCATCGTTTAACATTCACAATAAAAACACATAAGTAGAAGCAACGATTCCTAATCGTTTCGACGTCTAATAGGATTTCATTTGGAAAATGCGTAGTGATAAAGTTTGAACTACTATTCGATTATGAAAAATTGTATATGAAAAATACATTTGTAGTAACAATAATGGAACTTTTGACCAATTGATTATTTAATGAAAATAATCAGTGCTTTTTTTAACCGTCACGTCGTACGGCGTACTTCACTTTTTTCAATGTGGGGAAAAAATGTTAATTTTCTTGAATTTTAGCGTTTATTATTAATTTATTAATAGTTAAAAAATTAGGCAATCCATTAATTTTTTTATAATAAAAAAAGCACTGAAAATAAGTAAACAATTGTACGGTGTATTCTCGACTGTCGCTGGTGATACGTCCTAAGACCGCACGCGAAGATCAGATTTTCGCAGTAGGCTGTTTCATTTCATAAACGTATAATATTTTTCGGATATAAACAGTATCACCAGTTGGTGTGCTTGTACAGTTATTTCGGCAAATCAGCTTCCAGCATGACATATTAAGTTTTCTTTTTCCAATTGGCTACTGTGTGAACGTGTTGAAAAAAAAAAAAAAACGCGGGAGTATTTTTAGCGGTCCCAGAAAGGGGAAAAGACGCTATTAGTTTTGTGTGGAATGTCTGTCCGTCCATCCGTTGCGTTTAGATCTCGTAAACTAGAAAGTTAGTGAAAATCCGACATCATAATATTTAAGACCTTTCAAAGTTCTGATGCAACGGCTACTTTTTTTTTTTCTAAAACCGAAAAATCTAATTTTTAAATCACGTATGCAAGCAGTTTCTTTCAGAAAAATACATCACTTTTACAACTATTCATTATTAATGTTAACAAACACCGAAAGCTCTGTAATGTAAGAGATAATTGATTACCCTTTTAAACAGGTTTATATGAAAACGTTGTTTTTTTTTCATTTTTTTTAGACATTTGTATTGCTAAGTTAAGTAAGTTTTGCTATAGGCCCTACTAACTACTACATTTACACAGACAAAAAAATCTATTTAGTATGCATATAAGTTGGGCATAATTTAAAACAACAATTAATAAGTAGTTTTTCATATCACGTGTCATAATGTGGTAAAGTAACTAATAAACTTCACTGGGGCACTACACAAGATCTGTCAACATTCTTTCTCCATTCTACTCTGTCATTTATTTGTCATTGATAGAATTTCATTCTGATGTTCTTTCTGAAAATATTGAAACCTCCTTTTTTACCTGTCTGGGTGGACCACTTCAGGGGCAGATTTTGAGTTTGTGTTTTCACACAAACTGTCCTTGTAACCTTGTTTTTATAAATTATTTAAAAAAAAAACGTGATACAGCCTTTCCGAAAAAGTCGGGTCTTCGAAAGTGAATGGACCACTGTAACTCCTATAGAACACTTTATTCTTAAAGAACATCCTATTGGCTTCAATTAGCATACTGATAGAGGCGACATACTATTAGTAGTGACGAGTGTTTTTTTATTTGCATCTGTTGATGCAGAACAATTAAAATACAGTATATAATGTAGGCCTACTTTAGCGGCCAATAGTAAACCAGCAGTACCCTACGTAATGTTCTATGTTTTGTTACAAAAATAAGGCCCACAACTTTAAGGCGAACATACTGTATTGTTATTGTTGCAGCATTAGAGAAGGATTAGCCCGTTAGCGAGATGTGGTACGATATATATTATATATATATATATATATATATATATATATAGTCTACCTTTACGGCTAGGGGCCCCGCACATGACGCTCGCCCAGGGCCCCGCGCACTGCTAGGGCCGCCCCTGAGTACGGGAATGGCTTGAGTGGTCCTAGTATGTAGAACTAGTTACTTCTCTGTACTTCGAGTTTCAAGTAGGCCTTCTTTATGCACAAACACACGAGGAGAGATTAACTACGACATTATTTGATTGCGTAATTTTATGATATTGGCTATAAACCTAATATTTAAGATTAAGACTGCTTTAATTGATCCTTACGGAAATTTGTTGTGATTACAATGACTCTTTTCTCATATAAAGACAACACAACACAAACATACACATAAATACAACAGACAGAACATATAGAGCTCATTCAGCGACTACACACAGGCATCTTGGTGCTTTTCATGTTCCCTGATCAATGAGTGACGATGATAGAGTTTGCCCGAGTGAGGTAGGCCTACTATTTAAATTGAACAAGCTTTTAAAAACAATGACTAGCGACTCAATGTGCTGTAACAGTTCGCTGAAATTATGTAAGGGATGAAACGGCATGATTAACTTTTTGAAGACCGAATGAAAACTTAACTATTAATAAAAAGGTTTCGTAAGGGCTCAACAAAAATATCTCCGAGGGCCTCCCACTTTCTAAACTCCTGTCCTGAAACTAAATACTAAAAAGGTTATATACATTCTATTTCAGACCAATATCATTAGAAACATAATTAATCAGAGAATGTTTTTAAATGGATATACTGGGCTTATTGTATTCGATTTGAATGTTTTATATCAGTGACACACTAACTATTGAATATTTTTTTAAAATAAATAACCACTACACTTCGACCCAACATGGATTCAATCACCTAGACATAGACTTTATCATTGCATACATGTATACCTTCTTCTATTGTTTTTTTGTCTGTTGGCTACATCTACAATTCTACTTGTTTGGTATCTGTAGGCTACATCTATACTACAA
>JADKLZ010000003.1:31480418-31498558 GCA_021533235.1 Biomphalaria straminea
AAAATATATAATAATTAAACTTTAGATCTTTCTGATAGAATTAGATCTATGTAATGTAACTCAGCAACTGCAATATATAGAAGAGAATATATTGTTACGAATCTCTCACTATCCAGGCTCTCTGCAAACTGCACCATACACCACCAACTTAAAGAACTTGACAACTCCGGGCTCCAAAGTAACGTAAAAGTTTAATGTTAATAAAGAACAGCCAATATTGTACAATTGGCAGCACGTAACAGACTGTACAAATATCTCTCCGATAGCACCGTATCGCCGTATCAACTGTTGCACTGGTCTCTCCGTCTTGTTCCGGGCTTGCACTGGGTTCAACAGTTCAGGACTGACTTCACACACTTGGGCTCGATGTGTCGGACTCGATCATAGATCAAGATCAACTCCTTTCTGAACCCTTTTCTCGACCCCCTGACTGCGACACCTCCGCTCTTTATATAGGGTCCCTGCTGGCCTTCTCGAACAGGACAGAACGCTCCTCGACATTTCTAGGTGGTCAGATGACTATAATTCTCGTGGCGCTCCTGAGCTGTGTTCACGTTGCGGAACTCTCCCGAATCTTCAACGTCGAGACGCGTCGCGGCTGATCGTAGTAACTCGTCACGCTTGACCGCTTGTCTGGCCTGGGGCGATTTGCGTCGGCTGACTACACACACCGCTATTCCTCCGTCTGTGCCCCCACCAGGTTTATAACAATATATATATATATATATTATATAGAGAGAGTATATAGAGGATTCAGCTATTAAGGCAAGAATGGCCATCCTAGTCTGTACTAGACTACTAGTGTAGCACAAGAGATCATCATCTTCTGTATTAGAAATTTATTAAACATACAATTACTCATGCAAACATAAAATAATAAGTCTTAAGTCTAAAAGTTTTACTATCAAAAGTCAGTGTAAAAGTTAGTCACAATCCCAGTGACCTAATTTCTCTTATCTTATCTTATATAATACAGACGTTACTTCAAAAAAGAAGATTATGTCCTACACGTCATGCATTCTGTCATGCATATTTACCAGTGACTTAAATTCTGCCAAGTCACTGGTTTTTCCTGGCTAGCTCAGGCAACCCATTCCATGATCTAATGGCACCAGGGAAGAAAGAACATTTGTACAGATTTGTCCTAGCATATGGGACGAGGAATGTGCCTTTATCTTTGTGTCTTTCTGAGTATTTTGTTAAGTTTTGTTTTTGAATTTGGATATTATGGTTCATTGTTTTGTGTATAATTTCTTCTTTACTCTTAAGTCTTCTATCCTGAAGGCTTTCTAAATTTAGTGATTTTACTAAAGGTGTTACTCTAGTCAAATGTGAATATTCGTTTGTTATGAATCTCACTGCTCTATTTTGTGTCTGTTCCAGTTTCTTGATGGTTTCTTGAGTTGAGGGGTAATTTAGGTAAAATAAGTGTGTTCAAATTTGTATTTTTTGTCTTCGTATTTATGCATATAATTTGAAAACAACTTTATGATTTTATGTGAGGAGCTATGCCTGGGGATCTTAAATTTAGTTAATATATATAGAGAGAGAATCTTCTTCTTGCCAGCTTTTTGCTGCTGAGCTGTCAGCTCTTTTGCAGTCTGTGCCAACTAAAAATAGTGTGCTGTTTTCTTCAGCACTGCCATACAGGGTGTTGGTTATGTTGGGCTGTAGTGGTAGTAGGGTCTGCCTAAGGTGGATTAGGAAGGGGCATTCAAAAAGGATATGGTTTACGGTTTCATAATCGTAGGCACAGTGTCTACAAAAGGGGAGTTGTGTGGAATTTATTTTATTGAGATGGTAACAGTGGTGTGTGTCGTGTCCTTAGTTGGAAGATTGTAGTTTGCTCTTTGCGAGAAAGGAAGTAAAAATACTGTCCAGTTTGTTAGGCATGTTCATTTCTTTGTATGTTGCTCTGCCTTTGTTTCCTGTTGCCCATTGGTTGAGCCACTCCTCTTTGTGGTTGTTAATTAACATTGACCTTAGGGTGAGGTAGTTAACAGGTCTATCTGGTTGTTCCATAGATGATCCTGCCTTTGAGAGCTTATCAGCCCTTTCATTTCCCATGACGCCAATGTGTCCAGGGATCCACTGTAATGTGATGTTGATGTTTTATTTTGTCATCATCTGATGTATTATCACTAAATATATTAGTGTCGTCAACTCTCTTGGGCTTTTTGAGTTGCTGCTGTCAAGTGCTTGAATAGTGGATTGGAAGTCTGTAAAGACAACAATATCTGATGGTGATTGTATGCCTTCATATAATTTGTTTTTGACTGTCTGCAAAACTAAGGTAATTGCTTCATTTTCGGCTTGGAAGTTTGAGCAGTAGTCGCCACAGTGTGGACTTATTTCAGCATTGATAGTGGTTTTGAAGGCTGATCCATCAGTGTGTATATGAATGGCTTTTTTGTTGGTTAGCTTTCAGTTGTTTCGAGCGTGCCTACTTTAAGCTCCAGTGGATTTGATTGTTTTGTTAGGTTATTATTTATTAAATGTGTTTTAATGGGTGCTTGCTTGTAGTTAAGTCCAGGAGTTATGTTTGATAGTCTGGTAATTTTTTCTCTGTTATTGGGTAGATGGTGTTTTAGGGCTGTGCCTAAGTTGTTGGTGCTGCCACTACCGTAAAATATTGTGTATTTCTTAGCTCTGAGAATGTCAAAGTCTACTGGTGCGAGAGGATCTTGTATTTCTTCAGCACTTTATTGAGTTGGGCTAGCGCACTTGTTCTAAAAAGAATTAACACATTCCATGTCATAAAACAAAAAGTCATGCAGATTTCCAGGCATAGGTCATTTTCCATTGTGATCTGTCTTGTTTTTCATGTGTTTTAGCTTTCGTAACAATATTTTTTGTTCGACTGGGTTGTTAGCCCTGCGTAAAACTTCAGCTCTCTGGATAACTGCCTTTATTCCAGGTAAGGTGCCCTAGCCTTTGTAGATCCCTCCACTTACTGAAAGATAGCAGATTTGATTTTGATCCACCCCGGGTATTTTATTTCCCCAGTACCCACCATATATCTTGAGGGCTTTCCCCTATTTGCCACCTGTTGGAGATAAAAAAAAACTCCACACTAGACAATATGGAACATGCTGTATACCTAAAAATCAATTAAACCTTTCTTGTACAGCAAACATACTAACTGTGACGATCACACTTGCCTGGGATTATATTCACAAGTCAATAATGTGATGATTATGCTGATCCGTAGATTAATATTAATGATTTGATAAATTCGTATGAAATGAAGAAAGAAACTCCTCTCTATTTTCTGTATTTTCTCCAACAAAAACTTTAATAATGCTTCAACTTTCTTGTACAAAGGGGCACGGTGGTTGAATGGTTAAGCGCTTGGATTCCGAACCTGAGGTCCTGGGTTCGAATCCCTGTGAAGACTGGGGTTTTGAATTGTGTGATTCTCAGGGCGCCCCGAGTCCACCCAACTCTAATGGGTACCTGACTTTAGTTGGGGAAAGTAAAGGAGGTTGGTCGTTGTGCTGGCCACATAACACCCTGCTCGTTAACCGTTGGCCAAAGAAACAGATGACCTTAACATCCTCTGCCCCATAGATCGCAAGGTCTAAATGGGACACTTTTTTTACTTTTCTTGTACAAAACAATTTCTCAATTTCACTCTTGAAGATAAACAAAACTTTACTTCTATTAATGACTTCAATTAACATCACTATTAAATATCACTTCACTTAATAAAACTCTTGTTCATGGACCTGCTAGTATCATTTCTAACTTTTACTAAGAGAAGACTAAGCGAGGAACATCTCTCTACAAGAACTACTACTATTCGAGGACTTTAGCGAGGACCCTGACTAACCCTCTTTCCTCTAATTTATACTTTTTAATCATATGTTCCAGAACCATAGAACCTTCTCAGATAATTATTTTAGTAACTGACCTTCTAGAAGCTGACGTATGTTATTTTTTCCGTTAACCTCTTTCTCTGATTGGATATTTAAAATTAACTTGTTTACGCTGGATAGCACACTGACTTGACCTTGTTTCTAGAACTTGGTCGAAAAGGTCATGAACTAAACTCGAGACACTCACTAACAATAACTTCTGCTGCTTTGTTCATTGAAAAATAAATTTTCAAACAATGTTTTCAATCTATGGCACAGTAATGCAAAGATAAGGGGGGGGGAAAAGTTCTTACTAAATTCTAGTTTCAAGAACTTATCCACTGTGATCTAATGCATTCTTAGGATGGACTGCAGTTGAACAAAATCACTTATGTAGCAATGGGGCTGCATGCTTTTCCCTCCAGAGTGAAGTGGTGGCACAAAGATTTAATCCTGCGTTTTCTTTTGCTTTAAGTTATTAGATGCATTATTATTACCTACCTATTCTCCTAATTCATGGGATTTTCTGAAATTCAAGAAACAGTTGTAACATTATAATATTCATTTTCATCATAGCATTGGTGATAGATACAAATACTTTCTTATTATTGACCTGTTGAACTTGCACATTTCTGTGATCATTCTATCGGCTTAAAGCAGGCACATTTCTGTGATCATTCTATCGGCTTAAAGCAGCTGTGAGAAAAACAGTTGGATTATATCACTGATTATTATTTGCCAGCTGTTGACCTGAAATGTAACTGCTTGTAAGATGTTGATTTTTCCATTGACTTTTCAAGGTGGTGAGGATAAGGTTAGCAAACTTTTTTTCAGTTATCTCAAAAACAAAATTGACTGACTTTGAACAATATCAAATCTCCACTAAGATATCGAGGAGGGAACCCAGAAACCCTTGCATATCTCAATGACCAACTTTGCATCACACCAAGTGGTGACTAGTGGCTTCTTTAATTTTTCTTATATAATATCACCTTTATTTTGTCCCATTAACCAGTCATCCAATCAATTTGACTATAGCTGTAGCCTTTACTCTGTACATGTGAAAAACCTATTTTTTATTTTCTATGCTTTTAAAATCCAAGCCAAATCTCTCCAACTAGGCGATTATCTATTATATTTGTAAAATACCACTGACTATTGACTGCTAACTGATTAAAAATTTATCTCAAGAGATCTCATAAATTAACTTTTGGTGCTTGCTAAAACGTGACAGATTCGCAACTTAACTACTGCAATTTAAAAAAATCACAAGCTTTCTATTAAATTTTTATCTTTTATTTTCTGTATTTCCCCAAAAGGCAACAATCTATAAAATAGTATAAATAGAAAAAAAACTATTTTAAAAAAATGACTTCATTTATTGTTAAAGCATATTTTCTTTCTTTTTCCCTAAGTCGACTTATTCTAATTTGTTTTTAAAATGTCATTTTCCCTTTTTTTTAGACAAGGGTCTAAATTAAAAAAATCAAAACTTTGCATAATAGTATGAAAAAGATAGATCTTGTTTTTTATTTTTTTTTTTTTTGAGAGTGCAAGAAATGATATTTACTTGTTTCTCTACATTCAAAAGGGGTCAATTAAAATGACTACAAATTTTTATAAGACAAATTGATACTTCATTTTGTTTGTCATCATCATCATCAAACTCCATTTGAGTGAGGGCTTGAGAGGCTTAAATCCTCTCTTGCAAAAGCCCTGGACAGAAACCCTGCTGTCTTGCGTAGTGCATAGGCATCACCATACAGGTCGAGAAGTTTTGGTTTCCCAGACCTGTCGAGACGGAGATCAGCAAGTCTGGAGCAGTCAAACAGAATATGAGGTACGGTTTCCTCTTCTTCCCCGCAGCGGGGGCACCGTGAGTCAAAATTTGGCCATAACCGTGAAAAGTATGAGCCAACAGGACAGTGGCCTGTCCTGCACTGTGCTATAACAGCTTGCTCAGGCCTGGACAGCCTCCACCACGGGAAAGTGCGGTCAGGGCGCCTCATGCGCTCCCAGACTCCACGGGCTTTTGGGGACTTGTCCCAGCACTCAAACCACTTTTCCATTTCAGTTTTTTGAATTGTAGCCAGGGCATGGTGAAAACTTACAGCCTGTTAAGTTGGTTTTTGGTCATTTTGTTTGTAAAAATGTTTGTAAAATGTTTTACATGTTTCTGATGCTTCTTCAGAGTTGAAGATAATTTACTTCCTAGTCCAAACCTGGTGCAGGATAGCAGGGGATGGCATTGGGCAGGGTATGAACCATGGATAAAGACAACTGAACAAGGGTTCATTGCACACACCACACCACCAGGTAACCATCCTATTTAGAGACACAATGCCAAAAATAAATGAAGTGTTGGGAATGGTAATGGGGCATTCCGTCAAGGCCTTCAGAATGTTCATTTTCCCCCTCTAGGCCAGAGACTGATGGCTTAAAGAAATGTTTTAGTGTCTAAAACAGTGCATTGCTTGTCATATTATTAAAGGATGCAAAAAGAAAAAGTTAAAACTTTGCAAAAGTTCTAGATCTAGAAAAGTGTGATGAGGGGTCAATCATTTGGAGGATGCTAAAAAAAAAAAAGAACTAAGAGCTGTCATTGTAATTTTTAAAAAGGCAGAAAAGCGTGAAAGTGTTTGGGAGGGCAGTTATAAAAGAGCATAAACTTTATTAAATATTGAATTGAGAAGCTGAAGAACAAAATTATATAGGACAAACTTTTTTGTTGGAAAAGGGGGGAGCGTAAAGTGATATTACATAAATTTCTTGAGCCAAAAGCATGTGTGTGTTTTGAGGGGTGGGGATGGTATAAAGCAGGTCATTCCAAATGAAACCAAATGTCTTTGGTTGAAAAATTTTGGTTTGCAGGGTGAAAAAATATAACAAAATAGGTTTCCAGAGAGAGAAAGAAGGAGATACAGAAAGAGAGAAGGACAGTGGATGAGAGCAGGAAGTTTCATTTCATTGTAACTGATACAATAATTAACTGGCAAAAAATTATGTTAGGAGATTGTTACAATATGGTCTTATTGTAATTAAAAAGAAAAAGAGAGGCAATAATAAACAATATCAAGCCTGAGAACGAATCAACAGGCATAGTCTGTTAGTAATGCTGTTTCTGCATATATTCAAGAATCTGTTTGGTTGAATGTGCTTTTACTTTTATTTCTATATCAATTTTATTTACAGACTTGGATCAAATGGAAATCACTACAATGAACAGTCTTTTTTTCACTAATTTACATTTACTTGGATTAGACATTATTGATATGGAAGCTAAATACAAGATTCCATTCAAAGAGTAAGTTTTTTTTTTTTTACATGATCTTTTACTTCAAGAAAGATTAAACACCATATGACTCATGATTGGCAGATTTACATTAATTATTTCTTTTAAAAAAAGAGAGAGAAATTTTTTATTTAATTATTATCTTCAATATTACTGTTTCTTTGGCCAATGGTTAACAAGCAGGGTGTCATGTGACCAACCATCTGTACACTCCCCAACTAAAGTCAGGTAGCCAATAGAGTTTGCTGGACTTAGGGGGCCCTAGAAATTCAAAATCCCACAGTGTCCCCTTCAATATTATAATATTACATAATTCATAATGTCAGAAAATCAAATGTCAGATTTTGTATTGCACAGATTTATAATGATAAGTCTTTTGTTTGGGCCTGACAGCATACAGAAGCAAAAGAATTCAAATGACAAATTTAAAAAAAAAGATGTTTAGAGCACTAAGTCATGACATAACATATCAACAAGGTATCAATGATTTTACTACAAGCAGACATCAGTGCCATTGGTACTATATTTACATGGATCTCAATACAAGATTCTATTGTAAATACAGTGGTTTTCAAAATAATAAGTCCCACCTCATCTATATATATATAATTTTCTACATCGCCCAACCAAGTGGGACACCATGCACGTACGCCAACATGCTGAATGTGTAATGCTGTAGAATGCTGGGTTCATATAACTTGGAGCTACACTTAACACATAACAAACATGAATAGTACAGATTGATTTGAATCCAACTTTAGCAGACAAATATGACGTTTATTCAATAATAACAATATACTGCATCTTCATATAAGTTACATAACTATAATCCAATGTATTGAAATATAAATACATCCTCATCCCAGTGGGCACAAAATATCATAAGTCCTCTAGATCAGGGGTGGGCAAATTACGGCCCGCGGGCCACATGCGGCCCGCCGAAGTGTTTTATGCGGCCCGCGAAGACCTAAATAAATAATTATAAATATCTATAGAAATTTTTGAAAATTTTGATTGTTATCACTTGCAATAAAGAGGCCAAAAAAACATTGTCTCTAAATGTCATTCAAAAGAGTTTTAAAAAAAAAACGAAGATTATATTTAATAACAATACTACATAAATTCAGTAAAAGACATAAGCCCTGGCCAGTATTTATACAATGCTATGGAGAACTGTGTTGAAAAAGTTTGGTTGGCTAGTACGAGATAGCAAGGGTAACAACTGATGGAGCTTTGACTGAGAAAAACAACCTTTTTAATAGAATAAAGAAAATATTCCAACCATAAACTAGTAACTGAAAAGCTTACTCAGTTTGCTACATTAAATTCACAGTAAATAGGGACCACAATACCGAAAAATTAGGGAATCGTGCTAGGCATAGTTGAAGTATGCAGTTGCTAAGGTCCAAGATTGTTAAAGGACTCACTTTACGATTACTTCCTGGTGGTGAATAAAAGAAATAGCGGAACTTCTACCCAATGTTATTGTTTGAAGTACAGTAGGTCTTTAATAAATTGCATAATTTTAATTTTTCTCCCTCATTTAGTATATTCTTATATTATTCAGAGCCACCAAAGTCATTTTGCCTATGGCGTCCAATTATCCAAGGCCGGTCCTGACTGGCAGCTCTGAAAAGTATGTGAAGATTTGGAATTAAAACATTCTGATGTTCGGTAACACAGTAGTATTCGCTGGCCAATCATTAGATCAATATGGAATGTCATGGAGGAAATTGTTAGGTTCCTTGGTGGACATTGACTGTGACCCTTTCCTAATATTTCCAATGAAGAGCTGAAGATAGACTTCATGTGTCTATCATCGGAAGCATTGTAATTTGTTGTTTGCACTTGAAATGTATGTGCATCTTCTCAAACGAAGCATATATATATATGCGGCCCGCCTAGTCCCCAAATTTCATTAATGCGGCCCTCGGTTGAAAAAGGTTGCCCACCCCTGCTCTAGATTATAATGTCACTACTTAATTATATCTGCATCACAGCGGGTAACAATAAAGTTCAATAATATGTATCCAGCTCTAAGTACAGAAAGCAACTACTAAAGAAAATGTGTACTGTCTCCAGTCCCATAAATGACTGCTACTGACCAAAAGTGAATTTAGTCATTCTTATTTCCTCTTTCTATGTCAGGGGTTTCTCATGCTTTTCACTTTCTTGACCCAAGTTGAACTGTGACACTAACCCTCAGTGAAAAGACATGCAAAAGATAACTCTTCTATTTCTGCAAGTCAGTCTAGATAGAGATACCCACATAACTTTCTCGGTGACAGAAAGCACAGCTCAGGAAAAAGAGGAGGGGGGAACAAGTAATCTTCTTTTCTCTGTATATATAATTCTCTATGTCGCCCAACCATGTGAGACAACACGCATGCACTCCAACTCTCTAACTCCTTCCACCTGCATAAGTGCCTTCCTCGCTCTCCAGGCATGTGCACACAGTCGTTTGCCCAAATCCACCCCATTTTCAAGTGCTCACCTGTCACTAAATAGCAGTATATGATATGTCGTGGGTTGGCTAGTACTATTATTCATGAAGTCTCAGCCAGCATGGGCCGCCTCACATTCACTCAACCTGATCTAAACCTAAAACTAGTTCACTGAAGACACAGAAGGGGACAAAGCCTAAATGAGGGCAATGGAAACTGATCCACATGAGAATGCAGAGTATCTGAAGCTAGGCAAAAAAGGTTCAACAATGTAAAAAAAATGATGCACCCAAAGTTTGTGAACTGTAGCACTAAGAAAGTACATACATCTACACAGATGAAACTCATTTTAGAGACACCTTCCCAAACAGACAAAGATTAAAAATGTACACAAAATATATTGCATCCCAAAAGTCATTCTCTACTGACAACTTCCGACTGGCTCAAGAAAAACTGGTCACCCCCACCTCCGTTACATGGATGTAATAAAAAGGTGACTTAAAGCAGTGAACATTGATGCTGACCATTGGGAAGACATAGTTCTAGACTGCTCTAGATGGAGAGAGACAACGACTAAGAAAGCTATGGACAGCGAAAAAACATGGGCCTCAGCTCTGGAAGAAGAGCGCCAATAGAGCAATAGGGTTATAGCAAAATATATATATATATATATATATATATATATATATTACATTTTTTTAAAAATATAGAGCTAAGTCTTTTATATTTAAATATTGTGGAATATATGTATATATTTATCTTTTATTTCTTTAGAGATATGTTCATTTTACCAAACAAAGCAGGTTCTGAAGCTATCCTTCATTTCCTTTTTCATAGACTTAATCCATCATTAGCCAAGGAACAATTCAGGTTGGTTCATTAATTGATTTATGCTTAAAATTGTGAAGATGATTGAAGTGTAGCTGTGAGTCATGAATGATTTAACATGACTTCAACACTAGCTTTTATTTCATTGAATACAGTGGGCAGTATAGTGTGAATGTTTATGGTTCCAATGTGTGTTGAAAGAGGATGAAAGAATGGACAGAAAAGATGAAATACTGTTGAGGAGGATATTATTGACATTATTATTTGTTGAACAGGATTAAAGCTCTCATAATCTAGGACTTGTAGTTCTGTGTTGGTGTAGGATTGTCTGCTGGTAACAGTTAAAATGTTTACTTCAAATATGATCTTGAATTTACACATTCCATGTGAAAACATGATTATATGGCTGTAATGATGATTCTTATTTTTTTCATTAGCTAACTTTAAGTAATGATCTAATTATTTGAACAGAGATTGTTGGCCTTTAGTAGACAAAAACTCAGAACATCAGTTTAGAAAAGTTTGCAACAATTGGCTTACACAGATTCAGGTTGGCTTTTTGTTGTTTTTTTTTAACCACATTTTAATAAATTAAAAAACTTATGATAGTTTGCTAAATAAATTTCAACTCAAAACTTTAAAAAAAAATTACAGCTTTTACTCCATGATATCTGTAATTTGCTACTTAATTTTCTTGCAGGTTTGAAATGTTAGTTATTACTTTAAATTAGACTTTCTCGGCAACAATTATGTGTTTTGAACACATTTTTAAATGGCATTAACAAAGAAATCTCTTTTCTTTTGAACATTAAATGCTATATCTTTTGACAAAGCTTATATCAACTCACTGTCTGTCAGGTAACAAGTTTGTACATGCTATTTCTCCCACACCCAAACTCGAATCAAGCTGAAATTTGATTTTTTTTTTACCTGACAGCACAAGAATTAATTTAAAAACAAATTAACCAATTACTTAATTAACTATTAGTAATAGTTTATTTTGTTTGGTATCTTGAACAAGGGAAAGATGTTGTACTTGACTGAAGTGGTGGTATAAGCTAAATTAATCCCAATTAAAGGACGTCGTCTGAGGCTTAGTGAACACACTCATGAAAAATAGAAACAATAGATAACTCTTTAATCTTTCATGTTCATAGACTCTTTGTTAGCAGAGTGTTTACCATGATGGTTTGAGAAGCCTGCAAAAGCTTTAGTGCACAAGTTCGAAATCAGGTCGTTCCCTTTTAAAAAAAAAAACATTTAAAATGATCACCCAGATACCCCGTTCTTTCTCCCCAACTGGTCCAGACAAATGATAGGATCATAGCTTATTGAGAAAGCTAAAAGCATGAAATTGCGCTAAACAAAAACAAATTATTAAAAATATTTCTAATCGCTCTGATTTATTATTGTTAGTCTATATCTATTACACATTTAATTATATGACTGATTCAAACTGATTGATACACATAATATAAGCTTTGTTTTGTTTTGTTATTTCTTTTTATTTTTTTTATTATTTTGCTTTTTTTTTTTTTAGGAAGAATCTGTTGCAAATTTACCAAGGATAAATACTTCCCTCTTTTTAACTCCTGGAGGTCGCAAATTTATTCAATTTGTTTACAGTTTTTCTACTTATGTATTAATGCAGGTTATGAAAACTGAACAAGGTAAAAACTATTAAAATGTACAACAATTTGTTGCATAAAATAGAGTTGAAACCATATTACTGTCACAATCTTTTCTTTTGAATGATTATAATCAGCTGTTGCCCCTGGATTTCAATGATTATATTCAGCTATTGCCCCAAGATTTGAATGATTATATTCAGCTATTGCCCCTGGATTTGAATGATTATATTCAGCTATTGCCTCTGGATTTGAATGATTATATTCAGCTATTGCCACTGGATCCATCAGTATGTGAAAGGAGTAGTACTTCTGAAGCATGTCATCATCTACTGTTATAATTTTAAGGATATTAGAAAACATTAATATTTCAAGGCTCAGTCTTCTAGCCTTAAGACATTTTTATAGTGTAACTTCTGAAAAGATAGATCTCCATAGTTTTGTAAAGTTTATGGGAAAGTTTTCATTATAATTTGGGATTATTTTATATATGTTATAAGTTAGCTTGTTGACTAATGTATGTGCAAGTTGCTGTCTTTTCAATTTTAGCTTTTGTTTTTACTGAGGCCTTAGTTCCTGTTTGTGCGACATCTGGGGATTGTTTGTTGATGAACATTACATATTGTTCATTAGTATAAGTGATATAAATGATGTCATTGTATTTTACAATGGTAAAATTAACTATACCTTGTGAAATGGTTGAGACATCAAGGAATGGTACCTTATAAAATGGTTTTGTTTTCTTTTGTCAAAAGAAAAATGATTTAAGCATTAAAATCGTCTTTAACATTGTATTTTTTATTTTATTATTTACATTAGCTTTTATGTTGTATTAATACATTTATAATGAGAAAATTATTTTTATCCTGCCATTCAAGTTGTACAGTTGAATCCTAGGGTTGATTTACACAAAAAGAACAAAAAAAAAAAAACACTAGAAATTAATTTTCATTTGTAATATTTATTTAGAATCATCTTTTCATGTTGCAGGCTGGGTGAATCAAGTTGTTTATCCTAGTACTAATTCTTTTGTGCTTACTAAACTATCCATGACTGCCCTAAATGATTATAGTTCTATGGAATGTGAAGAATTCTTTGATCAAGTACATTTATTAATAGCAGCTAATAGGCATTGGAAACATTATGTCAGGTATTTCTTAGTTCATTTAATTTTTCCATGAACCATTTAAAATACTACTTGGATTCATTTTTTTCCTGTTTAGAATTAAGTAAGCTATTTTAAAAGCAACTTAAATAGTGTTTATTGCTCAGTATTTTTGTTATCACTGAACAGTACCTGTAATAATTTTTTTTAATCAAGTTTTTTTCCCCCAACTAAGCAGTGTTTAATAATAGTTTTTTTTATCTTTATAGAAAGAAAGTTTTAGGAGCTGCCATTTTGAATAAATCAGTTAAATTTTTGATTTCCTGTATATGTAAAAATAATGAATTTCTGTTAGATGAGAATGAATTATTATAGTCAGGCAACTAGGCATACATATTGAAAAGCAAGAACATCAGTAGATGTTCAAAAATTACTGAAACAAAAATAAAATTAATTGTTAAAAATGCAACTTAAACTTTGACCCATTAAAAAAAACACAAACCCACTGAATACCTGGGTGAGAAAGTACTCCAGAAAAAAAATATATATATATAATTATATACATATATAAGCTGAAAATGAATTGAGAAATGAAATGAACTAAACATTTTGGTAGTAAATTAAGACCTTCCAAAAATGTACAACTTTGTGAGTTCATACTTGGAGGACAAAAATACCATAGATTATTTGTCTACAAATAGGTAATGGGCTAATCGGCCACTAAAATGCAGGACTTTGTTAAATGTTTTGTTATTTTGTATAGATGTAATTACAATTCTCATTCTAATTACATATTTATCAAGAATTGCACAAGCATTCCCTCTTCATCTTTTATTTTTTTCTTTGAATGTAACCCAAAGAAAACTTCAATGACGGAAAGTATCTTTTATATGTATGAAATTACTTATTTTTACACACACATGTAATCATACACACACACACACATTTATACTTAAAATAAAATATTTTTTAAAATCCAAATGAGTTTATAAATGTACTTCTTATAAATATCTTTTTCTTCTCTAGTGATTTAATTAAAGAATCTAGAAAAGTAAAAAAACTTCTGAGAGAAAGTGAATCTGAAAAAAAAAATCTGGAAAAACAGTTACAAGAAATTGAACAGAAACATTATGGGTAAAAAAAAAATGTCTAAATTTATAGAGTTTAAATTTAAGCTAAAAAATTAATCAACTATGCACTTTTACATTTGTAAATATATCATCACAATTTTTTCTTCATTTTGTGAAGTAAATATTTGTATCATGCAAAGAATATTTCAATGTTCATGTATTAGTTCTGTTTACGGGTTTGTTGTCTGTTCACAGTGAATCTCCCACAAAAAAAATTGTTGACAAGACATCTTATGATACTAGCACTTACAAAGAGAAAAGAATGCAGCGAATCACTGAGGTAAGATAGTCTTAAAATGTACATTGAAAAAATATTTTGACTTGAATTGTAACTTGTATTTTCATTTTAAAGTATGAAAAACATGATCTTAAATCATGTTTTTTTATTTTCAAGAAGCTTCAATTTCCTATTTAAAAAATATCAACACTTCTAAAATTAAACAATTGGGTAAATCATTGATATCTAATTTCACATTCTATCTGGACAGTAGTATCTGATGAAATTTGGAAACAATAAAGATTGGGGTGGTGTGCATAAAATATATTTAAGATTTTCATTGAAATAGAAATTATAGCATAGTGATTATCTGGTACAGTATTTCTTGAAATACAATTTTATATGAAATTTGAGCATTTTAAAATGTATCATGAAAATGTATCTTTTTACTGATTTAGTATAATTAGTCTACATTCAAAGTATAAAAACTTTTAAAGTAATCAAATGCTCTAATGTTTTATGTTTTTTTTTTCTCTATATAAAACATTGAATAAAAAAGTAGTCAAAAATATTTTGTTTATGTTATTCTTTTGTTAAAAATATTTGTATCTCTAGTGACCTAAGTAGCCTGATGTGTATGACTTTGTTTGTGTGCTTGTTTCTCTTATTTATTGGGCTTATTCCAATACTCAGTCAGTATATCTTGTCTTTATATTCTTTGTTGTCAGGTCACAAATAATTGGAAGCAAATATCTTTCTTTCATGACAATATAAAAGATAAAAGAGACATAGTTCAATCTATTGTTGAGAATAGTTTTTCAAAGTACAGTATAGATGCTACAGCTCTGGGAATCAGAGTCCCAAACATCTTGCTCAGAGAATCCAGTGCAATGTTTGCTCAAGTAAGTGACTTGTATTCTACTTGTTAGGCTTGGCACTATTCATTCATAATTCATTTGTCTCTTTGCTGCCGCTGTTTAAAATATCTTATTATTTTGTATACAGTTTTTAAAAATCATTTTTAATGAAATATTTTACTGAAACATTTTGCTTGAGGCTTCTTTAGTATTTGTGATAAGTTTGACTCATTTGTAACTGTTAGTGTAATGAACTATATTGATAATTTTTTACTTTTATTTTCAGCTTGAAGTTGACAATATTTACAAAGAAGGGTGTCTAAACTTAGTTTCAACATTGCACCTTTGGAATGTAGCTTTGAATTGCTTTAAAGAGCACTTACAGAAAGGTATTATTAGAGGAACAATACACTATTTTCTATTGCTTTATATATTTAAATTTCAAATCTTTTCAGGTTTTGTACTTAATTTTCATATAGATAAACTTGAATTTAGACAGGCACTTATGTAATAAATTTGAAAGATTAATTTATGTCTCTTTTGTTCTCTAATATCTAATATTAATATTAAACCTTTTTTTTTCTGATCAGAAAAGCTACCAGATTTTTCTAATATTCTGCCTCTGTTAACAACTCAAAAGCAAAAACATCTTTTTCATTTGAAAGCTGCTAAAGAATTAAGGTATGTTAAAGAAAAAAAGAATGCTTTATTATTGACAACTAATTTCATTCATCTGACATCCAAGTTGACTAACATTCTCGTTTTGTTTTGGTCTTTGCATTCTACTCCAATACAATCTTACGAATTTTTAGTCATCAGTATGACATATTCTTCATCAATTTATAACGTTTTTTCACATGCTTCCATCCCATTTATTTTGCTGTTTTTCTTTCTTCCCTAACTGTATTTTTCTTTGTTAAACAACCAGATGTTTTTTTCCTTTCAATAGTTTAAAGTGATTGCTCCATTTTTGAATTAAAAATTATATCCAATTTAGATCATAAAATATTTCCAAAATCCTAGATTAAGATATGAGACTTATTTTGTTCTTTAAGCATGAATTTGTATTATATAGAAAGAAATGTTTTTTCCTTTAATTTTAACCATTTTCTGATTAAAAACTAAAAAGTTATTCAACTTGATTCAAACCAATTACCCTAACGATCAGTGGATCCGAGTTTACACAGATGGATCATCCCATAAAGCCACCACAAATGGAGGAGCTGGAATTCTCATCGAATGGCCAGATGGAAAAATGCTAGAAAAATCCATTGCAACTGGAGAATTCTCTGACAGCCACAGAGCAGAAAGGGAAGCACTAACACTAGCTGCTACTATGCTAGCTAATCATCCACAGTCAGATTGTCTTGCTGACCGATGCGAAGACAACCCTTCAAGGCCTGCAGAACTCTGGATTCTCTTGTGTTGAAAACCTCAGACCGTTGTTCAGTGGGTGCCAGCTCATATTCAACTAGAGGGAAACGAGAAGGCTGACTCACTCGCCAAGGATGGAAGAAGTGGCTCACAAATGAACTCTGCACTCTACCCGGAAGAAATGAAGAAATTAATTATAAATAAAATAAATGAGAAATGGAAAGTTCACATCCAAATCACAAGAAAGATGATGCTTACTATAAGCTATCTCGACAAGATCAACGTGTAATCTTTCGACTTAGGACCGGACACAACAGAATGCGACAACACATGTACCGGAAGCTCAAAATTGGAACCAGTTATATCTGCCCATGTGGAGTGTCATCAGAGAATGCAGACCACGTCCTCCAAGACTGCGCTCTTTACCAAGAGGCCCGACTAAGACACTGGCCCCAAAACACCCCAATAGAAAGAAAACTATATGGAGAGCTCCCTGACTTGGAAACCACTGCGCAGTTCATCTCAGATATTGGTGTAGTGATCTGAACCCTCCAACATAACAATGAGAACGAAGAAGAAGAAGAAGATTCAACTTGAATTAAAATATGCTAATACTCTACTAAGTCTAAGAGAAATAATTCTGTCACAACATAGACAATAATTTTGGAGAGTAACAGTGAAGAAATGTTTTGGTGGTGAAAGTGAAAGAGTCACAGCTTCATTCAATTAGAAACATTTTTTTTTCTATTTTTGAGTTAACAAAAGACTTTTTATTCAATATCTTTGGGTATCTAAATAATCAAGTATAATGCACCCTTACCAATATTTACTTATTCCTGTGGACTCCCAGGGAAACATAGGGCTGCAACTGAAACTCTCCACCAAACTCTGTTCATCTTCTCCCACATCATTCCAGTATCCTCAGCTTTTTCCAGGTTTGATTGGGCCAGCTCACTTTCCTCCTTCCTTGCCTTGCAACATTGATACGTGGTTTTCGCAAGGTGTGTCCTACCCAGCTCCACTTTGTCTTTTTAATATCCTGGGCAATGGGTTTTTGCTTAGTTCTTTTCTACAAGTTGACAGTAGATATCTTTTCAGCCACCTAACCCTTACAGATACAATGCTTTCAATGGTTTTGAAGCTTTTTAATTAGTTTTTTTTATCAGATGCATGTGTCAGTTTCCTATACTTATGTTTAACTCTTGACATGTATGTGTGTACATTCTTAACCTGTATGAATAAGGCAATGGAAATGTACAGACCAATAATACTAACAGGCTTCTTGTAAAATCAGTGTGATTTTTAAGATATTTTGAATAAAAAGAAAAAATATTGTGTTTACTAGAGATGTGTTAGACATATTATGTAGTTACTTATTTCTCCTTGAGATGATCACCTTCATAAGACA
>JADKLZ010000003.1:31510084-31529234 GCA_021533235.1 Biomphalaria straminea
AAAAAACTTGACAACAAAAAGCTCAGAAAAGAATCCAAACCTTTCTTTGTTGTTTTCTAGCAGCATGCTTGTCGTCATCTTTCCAAAATTCATCTTCTTCTTGTTTCTGAGCTCTTTCAGTCTCTGCTTGTTTAGCAGCATCTTTACGAGCTTTCGCTTCAGCTGCTTTGGAATTTTCTCCTTTAAACTTTTTAGGCATTTCTCTCTAAGGCTGTTATTTGTACAAAATCAGTAAAGAAAAATAAAGTTATTGCTACAGTCAGATACTTATATTTTTAAAAAATTCATTCAATCTGTAAAGGTGTGTATGTTTGTGTGTGTCAGGGGCAAAGAGACACATCTTTCTTGATCTAGGAGGGATGGTAATAGTCATGGGCGTAGCCAGGATTCCCCCCCCTCCCCGTGAAAAAATATACCGGATATATATATATGATATATATGCAGGCCTATGTGTGTGTGTACATAATTAATAGGTTTTTCCTGGAGTTAGTGGAAAAATTGTAGGCTCCCCGCTCTTGCCAGCAAGGGGGTCTGGGGGAGCACTGGGAGCTGTCTTTGGCATGGCAGAGCCCCGTCACCAAGCGCTATTTCTGGTACTGAAATCCAACAAAATACATATTCTGCATTATCCTGCTCTTAAAAAGTTTTTTTTCAAAAACCTTATGTCCCTTGTTCGGCAAGCTGCTTACACAAAAAATTGTCACTGGCAATATCTGAAGCCTCTTCCCACCTGCTCAGAGGACTTGCATGAAAGTGTGTCCCCAAGTTGTACTAGGATGTCCCTGTTTGCGCTTTCCTCGTAATGGTCTCCCTGTCATCGCAACTCTTATTATGCGTAATTCATTATGTCAGAGAACATGTCCCGCAAACGTCATGTGATTCTCTGTCACAACTCACAAACTTAACAAGCACTATCGCCGGTATTAAAAGCCAAGCCATGAATTATGTGCTACTTTTCTGACTTAGACCCTCCCGTGCCCTTCTGCGCATTTTTTGGAAAGCTGTTTCTACAAAATTTCACTGGCAATGTCTGAAGCCTGGTAGGGGATTTTAAACTCAAAACCCCCTTGGCTGTGTTCGGCAAGTGATGGTTTAGTATTAAAATATCACCTAAAATAAACAAAATCAAAGCAAAAAATAGTCACTAAACTCGACTCTCCTCCCCTGGGGGGGGGGGGGAGATTTTCATTTTGGGGGGGGGGGGGTGAACATAGTTACTGATAGTACTACTACTAGTTAGTAGATTACTAGATGTAGTTAGTAGACTAGACTAGATGTCGATCTATTAAAAAACTATTAGTATTACTAATACTAGTAATCTATTCTCTGACTCTATCATACTGGTATGTACTTTTGAGCAGCAGCTTGTCGCTTGATCAAAAAAGTTGATCTAGATCTATGTAGATATTTTATTACTAGAGACTAGATAGATATTTATCTAGATACTAGATCTAAATCTATTTTATTGTAACATTGTATGATCGTTTTATTATTTCATTCTAATCTAGATCAAAATCTCTTAGATTTATTTGTTTTGATTTACCAGCCGGAAGTTAAAAAGGGGGAGATAATTCAAACATTTATCTTTGGTATGATCATAAAACTAGTATGATGATGTCTGGATTTAGACTAGACTCTAGTATCTATAGATCTAGATGACTACACATTCGTGACATTGGTAAAACGATTATAATCTAGATCTATATCTAAGTCTAGATGAAATCGAACGCCCCCTCACCTACTAAACTTAAAAAAAAAGGTCTACTCACAGAGTCTTAGTATTAGATCTAGACTAGATTGAAAATTCTAGTATAATACTATCTTAGTATCTACTCTAGATCTATTAACTCTATATTATATAGAAAATTAGATTAGTAATAGTATGACAGTAGTCACAGTCTAGTTAGTGTCTGTGTCTCTACTACTCTACTCTAGATTAGATAATTATACTTTTAGTAGAGTCTTATATTAGATCTATATATCTCAATATATTTTATATATGGCACAGCCATACTCATAGACATAGAGTCTAGATTTTCTAGATCTAAAGTAAATAAATATAGACTGGCCAATAAGAGAGTTTTATGAAACTAAAATTTGTGAATTGCAATTGTGACTGTGTGTACTTTATTTTATGTGTAAAAATGTTGTTTAATCTCTAAGACTGAAGTCAGTGAAGATCATGCAATTTTTAAATTTTTCATAATTCGGAAATCCGAATTCAATAGATATACATGTTTTCAAGTTACATGAAGTTACTTCCTTTTTCCAGTCTATATTTCATCCGATTCTCCTTTTTTTGTTTATAACTCATTTGTTTTTATGTTTGGAACTAAAAACAATGTATCGGGGACTGCAAATATCCAATTTTAGATTTATATTTAAAGTTCCTTTATTTTTGTTCCATTTTTCCAAAGCAGAGGGCAGTTTTTGAGATTCTAGGAAACCATGTATGAAAGCTATTGTTTTAACCTCCCCAGGCAATTCTCCAATGCCATATAAGAGATGAAGAAATATAATATTTATAATAGGGTTTGTTGCACTAGTCCGTTTCGTATCTTTTTTCAAAACTATTGGGCCGGAAGTGTCTTTTTTCCCTATATAACTTTGCATTTTTCAGTTCTCTTTATAAATTAAACTGACATTATTATGCTATAATAATAAGTGTGCCTGATAGAGAAAAAAATTCTGCACAAAAATACGGGTGGTTGAGATCAAACCAGATAGAGGCTATAAAAAGAAAAAGAGTTAAAAATAGCGCGGGAAAGTGCACATTTACAGTACTTTATTTAATGATTATTTTACCCAAGATCTGTTTTGTTTTTTTAGTACTAGCTTATTTCAAGTACCCGGAATTTTTCGATACACAATTTCATGAACAAAAAAAAATAAAAAAAATTTTTTTAGTGATTTTAAACTTTAAATGATTTTATTCCTTGTAACTTCTTGTGTGAGTATAGAGGCCAATCCTTTGTACTTTCACCATTATTTCTGCTTCTATTGTGCTTGGCATCTGCAATCCAGGACTTTCTTTTAAAGGTTACTTTTCTTGTGGATCTATCTAGTGCCACTTTTCCCAGCTGTTAG
This sequence comes from Biomphalaria straminea, assembly GCA_021533235.1. NCBI lineage: Eukaryota > Metazoa > Mollusca > Gastropoda > Planorbidae > Biomphalaria > Biomphalaria straminea. The sequence continues at coordinate 31,513,172 of JADKLZ010000003.1, forward strand.
TGCCGACTTTGAAGAGCTTTATGTCGCGTTTGCATACACCAGTGTACCTTAGCAGTGGAAGACCAGCGGATCTCCTGCCTTCTGTTAAATCACCATACGAATGTCTGTCAAAGTCGACCTTGTGGCATTCATAATAACTAAATCTATGTGGAAATATAGACAAATGTGCAAAGAATTGCAAGCCTGTAATAAATCATACAATCGGACATGAACTACAGATTTGCCTATTCTAGTTAAAATAATAGCATGTCTTTACAACTGTACTTCAGTAGAAGCATTACTTGTTCGGGAACTAACAATGATCCAATGATAGACCTTTAGATTTAGGATTAGAAGACGATACACAAACTTTTTCTGAATATTAATTTATTTAACTCTTGAATCAAGAATGCATTGGCGTCCGCAAGGAAGTACATTGTGGTACACTTGCACCCCCCTGTCACGTTCCAATCATCAGACATTTTGGTTTGTCTGTTTTTTTAAATTTCATTTCATGTAATTATTATTTTAATCTAGCTCCGGTCAAGGTCAACCAAAAGACCTAGTTAGCTGGGGTATTTTAGCCAGGCTTTTACAACTCTGCACCATTTGTCTAATAGAGAATTTCTGATTGGTTGAAGATACAATTTTGATAGGTTATTTTATTTTACAAATTTAGAGGTTGGCTCAGTCACGTAAACAAAGACAGCAAAAGCTAGAATCCCGGCCAGTCTATTGCTAGTTTTTTTTTATGGTTTCCCAGCTCTTTTCGATCTTCTCGGCTTTCTCTAGTATACTGCGTAGCCTGGATTCTGATTAAATCTACATCTACGTAATAAAAAAACACACTTGGAAGAAGTATTTCATTAATATTTTTTTAATGGCTAAAACGTGACTACTCAGAATTCAGAGGCACATCCCTGCGGGCGCCCATGATTGCCTCTTCCATAAAACTTTGTATTTAAAAAATAAATGAACCCAATGCTTGAGATCCTGCTTGTATACTTAGGCAGAGGCGTCACTAGGGTCGGTGTCACCCGGTGCGGTAAGCTCGGGTGTCACACCACCACCACCAAGGAAAAATAATCTTCCCCTAAAAAACAGACAACTTTATTTATGTTGAACAATAAAAATGTAAGGTAATTGTAATTAAAAAATTTGTTATTCTCGAGAAGTGGAATTCGATTCTATATTAAAATGTCGTTGCTCTTCACATTTTATCAAATCTTATTGTATGATTTAAAAATGTACAATCATAGAATCGAGAAATTGAAAGTATTTTTACTAGAGAATATTTAAGAGCTCCTTACAGAAAAGGTTTTAAATTATACTAGTGTTTCTCAGCTGCTTCCGAAAAGGCAAATCAAACACTGAACAGGTTTATGTCCTGCATAAAATACCAACAAAGGAGTAAAATTCAGTTTTGTAGATTTAAAAAAAATAAGGGTTAATAGCGTCCATCTGAATCTGGAAAATAGCATGAGAATAAGGCATCTTGCAACAATTTGTCCAGATTCAGCGATATGTCTAAAGCAAATCAAGCTATTGTCGAACAACAGACAGTGGAGTTCTATAGCATCGATACGGATATGAGATTAAGGTGTATCTTTTCCCCATTTCTCTTTCTTGTAGCCATCGACGATGTCATTAAACAGGCTGCATTTGGGTTCCCATGGCGTCAACCAAACCGAGTTGGATTTTACAGATGACATAACATTACCTTCCCATACAATTAAATGCATGTACGAGGGGACGGATAAAGACACCCTCAAAGTTATATATATACAGTGCAGGTTATCCAGTTCCCGATTAACATTGGTCATACAGTGATACAGATCTTGAACAAATAGTAAAGTTAACCTTTTTAGGCAGTGTTATCTCAAGTGATAGAGATATTTATTATGGTGTTGCATGTCAGATTGGAAAGAAGGAGCCGTCTTTCAATAAGTATGGCATATCTGAACAAAAAAAAAAACAACAACAATCAGCCTGGAGATTAAAATCCACCTACTCAATACAATAATTGTCCCAACGGCCATCTATGCTTCGAGGCGTGAAAGATTGAAAAGAGGCTGAGTAATGATGGCTGAGAAGGATCCTACAAATCCTCCAGAGATAATTTTATCAATAGAGAAATATTTTCGCACACAGGTATTCGCCATCTAAGGGAAGTGGCGACTGAATGTCAATAGACATTTGTGAGACATATCATTAGACAAGACAAAACACGTTTATTAAAGTCAGCCTTAACATGAAAGCCGAAAAGAGGAAATAATAAATTAGGCCGTTCATGTCCAACCTGGCGTCACACCTTTGTAGAAGTCTTGAATTTCGTGGGTACCTGCTGAGAAGTGGCTGTGAAAGTCACCTTAGACTAATTTCTGTGAAAAAAACTTGCAGCCTTATGCGTCGCATGTGTGTGAGAAACATACGCCTATGTGTTTTTCAACACATTGCAACAAAAAAATGTTACGTTCACCACTACACTGGTCAGACAAGTTGTTCGGGAAGGGGGGGAGGTGCTTAAACCTCACTCAAAGTTGTCCAGGGCGTTTTTTTTACATTTCTGAGCGTCAGAAACTCTATCTCCTGGTGTCTATAACACATAATAAAACCAAAAAGAATTAAATTAAGAAGGGTTGGGACAGGCTGATACTAAATTGTGAGAGTCATTTGTGGCAGTAATGGCAGTAAAGTTGCATTATGGAAAATTTAATTTTTCCCAAATGGGTGTCACCCACTTTTGGGTGTCACCCGGTGCGGCCCGCACCCCCCGCACCTGCCTAGTGACGCCTCTGTACTTAGGCCCTATATAAATCGATCCGGTATCAATGTATTAAGTAGCAATAACCCCGCAAAAAATGTAAATGAAAGAAGATTAAGTTATACATATATTTTTGTGATGGTACGCACCGGTACTTGTACCGGCACCTTTTTTCAATGTTGGGAAAAATTATTACTTTTATAGTATTTCAACGTTAATTGTTAATTTATTAGTAGTTGAAAGCTAGGCAATCTATCATGAGTACCGGCACCTATTTTTTTTTAGTACAAAAAAAAAAGAATTTTATATATGAATACAGTTTACTTTCAGCCGACATTTTCTCTGTGGCATTTTACGTCTCGTGAGACGATGTTTTCCCTTTGCAACTTCTTGTGTGGCTAAAGAGGCCAATCCTTGATACACAGCTGCGGTTGCAGGTTGCCAAACTTCTGGCAAGCAGCAGATAGTTTGTAAACCAGGGTCTGGAGCTGAATATCAGAGTCAGCTACAATGCTGCATCATCAGCATACAAGAGTTCCCTAAAAAGTATCCTCCTAACCTTGGTTTTTGCCCGCCGACATTCAGCCGTCATTATTAACCGTATTACTAACAACATCTATATGTGAAAGTCTCAATCATCTCGAGTCTTAGACAGTCATTATTTTAGACTAGATTTAAGTTAAGTCTAGACCTAGATCTAGTAGGCCTATTACTATAAAAAAAAAAAACAGTCATTAGAAATCATTAGCAATTTTTTTATTAGGTTTAGGCATTGAAAAGTAAATCTATTATAAACTATAATAGATCTAAGTCTAAGTACTAACTTATTAAATAAGTAGAAGTATTATAATGAATATTGTATAGATCTAGAACTAGATTGACTAAAATGACTAAATTATAGATAGATCTATAGATCTTGTTAAGTACATTAACCTAAGTTAAGTATAGAAGTATAGATTATGGCTTTATGGTAAATGTATTACGGTAGCCTAAATTATTAGATCTATGTCCTATGTCTATATATAATAATCTAATAATTAATCAACTTTAGTCGTTATTAATATCTATACTTTATTCTAATAAAAAAATGACTATAGGAATAGCATAGGATAGAATCTATACTATTACTAGATCTATTCGAGTTTTATATATGGATCTAGACTAGAATTAGATTATAGATCTAAATATAGGACATACTAACAGAGAAATGATATGTAGTATTGCACAAGAAAAGAAACTGGGTTTTTCTAAACTCTAATACTTGGTATGCAATAGTAAAACAGTAAGCACTAAATAAATCGAAACTCGAAATCAAAAACGTAAATTTATTGTAGTATATATAGGTCTGTGGTTGAATTTTATATAGAAGAAATGACTTTTGTAATTCCCTTTACAGAAAAATTGGGCTATTCGTGTCTGACACATATATGTTCAGCAACAAACCCTATTAGATATAATTTATTAGCAATTACATAGAGGTGTTTTTTATTGACGTGTTCACCGTGCGCTAAAGGAGCCACCACAAAAACTGCATTCAGTATAGGAGCATGGAGTGACCTATTGTATTTTTAAATAAAATCTTGACTATGAGTGATAATTCAAAGAAACACAGCTTTTTTTTATAGTCCTTTAGTTGCAGAATAAGAATCTGCTTTCAGTTTTTTTTGTAAGTTAAACCTTGATGAAATAACAAAATAAAATAAAAATTTGACCTAGTTCCCAAAGATGGTGTAATGGTGTGCCATATATAAGAGAGTCTATATCTAGAATAAATAAAATTTAAAAATGTATTAAAATAAAAAAAAAACTTAGTTATTTATGTAATTAATTAATGATTGATAGTACAGTAGCTCTATTTAATCTTTATTTAGATTGGTAAGTAGATCTATTCTATAATATATATACTTATTATACTAGAGTCTGGTTCTAAATCTATATTGTATATCATAATATTAATGCTCTGGTGCTACATAGATCTATAGTATAGTATAAGTATAGAGGCACACACAGAGCTGAGGGGCACCCTAAAAAAAGTCTCACTCAAAGACCAATATATTTTTCTGTAAATTTTCAATTTTTAACAAAATCAAGTTCTGAAAAATATATTTTTAATGTATATACCGGTAATAAACATTTTTATATTGGGTTTAAATAGAATAAAAGTTACTAAATTAAGTTATTTTTACATTTTACTAAAATATTACAAATTTGATTCTAGATTATAATTCAGCGAACAGTGCATAAAACTGTTGTAGCAGTATTCAATATTGTAACAAAATCTAGGCAATAAATTATTGAACAAGAGTATTGCTATATCTACAATTTATATTTTTGTTTGCATTTTAGTGTAAGTTCTCTTTTATGTGTGTGTGTGTTATTTTGTGGTCAGGGTTTCTTAAACTAGGGTTCTTAACTTAAAAAACATTTTATAGATTGTGAAGCAGCATTAGTCGAGTGAAAGAAAAAGAAAGCTGCCCTATCAGCTAGCCCTAAAATACATGCACAAACTGTTGCAAACTCTGCCATTCCAGTATTGGCTTTATTGTTTACACTAAATTCTGCCCTGTCTCAAGACAAAAATTAAAACAAGTAACTCATCTAGAAGCATCCATTGTCTTATGAGACAGGAGGAGCCAATTTCCATTACTACTTCTGGCAATAACAACCTTACATGAATGCTGTTTAATGAAATATATAATATATAGTGTTACATATTTAAAATAATTAAAATTTACAAGAACAATATCTATTCTGTTTAATTTGGTTTTAATGAGACTCAAGTTTCTTTAGTACTCAGATCTTAGAGATATAATGCCACTAGTTGATTTTTTTTTAAATATTAAAAGACTATCACTTGTACAAAGTTTAATACAGATACTAAATAAAAATTTCTAGCTCTACTGAATTGTTTTCAATTTTATTTGCAGTGATTAAATCATAAAGGTCTTAAAAATGAAAAACTATTTGATTATAGGAATCAGTGGGTAAGTTTGTGAATCATTTGAAGTTTTATATGCTTATGTGGAGAGGATAGAATCAGGAAAAATGTGACCATGTTTGTGTGTTATAAGAATGAAGGGGTAGGTTGGTTTTGTATATATGTTTATTTTAAGAGTCAGCTGAGATATTTTACTAAGCTTATATCAACTTACTCTGTTTGTCTGTGTGTTTGTCTGTGTTGTAAAAAGTTTGCACAAGAAAAACTAATTTGTTAATTAACTATTGGTAATTAATCATTTTGTTTGGTAACAAGAGACTGAAGTGGTAGTATAAGCTGAATTAGTGCCCTTTATAGGTTGTCATCTGAAACTTAGTGAACACAAACATGAAATAGAAACAATAGATAACTCTACAATCTTCCATGTTCATAAGCTTTTCACAAACAGAGTGGTTATCATGTTCTGAGAAGCCTGAAAAGGCTTTAGCCCACAAGTTTGAATTCAGGTAGTTCCCCCTTTTTTATAAATACATTTAAAAAGCAAGCATTCAGATACCCGTTCTTTCTCCCCCCTACCCCTTTCCAACTATCCAGACTAGTGATAGGATCATAGCATACTGAGAAAGCTAAAAGCATGACATTGCGCTTAACAAAAACAATTGGTAAAAAAGTATTTCTAATTGCACAAATTTATTATTGTTAGTCTAGATCTATTGGAAATTTAAATACATGATTGATCAAACTAATTGATATACTAAAAATTAAAAGGTTTATATTTTAAATTACCTTTTTTTGTATATTTTGCTTGTTCTATTATTTTAATCAATATGTATATATGTTTGTGTATTATATGAATAAATGAGAAATATTTATGTATTGTTGGGATAAAAACTAAAAGCTGTTTAGAAGGTATATTAGATCTATTAGTCTACATGTAAGGCTAACTTTTTTTTCTTTCTTTATGTCATTGTAACTGCTTGTATAATTCAAAAAGTCAGTCAAACTGCACTGTGTTCTTTTTTTTTTTTGAAGCTTCACTAACAGTGGAAAATCCACAATAGCTACAATGCTTTCAAAAGAAATGTGTAATTTGGATGTTATGAATCAAGACCTATATTTTTTAGTAAGTACAAGACATCTAATTTGTAATATTTTCAAATCATATAAACTTACTTAGACTTAGAATTATACAATACAGACGTTACTTCAAAAAAGAAGATGATTACATCCTATGCGTCATGCATTCAGTCATGCATATTAACCAATGACTTAAATTCTCATAAGTCACTGGTTTTCCTGGCTAGCTCAGGCAATCCATTCCATGCTCTAATAGTGCTAGGGTAGAAGGAGCTTTTGGACAAATTTGTCCTAGCATATGGGACGAGGAATGTGCCTTTTTCTTTGTGTCTTTCTGAGTACCAGGTATTTTATTAAATTTTGTTTTTGAAATTGAAGATTATGGTTCAGTGTTTTAAGTATAATTGATACTTTACTTTTGAGTCTTCTGTCCTGCAGGCTTTCTAAATTTAGTGATTTTACTAAAGGTGTTACTCTAGTCAAATGTCAATATTGATTTATTATGAATCTCACTGCTCTATTTTGTGTCTGTTACAGTTTCTTAAAGTTTTCTTGAGTTGAGGGGTCCCAAACAGAGGATGCATGGGTATATTCTATTATAGACCTAACCAAGGTTAAATAACATTTTAGTTTTATGTTCTTATTTGATTTATAGACATTTCTTTTAATAAACCCTAATGCTTTGTTTGATTTTTTTATTTATGGGGATTCCATGACAGTTTTTCATTTATTATAACACCTAGGTATTTTGCGTTTTTAGTCTGTGTTACTGGTTTACCATGAATAAAATAAGTGGAATTAATTTGTTTTAGTTTTTTTGTTACTCTTAATAACTGACATTTTTCTGGGTGGAAAGAGATGCTCTAATTTGATTCCCATTTTTGTAATTCATCTAATTCTCTTTGTAAAATTTCTATATCTTGTGTTGTTTTTATTGTTCTATATATTATGCAATCATCTGCAAATAATCTGACTTTTGTTCCTGAACTAATGCAATTTGGTGAGTCGTTTATGTAAATTAAAAATAGTAGTGGTCCTAAGACTGTTCCTTGACGTACGCCTGAATTTGCTGTTATTGGTGTTGATTTAGAACCATTTATTATTACAGTTTGTTCTCTCCCTATCAGAAAATCTTTAATCCACTGATGCAGTGGACCATCAATGCCAAAATATTTTATTTTTTTTTAGCAAACTATGGTGGTGAACTTTGTCAAAAGCTTTAGAAAAATCTAGTAAGATAGCATCTATTTGCTCACTGTTGTCTAAGCCTTTTGAAAAATCATCAATAAGTCCTATTAGTTGTGTTTCACATGATCATTATTTCCTAAAGCCATGTTGGTATGGAGTAAGGACATTATGTTTGTCAAAGAGGTTTGTGATGTTGCTACATATTATGTGCTCTAGGATTTTACATGTGATGCTGGTTAGTGATACTGGTCTGTAATTTCCTGGGTCAGATTTTTCTCCTTTCTTAAATAGAGGGGTGACATTAGCTTCTTTCCAGTCCCTTGGTACTCTGCCCTGGTTAAGAGATGTCTGAAAAAGTATTTTGAACACTGGTGCTAGCTCACTGCTTAGTTCTTTGAGAAGTCTAGCTGGAATGCTATCAGGCCCAGATGCTTTATTAGGTTTGAGGTTGGCTAATAATTTTTGGATTCTTTTTCTTGTAATTATATATCTCCTATGTTGTCTACTTGGTTCAGATTAAGTAATATGTCTTTGTCTCCTAGGGCTGAGAAAGCTGATGCTAAGTATTTGTTTAAGATATTAGCTTTAGTTCATTATCATTATGTGTTAAGTTGTCTTCTCCTTTTTATGGTGCTATGCCTGTTGTTTTCATTTTCTTTGACTTAACTCTTCAAGACCGTAACGACGCTAACAGCGACTAGTTCCCCGGCCGTGTTAACGTAATGACGCTGGCAGCGTCCGATCACTATTTCCCTGTTTACTTCTTTTTCTTTTCTAATCCACGTTTTAAATCCTTTAAATGGTCTAAGGAAACGCTAGAGCGGCCATTTTGAAAGTATTTTCCTTCTGATACTTCGTGGATCTAAGATGTTTTTATTGTTTTAAATAATTTTTTTGTAAGTGACTTGTGAATTTTTTTGTTTGTTTGCATCATTGCTGACATACCTTCTTGTTCTTCATCTGGATCTAGGCCTGCTCGCCGTTTTACAGCTGATCAGGCTCTAAATATCTTTTTAGATATGGATTACAGTGACATGAGTGACTTAGAAAGTTATCCTGGAAGTTCTGAAAGTGATTTTCAACCTTCAGATTCCAGCGAGTCTGATAGTGAATTAGACATCCCTAGATCTAGTAATACTAATAGCCAGGCCCTAGTAGAAAGCAACCTCGCATTGCTACAGCTAATGTTGATGTAGAACCAATTGAATGGGAAGAAGTAGATCTAGATCTGCATCCAGCACCATCTACCCACAGTAATTTTAGGTTTTTGCCTAAAGATGGTCGTCAGCCAGAAATAAATCCTGCTACTGGCCTTGATGAAAGTTCTACTCCACTTCATTTTTTTGATACTCTGATGACATCAGTTATCACTAATAATTTTATTAGATCTGTCAACAATTATGCTGAACACATGATGGTAAAAAATAGACCAGCATTGTCCAGATCAAGGTTCAACAGAAACAATTGGCAGAATTTTACAGAATACGAATGGCTCAAATTTTTAGCCGTCATTATAAACATGGGCATTGACAAGAGACCGTCAATGAGACTATTTCTCAACCGCTGACAACCTCTACACTGGCTTTTACCACAAGATGTTTCAAAGGTAGAGATTTGAAACAATTTATTCTTTGATGATTCATGTGGGAGAGCCAGATGCGGAAGAGAAAAACAAAATTGAGCCATTCATGAATAGCCTTACTGAAAGATTTCAGTTTGCGTTCACGCCAAATCAGTCTGTCTCCATAGATGAGATGATTATTGGATGGAAGGGTAGGTGGAGGTACAAAATGTTCAATGCTGCTAAACCATACAAGTACCGTATCAAAAGTTTTGGTTTAGTAGACAGTGCGACTGGCTATGTATTGAACCTACTTACATACTATGGAGCTAATACATCATATGATCTCAAAGCTGAATGGAATAGTGGAATGGCAATCAAAATATTTGACACCTTCTTGAAGCATTTGGGTAAAGGTTACCATATTTATGCTGATAGATGGTACACCACAAGGGCGTTGATTGACCATCTTCTGAATCAAGGACAGTACTACAGAGGGACAGTCCAAAACAATCGTGTTGGCTTTCCCAAAGCTCTGAAAACCATAGTGCTGAAACACATGGAAAGTAAGTACTGGATGCTCTAGGATAAAATCTTATGTTTAACCCGGAAGGATAAAAAGCCAAAAAGCCAGTTATCCTTGTTTCGACTAGTGCTACAGCAGAGGATGTCACAGTGCAAAGGGGCAAAGTAAAGCCAGTAGCTATCCATACCTATAACAACAGCATGAATGGCTGTGATCGTGCTGATCAGATGATCGGCTACTATGGCATCCACACTCGAAGAACAAAAAAATGATGGAAAAAGATTTTTTATTGGTCTTTAGAGATAACCACAGTTAATGCCTACATCCTCTGGTGCCTTACAAGACCACCAACAATGAAAAAACATGAGATGACTCTGAAAAGCTTCAAGCACTGAGTCATCGACGAGCTGTGCTGCAAAGCCTCCGCAATCATGCCTGATCCAACCAAAACAATTTTCACAAAACCTAGACATCCTAGATTGTCTAATCCCATTGAACGCCTAGAAGGAGCCAAACACTGTATTGTTTACACAGAACAAGACAGAAGATGTAAGGTGTGCAGCACGCATAAACAAGTAAAACGCTGCAACTTTATTTGCAAAGGCAGTGAAGGTCATCCTCATCTCCATCCAAAACACTGTTTTGAGATATGGCACACCAAAGTAAATTTTTAATCTGGTGTACACAGTACTTGTAAATAGTTTGATTTTGTGAACAAAATGTATTTATAGCTTCATGTTTCATTTTTTTGTTATTTTCATACTTTTGTTTTGGAATGAGACTGTGACTAAAAGGATCACTAAAAGTGTAAATATTGATCAAGATTGACTAAGTTCTGTTTTTTCTGTATATAATTGGATAGAGAATAATAATTCATACAATAATAATGAATAAGGACTGTTGGAATATTCCTTTTTACTTGGATAAGTCAAATTTTAAAGATTAAAATTATTTTTTTTTTTCATCTCTGAAATTACCTTTTTTTTTTCAGTGACTATCTATAACTCTCAAAGATACATTATATTGTAGTACATTCAATGCCCAACAAAATTTTATGTAACATGTCTATGTTTTGACCAACAGAAAAAACAGTATGACATTTATAAATAGGCATATGTGATAAAAATTGTGGGGAAAAAAAATAATTCCGGTAGAATGCGAAAAAAATTACGGTTTTTAAGAGTTAATGTGCGACCATAGGTTTTTGTTGTTATCTTTAGATATTACATTGTTTATGTATTCATTGTGCAGCTGTCTGCTTACTTTTTGGGTCAGGTGTTTAATTTGTATTAGGGGTGTACCGGATAGTACTTTTTGATATCCGGCCGGAGCCGGATATGACCGGATAATAAAATTTGATATTCGGCCGGAGCCGGAGCCGAATACCTAAGTATCCTGTAAATAACTTGTATTGCTGAACATTTTACGAAACTGTTATATAACATACCTTTTTTTGTTGGTATTATTTTTTTCCTTTTATATACCTTATTGTTTTAAACTCTGTTACTGATTGATTTATAAAAGATTAATAGTATTTATAAACAGAAATTAATCTGTGTAGCATCATCACGAATAGCATGAGCGTATCTGTGTGTATGTACGAGGCCACCAACCATATAGGCTGTATGTTGGAGGGTCACTGTAAAATATGTTAGTATATATTTTACTAGTTACTAATGTAAATCTCTCATCTGGCTTGTATGGTGGTTGAATGTATGTGTTCAAGAATTTCGACCAACAATCGGTCATCAGACTTGTATTTTTCAGTCCAAAGACTGTTTCTGGTTCTGGCTTCAAGAACTTAATACTGATAGCTGTTAGTTAATAGTTGGAATCTGAAGCGTAGTAGGTCATATATTTATTAATCCGTTTGCAGCTAAAGATATTTTATTAACAGCAGGAACATCCATTACACATACATTATTAATGTTTAGATCTACTGATAAATAGATCAAAGAGCATTAGGAAACCAAATATAGACGAAAACTCATCCGCACCCTACCTACCAAAAAAGAAACATAAATGGATTTTGTGTTCGATTGATTGTAACAACCTGGTCAGATAGACGTAGTGAACCTACACATGTTGTCCTAGTGTAGTGTGTATAGATGATTGTGATGACCTTCACGCGGTTTTTTTTTCCTTTGGGCATACGCAATAGTGTTTAGTGTGCAGGCAAAAAAAAAAGATAACACATTGGCATGGTCAGTCAAGCAAATAGATAGGCTAAATTATCCGTACACTAGTTACAGAGATCAAGTGTTTCGTAACATTCCAGCATATTATGATGCTTTTGATCAATTTATTTTCTGTGATCAATTTATTTTCTGTGATGTTAAATTTTACTGTCAGATTTTCCTTTAAGCAATGAAATTAGCTTTCTTTGTAAAGGTATAAGGCTAGGAAAAAACTACATACACCCATACATTTCTCTCCAAGTAGACAAACTTAGTGTCATCATCTGTTGACCTATAGACAATGTCAATATGTCCAATTTGCGTTAATCCATTCTGGCTTAAGAATGGTCAATGTCTATCAATACATTGTCATGGGTTAAACAAATAAGAAGTTAAGGGTCTTGAGTCTCTTGAGCCCTCCCTTAAAGATACCACTGGTCAGTGTCTGTTTGGCTTGTAGTCCAGCCTCCTAATTGAGACTTAACTCAAAGTAAACAAACTTATTATCCGGCCAATAGTATAAAAGGTGTGGCTTGTGGTCCTTTGACCCTTTGATTGACAACCTATCTAATAAAAAAACAAACCCAAACCAGATTAACCTTATAGAGAGATGGCTTGTAGTCCCGCCCCCTAATAAAAATTCTTCTCCAAGTAAACAAACTTAGTTCCCTCTTACGATAGACCTCTAGACAGTGTCAACACGTTGACATCTGGCTTAATGTGGTCATCTGCCTATCTGTGATCTCAATTTTATGGACTAAACAAACAAAAGGAGGTGGGGGTTGCTCATCTCTACCTCTGCAGATATACCCGCACATCTAGACATATCAGCGTGACGTAGTTAATGAATATTAATTACATTTACTAGAACACTCAAAGGTCAAAACAAGCTTTTAAAATGTGCCAGACATCGCTGCTATGTATGTAATCTTATAATGTACAGTTTTATTTCTATTTAGATTAACACGCCTTGTCTTTGTACTAAATAAGATTTGGTGCATAGTCATTGTTTATTGTTTTAAAAAACAAATTCTTTTATTTGAAACAAAAAAAGTAAATGTAGGCCTATTTCAGAACTGAAATTATTTAATCATGTCCACTTTGTGAATATTTGTATATTTTTATGAACATAGAGATTTAGTTTAAACTTCTTGTTGGACATCGTTTATCAGCGTCGACACCTTTATATTGATTGTCTTTCGCCTGTGTTGTTTCGATATTTAAGTGTTACCTCCGTATGGCGTATCTGGAAAAGACTTAGCGCAGGGAGGTGCCTAACAATATTAATAGAAATACAGGTACTACGCTGTAGTTTTTACTATCCGGTTTATTATCCTGTAGTGATATTCGACCGGAGCCGAATAGTGCCGGATAGTGAAAAAGTGCCGAATATTCGGCCGGAGCCGGAGCGACTATCCGGTACACCCCTAATTTGTATATACTTTTTATGAACTATTTCTGCCTTAGTTTCTTTAAATTTTGTATAAAGGTTTTCCTTCTGTTTACAAAGCTTCTTTAACCTATTATTAAACCAGCATTTATTTATTTTGTTTGATGTGTATTTAGTTGGTATATGATTTTCTATAATGTTTTTAAGATTGTTTTTTTATGAAATTCCAGAGGTCCAGAGATTGTTTATTTTTATGATCTCATGGTCTGATAGACCAGGGATAATATCATAATTAACTACTAATCCAGGTCTGTTGGTTAAGAAGAGATCTAATGTGTTGTTTAATCTAGTTGGCTTTTTAATGATTTGATCTAAACTTTGGTTGTGTAAGGTATCTATGAAAAGCTCATTTTAAGGTTTTGGTGTTTTTCTATTGTTAATAATTGCTAGAAATATTACAATATATTATAATCCAGTGATGCCCAAACTACGGCCCGCGGGCCAAATCCGGCCCGCCACGATGCTCCATCTGGCCTGCAGAAGCGTTGTCAAAAGTGTAGAAAATCCACTCTCATAAAAGTAAGTTTTAAAAAAAAGTATCGTTCTCTAGGTTAGGGTAAATGGATTTGTATTGATAATAAGCCACCATATTTTCTTTTATTAACATAGAGTGTCTCTTTTGAAGGACATTAACAGCTTTATGAAATCAAACACATACATGAATCGGGATTTTTGGTTTGAGACGCGATTGCTAGAAAGGAGAGTCGATGAGAATATTTACCAAAAAGAACCAGACAGCAAATGAATAAAAGTGTTTTCAAGCACAGATGGAAGAACTGTGTTCTGTTAAAGTTGTCAACCTTTCTCTTGACAATACAAGACAAGATAAAGATTTGGGTAGATATTTCCATACATTCAAATTTAACAGTCAAACAAGATTTCGAAATTTCTTCTATTGCCGCCGATGAATCTACAAACTTATCTGATACCGCTCAAAATCTTGGTATTAATTCGCGGTAAAAGCAATAGTTTTTAAATCAAAGAAGTTAGTAGTTTTGAGGGTTATGCGTGGAACCACCACTAGCAAAGTTCAAAGTTCTTTTAAAGAAGTTTCAATCGTTTCAAAGAATCTTTCTCTTGCTTGAGAGAAATTAGTGGAAGTGACTTCTGAAGTATGGCTGACAGCAAGAGTTATTTAGAAAAGTTGTTTAGTCAAATGGAACCGAGCATCTGTGCCTTTACTGAATTATTCAATAACAAAATCTATATGGCAAGGCGTTCAGTCGGACCCATTTGATGACGATCGTGTTCAAATTGAACAAAGTTCGTGGTTTCAAAAATCCGTCTGCGGCCAATGTTTCAAGTGCCCAGACAAAGCTAGAACTGGTAATGGTTAACTTACGAAGCTAAACATCCCTGCTTGATAAATTTCCAGTGATTCGGATAATGGATTTCTACGCTGAGTTGCTTGTAGAAACATTTCTATATCTCCGAAAACAAGCGCTAACGATGATAACAATAATTTACTTATTTGTGACAACAAACCTTTTCAGTGATGACTCGGATGAAACACATTGTCTTACGGACAAACATCTAGAATTCTAGATTCAGGCTCCAACTGGGCGTCTCATCTATGCAGCTAGATATTTAAAGCTGGTTTATGATAAACTTTCATGAATCAATGTAAGTAATAGATTCTATATTTTCTAATAAAAATGGTTTAATGTCTATTTCCTATTTTTTTTTTTATTTTATGTGGCCCGCGACACGACTGTCAACAATTAAAATGGCCCGCCGACCGAATGAGGTTGAGCATCACTGTTATAATCTATTCAATAATTCTTTTTATTTTACTAAAAGTGTATTATTATTATTAATTAAATAGACAATTAAATCATTGAACAAAATGTAACTTACATTTGTACATTTCACATGTAATATTTCAGAGAAACTGGGGATGAACATGTATTTTGTGTGCTATTGTACAAATTGTTCGCTCTAATTATGCATTGTTTTTTATAATGCACAATTGTAAAAAAAATTTGTTCTTATGGATAATATTATTATCATTATTTCAATTTTTTATACTCCTGTAAATGTGTTAATTATTCAATAAACCTGATAAAAATTGTAAACATTTAATTCATATTTATGATTTCACATAAGAGAATCTTCACATGTTTACATGATTTAGTTTGAATAGCTAGTGGGTTACAAATAATGAATAAAGGTTATTTTAAATTATTGATAGTTTACAATATTTTATTATTAATTCTGTCCTGATTTTTGTACAGGAACCAGATGATCCTGCTATTGAAAGAGATATTCATGGAATACGAAATTTTGAAAGTATGCCATTTTTTTTTAGAATATGTGTGAGATATATTGTTAAGTGGCATAAACTACTTTGCTCACTATCAAGGGGGCTCGATTTCATAAGCCGATCAAGCTGTGTCTCTTCCT
>JADKLZ010000003.1:31574898-31585522 GCA_021533235.1 Biomphalaria straminea
CCTCCAGGTAACTCCTGGCACTCAACACCAGGATAACATGGCCGTGAACTACAGTACAGTTGATTCTCTGGTTGACATCCCCTTCGTGTTCCATTTCCTGTGTATCCAGGGGGACAAGGCCCACACCTGTAGCCTCCAGGTAACTCTTGGCACTCAACACCGGGAAAACATGGCCGTGAACTACAGTACTCCGGGTTCTCGGGGCTACATCCACGTCTTGTTCCGTCCCCAGTGTATCCAGGTGGACAAGCACCACAACGGTATCCTCTATCAGTGTCCATACATCGCACCCCTATAAATAAACAAACACAACATGGATGAAATAAACATGGCGATATAATATATATATATATATATATATATATATATATATATATATATAATTCAGCGTCTATCAATGCAGTGGAGGGACGCGTTGTACACATAGAGTTAGGAAGGGGGTGGAAGGTGAGAAGAAATATATATATATATATATATATATATAGTCTATGATAGTCTATGCTATTAACCAAGTAAAATTGTGCTAATCTATAGATATATATATAATTCTCAAAGTCGACAAGTTCAAAAATTAAAACACACAACAAGCAAGTAAATGGGAAGATCCCATGGCGCAGCATAGTGTGAATGGAAAATGGTGTATCCAAACCCGCACTATTTTTCATTTACAAAATAGCATAGACATAAATAAATATAGACTGGAAAAAGGAAGAAACATCATGTAACTTGAAAACATGTATATATACTATTGAATTTGGATTTCCGAATTATGAAAAATATTTTAATTGCATGATCTTCAGTCGTAGAGATTAAACACAATTTATAGACATGAAATAAAGTACACACATTTTTGTTTCATAAACCTCTCTTATTGGCCAGTCTATATTTATTTTTGTCTATGCAAAATTTGAATAATTCTCTTCCGGATATTTTTTTTATACTTTACTTTTACTTTACAAAAGATTTTATTAATTTCTGGAGATTTCCATGACTTTTTCGTAGGCCTATATTTAATAACATTTCAGGAGATTTCCAGGGGCTCCTGGTAAATCAAAAGGCCGCGGGAAATCTGTTATATGTTATAAAATGGTTTAATTTAATAATTTATACACCTAAAAATTAGCACGGGTTCAAAGAAAGTGCGGGACCCACAGCGGTCGCATATGTTGCAGTGTCTAAGGCACTGCCCTGCAAAATAACGGCGTATGCTATGCGCCGGTCGACTAGTATGTTTATTTTCGTCATTGTTTGTTGTGGATGTTTTTGTCAGAAAGTACTTATACATGGTGTGACATAATAAAATGAGTCTTCAGTGTCTACTTATATCAACACAAAGTCTCTGTTCATTAATTGATATTATTAATGTCTACAGTGTTTTATTTGTTTCATTGTGACAATAGAACAAACAATGACATTATTGACATTGTTTTAAAACTTAAAATAGTCAAGTAAGAGACGTTGTAAGAAGGACCTTTTAAATTTATACTTTTTTAGCGAGAAACATCAGCAAAAATATGGGATCAAAGGGTTTGACAAAGACATTTCAGTTCGTCTTGCTAGCGCAATTCTTCTAGAGCCACATTATATATATATTTATATTCATTTTATTATTTCTTTAAAAATAATATTACATATGATTTGAGAACAAACTTTAATATCTTTGTACTTTTGAGTTTTTACTTGTAGAGAAAGTGCGTTGTTGACACCAGGTGATACAGCTATCCATAAATATACCGACGAATCGGGCTTCAAAGCCACTATCAATGTTGGACTTCCTGGTCTTCCCCAAAAATAAATACTTTGAAATAAGTGCACCCTGTGACGATTACTGACTGCTCAAACTTCTAA
This sequence comes from Biomphalaria straminea, assembly GCA_021533235.1. NCBI lineage: Eukaryota > Metazoa > Mollusca > Gastropoda > Planorbidae > Biomphalaria > Biomphalaria straminea. The sequence goes on from JADKLZ010000003.1 coordinate 31,576,747, forward strand.
GCCGAAATTGAGGCAATTACCATAGCATGACAGACAGTGGAAAACAAAATATATGAAGGAGTGCAATAAGCATCAGATATTGTTTTACAGACTGCCAATCCTCTCGGCAAGCTCTTAACAGCAGCACCACAAACAGTCCAAGAGAGTTGACAACACTAATTGTTGATATCCATCAGAAAATAACAAAATTAAATATCAATATCACACTACAGTTGATCCCTTGGCACATTGGCATCGTGGGAAAAGAAAAGGCAGATAAACTATCAAAGGCAGGAAATAATAAGCAGGATCATCTATGGAAATACCAGATAGACCTGTTAACTACCTCAACCTAAAGTCAATGTTAGTCAACAATCACAAAGAGGAGTGGCTCAACCAATGGGCATCATGAAACACAGGCAGATGACTAAGCCTAACAAACTGGACAGAATTATACGAATACGACGGGGGAATCCTGTGGCCGCGTCTCTAGCCCGGAGTGTCCGTGTCCATTGGAAGTGAACGCATAAATAAACTCTTAAGTTTAACCCCGAATCTCAACCCCCCGTGGGACAGGGTGGCGGGAGTGGGGAACCCGCAATCACCCATTCAAGCTGGTGACAGCTTATGTTCGCTTTTACTGGCCTTGGTGCTCCAAAGGCGACGTACAACACCAGAAGACAATTCAAGATGGACAGTATTATCTCCCCCCTCAAATCTACAATCTTCCAACTAAGAACAGGACACACACCTCTATTAAATTACCACCTGAAGCAAATAAATTTCACACACACACACCCCTTTTGTAGACAGTGCCAAGTCTTATGAAACTGTAAACTGTAAACCATATCTTCTTTGAATGCCATTTTCCTATTCCCCTTAGGCAGAACCTGCTTCCACTACAGCCTAACATAACCAACACCCTGTACGGTAGTGCTGAACAACTGAAGAAAACAGCACACTATTTTTTCTTGGCACAGTCTGCAAAAGAGCTCACAGCTCAGCAGCAATAAGCTGGCTAGAAGAAGAAGACACCATTTTAATGAATTTATAAAGCTCAGAACGCAAGAATTCGCTTTGTGCCAATCTCCCAGGCACACTATTTGGCTGGATTGGGAGCCTGCTGCTTCTCATACTCTATTTATGGAAATAGTACGTTAGAATTATATACAAAATAATATTTCTGAAAAAAAAAGACATAACGGACTGTCGGATCCAGGGGGCAAGCGGTAAGGAAAATCATCATACATATTGTGTAAACCTGGTGGTGGCACAGATGGGGGTAGTGGTGTGTGTGTAGTCAGCCGACGCCAATCGCCCCAGGCCAGCGCTAGACAAGAGGTCCAGCGTGACAAGTTACGACGGTCAGCCGAGACGAGAGTCAACGTGACGGTTAGGGAAAGATCGGCGTCGTGAACAGAGCTCAGGAGCGTCGCGAGAATTGTAGTCATCTGACCACCCAGAAACGTCGAGCGGCGTTCTGTACGGTTCGAGAAGGCCAGCAGGGACCCTATGTAAAGAGCGGAGGTGTCGCAGTCAAGAGGGTTCAGAAAAGATGTTCACGACAGAAGGTTCAGAACACGGTCGACTACAGCACAGTTCAGTGGTGTGGTTCTGTACGGAGCATTACGACGGTTCAGTGCGGAGTACTTTCAAGTACAGATGAAACGAACGGCGTCTTGATCTTGGTCTGCGATCGAGTCCGACACAACGATCGTAGTGTGTGAAGTCAGTCCTGAACTGTTGAACCCAGTGCAAGCCCGGAACGAGACGGAGAGGCCAGTGCAAGAGTTGATACGTCGGTATGGTGTTAACGAAGGACTATTTGTACAGTCTGTTTTACGTATTGCCAATTGTACAGTATTGGCTCAGATTATATCAACTATTAAAGTGTTACGTTATTTTGGAGCCCTGATTTGTCAAGTTATTTAAGTTGATGGTGTGTAGTGCAGTTTGCAGAGAGCCTGGATACTGAGATTCGTAACAATATGATGTATGTGCGTTTATGCATAGGGTTAGGGTTTGCTGGCCGTTAGAGTTATGGTTTGGAAAAAAATCGCCCTTCCAAGCTCAAAAGTTCTGGATTCGCTAGTGGTTTTAACTAACATTCATTACGCTACTTTGTTTTTGAAACGCAATGTAAATATATATCTATATGCAATGTAACCTGGACAAATTGTATTACAGTTTTATTATTTATTACCCCTCCCCAGACATCTAAAAGGAGGGTGGTGCGAGTGTGGCGCCACTGATAAAAGTTTGAGTAGCACTGTACTAACTACTTAGCCCGGTCTGCATTCCAAATGTAAAGCTCATGAGCTCCCTTTTGGTTAGTCATCAGTTCTTGATCTAATCTCTGAATCAGCGGTTCTCAACCTTTTTAGCTCGGCGACCCCTAATACGATTCTCCACTCCCAGTCATAAAATGTATTTCGTTCATAGTGATTTTGCTAATGTTATAAAATCATGATCAAATTTTTCATGTATGTGGTATTTATATAGCAAAAACTTTATATAATTGTATTAAGTGCAAAATAAATTTGTGTTTAAATTAAAAAAAAAACAACAACCTATGCCTTTATTATTTTCATTTATTTACTTTTCTATTGCATGTTTATTCAATACATGTTGCATGTGACCATTTGAAATGTATGGCTAAGTATGGACAAGGCAGAGACAGTAAACGACACTGGGAAAGGTTTTCCAAACATGACGTCATTACAAAGGCTGAGCGTGTTTCTGTTTCACCAGTTCAGGAATTCAGTCTTTGCAATATACCAACGAATATCACCTTCGGCATCAAGTCTAATTCTGAATTTAGACTTGATAACTTGCAAACTGAAGAAACATGTTTCGCAAAGATATGTTGTTAGAAATGGAAGAATGCGCACAGCAATCTCAGATAGAACGAGAGATGTCTACAAGCTCTTTATCCAGAATTGGTTAACTGACATTGAAAGTAAATATTTAGCAGCATCGCTATTGATGTAATGCTTATGGCAATGTCTTCGTTGAAAATATATGTTGAATCCTACAGTGAGTTTCGGTGACTTGTGGTAACTCATTCAGAACCAGACGTTGAAATCAAGACTGACATCCAAGCATGCTTAGAGTACCATCTCTGCAGGCATCACAAATATTTTTCTATGAGATCTCATAGTTTTACAAAAATGAACCGACAAATAAATAACGTGGAAGCTGCAGTCATAAGAGTAGCTAAAAGGGGCTTCGAATTTTACCAAACTCTACAATTTTTTCACACACAAAAAAAAATAAATAAATGATAACCAATCACCGAATTCCATAATCCTAGCCATAGCCATGAGGGATTTAAATGTTAAAATCTCCCTTCGAATTTCGAATAAATAAATAATCATACATATCAATTCAATAAAAAATAAATAAAACTAAATCTTTATAAATAACGGTTTATCTGAAAGAAAGAAATGAGTTGGGAATTTGTATTAAAAAAATACTCAAAATTATTAAAAACTAGCCTAAAACACCGGCTACGTCTGTTGATTTTATCCCAGAGCATACATTATTTATTTTTAGCATAACCAAAGGGGTTTTTAAACCTCCCTTCAGTGGGATTTGAAGCCAAAAATTTAAAAAAAGCAAATTACACACTCAAAATGCTATGAGCGTAGAGGGTTTTGAGTTTAACCTCCCCCTCTCTCATCGGGGTTTGATGTTAAAAAATACCTCTTCAATATAAAAAAGTAAATTACACACTATATTATTTGAGCTAAGTCAAGCCAAAAGAGGATTTTGTGTTAAACCCCCCCCCCTCCTTTTTCCTCCAGATGGCTTATTTTTTTAAGTTTAAAAACTCTCCAGAAGGTTTTGAGTTTAAAATCCATCTACAGAGAGTTTTGAGGTTAAAAACCCCCTCTTCAATATTATTCTAAAGCAAACTACACTCACTTTTGAATTTGTTACAAAAAAAAACCCAACTCCAGAGAGTTTTTTAGTTTAAAACCCCACAACAGATGATTTTGACGATAAAAATTACCCTAACCCCTTTCGATATAAAATCTAAAGCAAATCACAGTCACCCAATTCCAAGAGAGTAGTCAAGAGAGGTTACACATTTCTACCAGTGGCTGGACACCATTAATAAAGTGGAGTGAATTGTCATCTGCCGAAATTTAAAAGACGGATTTTAGGAGTCAGTTATAGAGATCGGGTCTCAATCAAGGATAATCTTATATCGAACAGGCAGTCGACCCTTTGGTAAGGTTGGGACAGAACGTTGCATGAGATTTGCGGGACATGTTCTCCAGTGACATATTTTTGTGGAAACAGTTTGCCGCCCAATGCGCCGAACGGCGCGGGAGGATCTAAGTCAATAAGAATAGCACATTAGGTTTTTGAAATAAAACTTTTTAATAGCAGGATAATGCACTGTAGATACTTCAGAATATGTATTTTGTTGGCTTTTAATACCGGAAATAGTGCTTGGTTGCGGTCTTCGCCCCGTGCTGGGGGGGGGGGAGGCTCATAGCGTTCCACCAGACCACCTTGCCGGTAAGGGCGAGGAGTCAACAATGTTTCCACTTACTCCAGGAAAAACCTAGTCTAGGGTTTAATAAATGTCTTGCGAAAGAATGAAGAGTCAGCATGTAATAAAGATTAATTATATATACACACAAACATATATATATATATATACACTTCAGTTAGCTCGCCTTCTTAGTCAGACCCATGTAACGTTTGTTATGTAAAACCTACTTACCAGGATAACAAGGGTTATCTGCACACAACGTAACACGAACACAAGTTATTCCATTTCCAGTGTAGCCTCTAGGGCATGGGCCACACCTGAAACCATCTTCTGTATCCACACATCGAACACCAGAAAAACATGGATTGGACGAGCATTTTGTCACTGGTGGGTTGTCTGTTCCTGCATCTTTTGATTTAATAAAAGATAATGCAATATTAATGTTAGCACGTGTTTTGTAGGTCAGTGTGCTTAGTTTGAATATGTACGTCAGTGTTTGTAAATACGCTGTGCTCAAGAGGCAGACTTATATAGATCTAGACTAAACTCTAAATGGTAGTTTAAATTGACTCAGATCATTCAACTGATCGCAGAGATCTATTATTACCTAACCTACAAGACACAATAAATAGCCAGTCAAGAGACAATAGACAACCAGTCAAAAACAATAGACAACCACTTAAGAGACAACCAATCAAGAGACAATAGACAACCAATTAAGAGAGAGTAGACAATCAGTCAAGGGAGAATAGACAACCAGTCAAAAAAAACAATAGACAAAGCAACAACCAGTCAAGAGAAAAAAACAACAACCAGTCAAGAGAAAAAGCAACAACCAGTCAAGAGAAAAAGCAACAACCAGTCAAGGGAAAAAAAACAAGAACCAGTCAAGAGAAAGATCAACAACCAGTCAAGAGAAAAGGCAACAACCAGTCAAGAGAAAAAGCAACAATCAAGAGAAAAAGAAACAACAAGTGAAGAGAAAAAATCAGAGAGAAGAAACAACTTAACCAGCCACGAGAGAACAAACAACATGAACCAGCCACGAGAGGAGAAACAACTTAAACCAGCCACGAGAGAAGAAACAACTTAACCAGCCACGAGAGAAGAAACAACTTGAACAAGCCACGAGAGAACAAGCAACTTGAACTAGCCACGAGAGAAGAAACAACTTGAACCAGCCTTGAGAGAAGAAACAACTTGAACCAGCCACGAGAGAACAAACAACTTGAACCAGCCACGAGAGAAGAAACAACTTGAACCAGCCACGAGAGAAGAAGCAACCAGTCACAGGATTAAAAAAACCAGTCAAGAGTAACTAAACAACTACGAGAGTGCAAGCAGCCAAGACAGAAGAAACAAACAAATTATCGACTAACTGATTAATAAATGAAATAAAAGTAACACTATCACTTTAAAAAAAAGACAACTCAGGATTCACTTGGCCAATTATCTGATACCTGACCATTTCCTATAGCTCCACCAAACGTCGTGTAAGTCATATCGAAAGATGAAAATAAATATTTAATCTTAAACATAGAGTCTAAATTTTATACAATTTCCTTTTGTTAAACATTTTTGTAACCTGTGACCCTTCATCGCTGACTTGATAAAATAATCTTGGCCAATAATTCTGTTTCAACGAATGTCCTAACAATCAAGTTTCCATGACTTTTCATTCAGCTGTTCTTCCATTTTGTCTGCCACATTTTGAGAATGACCAATTTATTTATTTTTGACTGATCTATTTAGCAATCGTTTAAAAGCATTTAATCTAAAACGTTTCAGTTAGTCATTTAACGTCTGGCTTTCGCCCCATTTGTAAGTCCGGTAACTCTCTCATTGAGTTGATGTGTCTTCACTTCTGCGTAGTTTTAACAAGATGTAAATGCACACTTTCCTACACGCCCATTGGATAAACAAAGACCTGTTGCTAACCTTTCAACCTACACGTCACCTTTTTTTTTCTCTCCAAATTATTCACCAGTAAACAGGAAATCATTTCAGCTGTTTGTTTCTACTTATATTTTTTTTTACAGAGAAGCAATAAAGTAAATTAGAGACAGATGTCCAAATATTTGTTTTGTATCTACACTGTTCCCCGTTAATCGAAATGTTATAAAGGTTAAAATGGCTTTAGCTTGAGTAGGCTCCCCTGCGTCCCCCTTTTTCTTTTCTTGCGCGTGCATTAGTAGCACGTGTATTCAAAGTTTAACGTTCGCACAGAATGCAGAGAAAATGTTGCCAGAATTCTTTACCAAGCTACACAGCACATGCTAACAAAAGGATACTTTTAAATGTCAAAACTGTTCGAAACCAAAAGTTGTAGAGTCACTGAGACCTACATATTTGTCTCATCTCAATACCAAAGTTACTGACATTTTAAAAAAAATATTTTCTCTCTTTTTTTTTTAAAAAGAAAGTTTTGTATGCAATATTTCAAAAGACAAAATTGTGTATATCTCCATGTAAAACTTTCTAGAATCTACCAATTATCAAAAGCGAGTAGCCATTAACACTAGTTTAGTTCCGCCTTTCTCAAACTATGGGTGTGCGACGGCCTCTCAAATGGGAGAGGGGACATTTCTGGATTAGAGAGCGGGGACGAAGCACGTCAATTTATTTTTAAGGGGTACAAACAAAAGTTGTATTCTCATTGTAATTGTGTAACTATGTATGAACCAAGTAAGGTATTACTACTTTAACCATTATGAACTAAGTAAGTAGTAAGGTATTATTACTTTAACCATTATGAACCAAGTAAGGTATTATAAATGTTATTACTATAACCAAAGGTTCCAAAAAATATTACGCAAAAACGTGTTCTAAATACCTTATTAAATGTATACGTTTTCTTGATAGGCTGCAACAATAGTGACTCAAAACTTGATTTGTATGGACTTAAGAAACGCAGGAAAACTATAGGTGCCAAGGTTCCGCCTGCTAGAAAAGCTTTCAGCGCTACACCGATTTCCTTGCTGGATGGAGAAGAAACCTTTGGTCTCCCCAATACTAGATCTAGGCATAACCTTTTTTACTATACAAAACAATTATTTATAAAGCACTATTTCTAGAGACTAAATAAACTAGCTGGAATTAAAATTTGGATTCCAAACCTATATATATATACTTTATTACACAGTGAGAGCAACTACAGGCCCCCAGCTGGCTAAGGGAGGCCAGATATTGTTTCCATTAAGGGGAAGCCACAAGTAAAGTTTGAAAAACACTGGTCTATTCTAAAAAAAAAAAAACAACACCCAAAAAACCCGGGGGGGGGGGGGGTCAATGAAATCATATCTAACTCAAATTTAAAAGCTGTAAATATTTCATATTTAATCTAACTCTATTTTTTTAAAGACTAAAGGCCACATGGGCGGCTTCCTGGTCGTGCATCGGACATCGTTGTCTAGAACTCTGGTTGCAATCGGTACGAACCCTGCCCGCTGCATTCCCTTGCCGTCCAGCAAGAGTTTATTCTGGTAAATTGATATCTTGACATTCCTAAACATAAAGTAAATTGATATCTTGACATTCCAAAAGCATAAAGCTAATTGATATCTCGACTTTCCTAAACATAAAGTAAATTGAAATCTTGTCATTCCAAAGGTCAAGGTTAATTGATATCTTGACTTTCCTAAACAAAAATTAAATTTATTTCTTGACATTCCTAAACATAAAGTTAAATGATATCTTGATATCCTAAACATAAATTAGTTGATATCTTGACATTCTTAAACGTAAAGTTAATTGATATCTTGACATTCCTAAACATAAAGTAAATTTATATCTTGACATTCCTAAACATAAAGTTTATTGATATCTTGACATTCCTAAACATAAAATAAATTTATATCTTGAAATTCCAAAAAACATAAAGCTAATTAATATCTCGACTTTCCTAAACATAAAGTAAATTGATATCTTGACATTCCAAAGGTTACGATTATTTGATATCTTGACTTTCCTAAACAAAAATTAAATTTATTTCTTGACATTCCTAAACATAAAGTTAATTGATATCTTGACTTTCCTAGACAAAAATTAAATTTATTTCTTGACATTCCTAAACATAAATTTTATTGATATCTTGATATCCTAAACGTAAAATTAATTGATATCTTGACATTCTTAAACGTAAAGTTAATAGATATCTTGACATTCCTAAACGTAAAGTCGTAATCTAAAATTACTGCTGACGTTAACAGAATTACAATCATCCAAACGACTTATAATGCAGCTCAATGAGAGAGTCGACTGTCTTCAGTGCTTACTCTACTGCTATAGACA
>JADKLZ010000003.1:31597890-31610838 GCA_021533235.1 Biomphalaria straminea
ACCAGTATTAAAGTACCAGATTATTTGGAGCTCTTGTTGTCAGTTTCTTTGATGTGTTGTGTTATGTGTTTAGCAGTGTTTATGGAAGCCTGAGATAGGAAACTGAGATTCGTAACAATATGCATGACTGAATGCATGACTCGTAGGAAGTAATCATCTTCTTTTTTGAAGTAACGTCTGTATTGTATAAGATAAGAAGATAATTAAGTTAAAGAGAAACTCGTCTTTAAAATTCCTATCCTCATGTAAACGAGTATTTGTAATCCCTTTGCAACATATTTGGATTCTTCAAATGATGACAATCTGAAGTGGAGCCAAACGCTTCATGAACCTTAAGTCCAAGTTCCAACATTACTGATGACCCCCAAGAAATACATGGCACCAAATTTGGAAGCAGATGCCAAGCAGATGGGCCAGGCATTGAGACAATTGGGGAGATTGTCCAGAATCGAAATGCCCAGAGGAAGCTGGTTGTGGCATATGCCCCAGACGGGACCACAGGCATAGAATCACCAGACATGTGAGCTATTCTGTGAACAGTGTCATTAGATATGGAGATAAAACTAATGACGACAGATCTTACTAATTCAGCTCTAATTATTACTAGAACAATGCTTTTGTTCGCTGGTAAGTCATCAGCAAATAATGTAACGTTTCATAGCTCTAACAATTCAATTCTAACCAAACAAGAAACTTCAGTGACTGCTATGTTTTATTTATTGTATTTGCTAGCAGTGAAGGCTTGCTTTCTTGATTCAGTTCACACAGTGTATGTCATTATCAGCAAAGCTCAGATGTTTGATATCAAAATGACAGTTCAGATTGTTCGGATTCATTGATTGTGATAAGAGATCTTCGTTACAAATAATGCATTGTGGCTTCATTATATTTTCTTCTCTTAACGTTTATTTAGACGGAAAGAAACCATACCATTTTCTAGCAAGGACTATAAATGATGGCTTATTACTAATTAAATATTATAAACAAATCTTGTTTCCAATTATGTGCGCAACCCTTCACCATAGAAATAATTAATATGATTCACAATGGCGTAAGGTTGTGCTTCGTCACACCGTTTGATAAGCATTAATTTAAACTGTTACAAATACTTATCATGCGACAATTTAAAAGTTTGGAATGATTCTGATTCATTTGCAACATTCTTTTCTCGAGTGACAATCAAAGTAAAAAAAAATGGCTACCCATAAACAATTAAGTACAATTGAAAACTGGATCAAATTTAGAAGCCTCATTTTCACACTCTCAAAGTCATTTCTTAATTCACTTACTTCATTCTATATCCTCTACAGTTGACGCATAGCATTAAGAAACATTGTGCGCAAGTGGCTGCTTTTGTTTGCTTACTCCCACTGCCCACTCAGAAGCATCATCTACACTTTTCCTTGCATTTTTTAATATGGTCATTTTTCAATACTTGGGGTATTTTTTTCAGCCAATGCTGCATACTTCTGGTTCTAACAAATATGAAATATAAATTGTTTATTAGCGTACAGAAGAAGAAACAAATGGTCCCCACCAACAGTGTTAGGACTATATGCACTATTACAAAAAACCTGATGAAAGCAGTTCCTTACATCAAAACCGCTGGTATAAAGACTCAAGCTGAAAACACGTATGGTTAAAGTTTTGAAGTTAATACCTAATGTGTGGAATAACATTTCAAATATTTGAAGTTTTTTTTTTTATTTTAGCTTTTACAAACATTCATTTTTTTTTCTTCTTTTGTTTCAGCCCCTAGGGCTCATGTGGGCCCCTATTGAACGTTAGTTCAAGGCCCAAGCGCCATGATTATTTTTTTGCGCCTTGGTTGCTACGCCACAGGCTATGAGCCCCTAATGGTCGTGGGCCCGAGTTCACTGAGCCCCTTCGCGCCATGGATGCTGTGCCACTGCTTTTAGATTGTTTTGTTAATATAGAAAGGTTCTACTTAAAAGATGAAACGACGAAACTGTTTTCTTATTAAAGTTTGCCAATAGTGTCGCTCGAATCTGTACACATATTCAATCGAATCAAATCTATAATAACTAGATATATTTATAAAACGTGAATAACAATGTTTGGAATATACATGTTTAGGTAATTAATTTTTTTAAAAAGATTGCTTGCTTTACCAAAGTGCAAAGTGAGGACCGCACCTATTTTATATATAGTGACGCGACTGCGTACACACACTCACAAACACATATTGTGGGGCGCCCATGACACAGACTCTCTTTGTAATCTTCCTTTAAATACTCTTAGATCTATTTTGTTTGCCATTTATTGTTTAAATGCTCTAATTTAAACCGTTAATAGGCCTATAATATAGTTTAAGACTAGATCTATAATACCTCAGTTTACAGATCTATCAGTTATTAATATGATGCAGATCTAATAGGCTACATTGTGATGACTTGTTCGTGTTTTAATTACTACGGCTATTTCAATTAGTTTCAGCAAAAGGCTTAACTTCATCTAACTAAATGAACGCACTCTTCCCACGTCCCATGCCGCAAACACGCCCTTCCTGACACGCTTGCAGAACTTGGGCAGTTCTTTTTTTTTTTTTTTAATTATCTCAAAGGCAATCCTATTATTCAATCCAATCCAATTTGGCGACTTGTGTAAGTAGGTCAGCATAGTAAATGAAGCAATCCATCTATGACATCACCATTTCTATATTTAGTTATGGCGCTTCGCTAGTAGATCTAGATCTAGATTCCAAGGATTAATTGAGTCTGCGTGCGGGGAAAAAAAAAAAAAGAGCAACACACCTCACTAGCCTACTTAAAACTAATGCACTGCCCTATATGTTTTTTTATTTTCAAAAAGCCGGCTGTCACGTGATCTTACTAGCGTTTTTCTTAGGCAGTTCTTGCATTCCTGGGTATTTACCACCATATCTGTGTTTTATAATTTATTTTTTTTTTATTGTCTCTACCTTCATCCCGCTTTATTTTCCAGGATTTGTAAGAAATTAATCTTGTTTGTGCCTATTCGTTTGAATCTATAATTTATAAATCTACTTAAATATATAACGTAAATCTCAAAGCATAACTAAAAAATAATTTCTACAACTACTTTAAACTCATAATCTGGCTATATTGGCAATCGGGCAAATGCCTATTGGGTCGGTACCCGGGTAACGCTGCCCTGCCTCGTCGTGGCACCCGGGTGGAAACGGTCGTATGAGGGGACAAATAAGCCTGATGAGTGACGAAACAAAGCTCCCGTGGGAGTGCCTATCCGCTTACGAGAGTAAACTCTCTGGCGGGGATGTAGGCTAACAAAGCTCTCGCAAAGACCTGTCACATCCAGGCGCCGTCCATCAAGGGTTCGTTTCATAAATAGCGTAATCCCCCACGGGTCTGCCTGGTACAGTAAAGGAAATAGACGGGGGAAGACAGTGATGCGGCCTTCTGCCACGTCTCTAGTCCGCGAGCCCGGAGTGTCCGTTTCCATTGGCAGTGAACGCAGCAAACAGCAAAAAGTTTTAACTCCGAGTCTCACCCCCCCCCCCCCACGTCGGATAGGACGGTGGGTTGGGGGAACCCACAATCGTCCATTTCAGGCTGGTGAAAAGGAGATTTTGTTCGCTTTTGCTGGCCTTGGTGTTCCAAGTACGATTTACAACACAAGTATGACTCTTTAAGATTGATGGTTAGCCACCAAATGGGCCGTTTGGATCGCAACCAAAGAATTACAGGGTATTTTTTTTCAATGCAGACATCTAGAAAAAAAAAGTGACAGTAGCATAATACAGATACCCCAACACGTTTTATTTTTGTTTCCTTTTTGTTTGTTTTTGTACAAATAATTTCCATTAACATTCCTCAAGAATATCAAAAACTGTACACTATACCATAGACTATATATTACATGACTATATACTGTACTTAACATCTGCAAAACGGTAGACCGTACTTTATAGTATGTGCCAGCAGTATAACTATGCTTTGATATTTTCGAGGCTGTGTTAGAGCTAATCATTTTGCTGGTCGTTTGATTGTACTCCCATTTGTTTTGTTTTTTTCTCCTTCCCTCTCCCGTCTTATAATAGTCGATCCATTGACAGTGTTACTGAAAAAGAGAGATGAGAGAGGTTAAGCTAGAAAACATTGATGTGATGCAGAAAACAATTAGGGCGACTACTAGCTCTTTAACAATATGAACATGCAAGGAAAATATAACAGATTTTCAGCATGGTTACCAAAAGTGTCATCAGCAAATGTATGTGTGGTGTAACGCAAATATTTTGAACACCGTGGTAACAGAAACAACAAGCGTAACAATTTGGTGTGCGTCACTCTTTGGATTGTGGACACAGCTGTAAAATTGCAAACCACTTTCACATTTATTTCACAGCTCAGTCTGTGTATAGTCTACTTGCTTGCTAAAATACTCACTTAAGGCTTAAAAAATATTATTGAATGTTTGTGAAAGACTAAATCTAAATCCAAAACTTCGTAGTTTTTTTTTTGTTTTTTTTTTTTTTTTTTTTGGCTATTGTATGTAACGGCCAAGTTACAGTAGGCCTAAATACTTAAGTTATTAATGAAGGAAATTATTATAATGAAAGTTCTTATCGGCCTATCTCTTGATATTCTACTAAGAACCTCCGCTATATGGTAATGTCCGCCCCTGACTTTGTCTTATTGTTTTAGTAATGCGAATTGATATAATCCACTAATTAGTAAATAGACCGCAGTGAAGATTGTGATTGTGTGACATATAAAACAAAAAAATCTGAGCGGTATGAATATCCTTTTCTTGCGATATGTGCACTGGACTGTCACTATGTCGTCCCGATGGTCCCGGATCATATCCTGGCCGCGGCCCCCCCCCCCCAGCGTCATCTTGCTGGAGTCTTGGACTTGGAAGTAGTTTATCTTGAACTCCGAAACGTCTAAGCATTTTTACAGCAGCACCTAATTTGAGACAAATAAATTTAGGCGTTGTAAGAATCTGGGTTTTTATTAATATACCCATACCCAGATTCTGGGTATTTGTAGAGAACCTGTTTGGATTGTCTTGTATCGGCCATTTGCTTACATACCAGAAATTGTCACGAACTTTTGAAAGTAATACATTATTTAGTCTAGATCTAGGTGCATTATTGTCTTTATTTGAAAGTTTTACAATCAATAACAAAATATGGCTTCTAAGCAAGTAAAAAAAACTGTCGTCACAACTACGCACACCACATCATCTGGAGGTGATAGTGGAGCAAGTTCAAGTGCAAGTTTCACTTCAACAAGCCGTCGTTCAGGCGGATCAGGAAGACCGCCATCTCCCGCTAGACTGACTCGAATTCAAGAGCAAGAAGAGCTTCAAGGTTTGAACGATCGTTTAGCTGCTTACATTGATAAAGTAAGGAGTTTAGAAGCCGAAAATAATAGACTTTCTTATCAAGTAAAGTCCACCGAAGAAGTGGTACGACGGGAAGTTACAAGTGTGAAAACTCTGTATGAATCAGAGTTAGCTGAGCTACGAAAATTATTGGATGAAACCGCTAAAGATAAAGCTCGTTTGCAAATAGAAGTAAACAAATACAAAGCAGAATTGGATGATTTACTGTCTAAGTAAGTAAATTATTGTTTTCTATTTTAAAAAATAGGATAGAATTATTATATTAGCTAAATTAATAGGTAGGTGAAATAAAAAATTTATCTTTAGTTTAAAAAAACAATTTTTCGATAGTACTGTTAACTGTAGTGTAGTAATGTAGTACATGAGTACATCATAAGATCATTAAAATACTTTAAAAGAACTTTCCAATGGTATATTACCAGTAGTATATATACAGAGTTCGTAGCGCTCCTAAAATTCTCCTAAAAATTGCCAGAATCCTCCTAAAATTTCAGTGAAGATAATTCGCCCACAGCAGTGAAAATTCCGCGAATTTTAGTGACTTAGATCTAGAGTTTTTATGCTAGATTCAGTGAAGACAATTCGCGCACAGATGTGAAAAGTCCGCGAATTTTAGTGACTTGGATCTAGAGATGTGAAAAGTCCGCAAAATTTAGTGACACAGATCACGAGTCTAGATCTACTGTAGATTTAGCGAAAATATTTCGCATACAGATGTGTAAAGTCCGAAGAGTTATTTTGGTTGTAAAAGCCAGGGAAAAAATTGTGCTTGAAAAAAAATATATTAGTAGTAATATAGTCTAATATATATACCCCCCCCCTTCCATCCAAAAGCCATTATTTAGACAAATTTAGTAAGCAAATGTCAACTAAACATAAATAAACAAGATAAAAACATTATTACCTTAAATGCACACCATAACTCTAGTATCTATAAGATACACATAGGAACTAAAAATGTACATTTCCAACACAGAGAAGGCATGAAAGCATCTCTAAGAATGTTTTTTTTAATGAAAAAAAAATGGAATAGCAACTATTCTTTACTAATGTTCTTTTCCATGTTCTTTACTAATTCTTTGGAGAAAAAAAATGGTTGTTTTAGGTTTTGGGTCAGTCAAGTTGTTACTTGATTAAAAAATAACTTCATTACATTTTCTCTGGAAATACCACCTATATAGCTGATGACATTGTTTCTGTTCTCTGAGTGGGATGTTGGCAAGATATTTATCTTCACAATCAAGTAACTATTGATTTGATAAATGCATAGTTTTATGTATGTTCTACAATGTATCACATAAACGGACGGGACACACACACACACACACATATAAGGCCTATATAATATACTGGTATAAATCATGTCATACATTTCATCCTTAAAAAAACCTCCTAAAATCTCCTAAAATTTTGTCATGGAAAAGTGCTACTAACCCTGTATATAGTAGAGTCTTATATATGGCACACCTCATCCGATTCTCCTTCATTAAACAGGTCGCTTTTTTGTTTATAATTCATTTGTTTTTATGTTTGGAGCTAAAAACGACGTTTCAGGACTGCGCATGTCCAATTTTAGATAAGCTCCTGTATTTTTGTTCCGCTTTTCCAAAGCAGAGGGCAGATTCTTGGAAACCATGTATGTAAAGCTATTGTTTTAACCTCTCCCGGCAATTCATACCCATATAAGGGATGGAGGCTATATTATGAGCCTATTTGATCGTAGGCTGATGGATATCAAAATAAGCTTCCAAACATCTTTAGAAAGACATTCCAATCACATTTATACTGTTAGCTGTTAAATAAAATTTTAAAAAGGGGGTGTTTCATCAATAATAATGAATTTAACACATTCTCCTATAGTGCACAAGGTAAAATCGTAATAAGAAATATTATTGGGATTAATAAATCTATTATTTTTTCAATGAATAAACATGACCTAGATCAAGATATCTAGAATATATGTTATGAATGAAAGAATATGTGAGGGCTGCTAATTTGAAGCCAGAGACCATGCAGGGGATCACCCCAGGTGAGCTGGTGGTGAGGAGAGGTATTATACACTAATATATATATAATAAAGCATGTAGTGTCACAACCTATCAGACAGGCATCGGGGGGAAGGGGGAGAGAGTCATGAAAAGAATTTTAAGCATCTATGGTAGGGAGGGGAAAATATCAAATATGTTTATTAAATTATAATAATTAATGTCTAGATCTATAATCCATATAATAGAGATTTATGTCTGTTGCTACACATAGATTACATAGGTATATAAATAAATAAACTATAAACGATATATATATATATAATCTCTCTCTCTCTCTCTCTATATATATATATATATAGGCCTATATATATATATAGAGAGAGAGGCAATATGAGGCAAAAGACTATAAATACATTTCTTATAATGACATTTCTTTGTTATCTGTTTGAACATCAAACTTCACTTCTGCCAAATAATGATAATCAACCTTTTTGACAGACCACACTATAGCCAAACCTTCTCTTTCAATAATATTTCTGCTCACAAGGTAACAACTTCCTTATAACAAACTTCACTGGATGTAATACATCATCTCTCATCTAAGAATGACTAAAATGCTTTTATCTGATGCATCTTTCTGTAAAAAGAATGGAAGAGAAGGATCAGGCAATCTAAGAAAAGGATAATTACTCAAATAAGCCTGTTTTTTTAGACACTTAAACTATAAATACAAACATAACCACATATAAAGAATATATCATAACAGTATAAAATAAAACTCTCCCTAAACGGGTCAGAGTCCTACCCAGAATAGATACAAGGCACTATAGCTTAGTATAAGGCTATCCCAAGGTACAAGACCAAAGATTTTTCAGGACCACAAAAAGTAAGGCTTGTCTCTCAAGTACAAGATTGTGAAATTTAACATAAACTAAGAGTTGATATATCAGATTGTGACAAAGCGTCAAAGAAAAAATATTCTGTCTACATAAGAAGAAAGTGGCTCTCTCAATTTTTGTACACATTTTTTTTTTTATTTTCTAACATATAGATATCTGATTGTCTAATATCAAACTGCCTGCTGTCACTTTTAAACTTGGCAGGCTAATTATTGACTTTGAATATATATATTCTACTTGTTTCACGAAAAGTTTCCACATTTTTACTAAAATCTCAAAACTTTTTTTTTAAATCAGATATAATCTACGAGATCGTGATGCCAGTGCACTTGAGAGACGGGTTCAGGTTTTAGAGAGGCAGTTAGCTGAGTTCCAGTCAAGGGATTTTGAAAAAGAGAACCAGGTATCGTACATATAATGCATTTAGCTCATTGATTGTGTGCATTATATTATTAATTATATAAATATGTTTATTAGACATAAATAAAAATCCTTAAATCCAATCAGAACTACTTTAGAAATGAAGATAATGGGTATATTTTATTTGGACTCACCAACTCTATCCCTTCATCTGGTATTAAACTTCCTTTAGTTTGAGACCCATTATAAATATATAAATAATCATAAAGTAGTTAAAGTAATATTACAAAAGATACATTAATTGTAAAAAGGGCTTGAATAATATGTGTGTTGTCTAACTACTTCACTTCAAAAACAGAAAAAGATGGTAAATGATTTTGTGTTAGATTTATCCTGATAGTTGACCCCAGACATGCCTACCATACCATGAAAATACTGAAAGCAAGATAAAATAAATATAGGTCTGTGTTTATTGTTTACATTCTTCTCGTCCTGGACCCGGTGTGTGCTTAATTTGTGAAGATATGGTCACGCTAGATCTAGTTCTATACATAGATCTTGATCTAGTGGTATACTATAGAAGTTAGCACTAATAAACCAATGCTCCATTCTTTTCCTGGCATTGGATCCAGATCTAAAAATCTAGATCTAACTGCTTTCTAGAAAAAGATTTTTTTAAAAATGTTATTAAAAATATTAAAGTGTAGAGCTAGATCTAAATGTAATTAACTTACTTAGGCACAGTAAGGCTAAAGACTAAATAAGGCTATAGATCTAATTATTACTTCTAAGGCTAAGTCTAAACTAGTTTCTAGCTCTAGAATCCAGAAGTAGGACTAGAATTAGAAGGTTGTAGGTGATAGATTCTGATATAGATCTTTTCTATATTCTAGATTTCTAGATGTAATTAATTTAGTTCTCAATAAGCCCTTAGATATTGAGATAAATATTTATAATTTATAATTATTATAATCTGTGTCCTTAGGCAGAATTAGAAGACTTATTTATTAGATGTAGACTGTAGATCTAGTAGACTGAGACTCTAAATTGTTCTAGATCCAGAATTTAGATCTTGAATTAGAGACATCTATACTAGAGTTGAGCCCTAGATAATCAAGTAGATCTAGAATAATCTAGATCTAGTAGTAACAAATAAAAATAGAGTATTGGGGGTAGGTAGGCATGTATGGTCAACTCCCACAAGTCAATTGTAATTTTACATCATATAGCATATTATAAGCTTTCAATAAATCTCATTCACCGAAGAAAATTAAAATAGATACTTATAAAAGAACATAATTTTAACAAATGGCATTTCAGAGTTGGGGGAAGGAACTTTTTGAACAGAGAATGGCTAAGAAAAATCGCAAAAATCTTTATAAATAACAGTCACCTGCTCCATCATAACTACGTCAAATTGTCACGAATGGGTGACTTCTAACAATCGAGACAAGAAAATAGCAGTACAAAAACTTGTTTGTACATTACTTGGTCAGACTTATCAACGCCACCTTTTTGATCAGGAATCATGAAAAGGACCAAAATGCCTGTGTGTAATCACTGAATGAACTCCTTACCTAGTTTCTGTTCTTTTTATGTGTATGTTTCTGTTGTGTTATCTGTTATCCTTGTAATCACAACAAATTTCCACAAGGATCAATAAAGCAGTCTTAGTCTTAATAATAATAATCCATAGACATAGAGCTAACAAATAACACAAACCTCCTTTTTAGCACAAAAAACTAAACTTCCTTAAAGAGCAATTTACAATCTTCCAACTAAGAACAGGACATACACCTCATTTAAATTATCATCTCAATAAAATAAACCCCACACATTTCCCCCTTTGTAGACACTGCGCCCATCCTTATGAAACCGTAAACCATATCCTTTTTGAATGCCCCTTCCTAATCCACCTTAGGCAGAGCCTACTACCACTACAGCCCAACATAACCAACACTCTGTAAGGCAGTTCTGAACAACTGAAGAAAAAAGCACACTATTTTTCCTTGGCACAGTCTGCAAAAGAGCTGACAGCTCAGCAGTAAATTGCTGGCTAGAAGAAGAAGCCCAAAAACACACTAATTTTTCCCCACATATACCTCTTTAAAAAATAGCTCAATAAGTTGAAGGTTCTTTGATTTTGTCTACCTTTTGTTTTAATTCAACTAAGACATTCTTTGCTTTTTTTTTTCTTTTTTTTTAAGCTAAGCCAACTACTGTCCCTAACTACCATATGGGCTTATTATGAATACGAGTAGTTAAGTTTTGTTGAAAATAAAACTAAATAATCATTCTTAATTTCTTTTTCTTTTTTTTTCATCTCCCTATTAGAAACGATATCTAGAATTTCAGTTCAGTTTAAGATATATTGGTGCCTAAAAAATACATAGAAATATAAACCTGAAAAAAAAAATCTATAATAATTCTTTTTCTTTTATTTATCCAACTTTAGAGATTAAAGAATGAATTGGCTAAAACAGAGAATCAGCTGGCAACTGCTAAGAAGCAATTAGAAGATGAAACTTTACTGAGAGTTGACTTAGAAAACAGAGTCAAGACACTGAAGGAAGATTTACATTTTAAAAGTCAAGTTTATGAACAGGTATTTTTAAACAAGCTGTGATTTAAGCAACATTTTAAAATTCTGATGTTTCTGTCATTAATTTAATTTATTGATCTCTTTCTAGGAACTTGAAGAATCTAGAATCCGCACATCTACTCAGTTAGAAGAAGTTGACGGAAGGATAGAGCAGGAATATGAAGCTCGTCTTCAGGATGCACTTCGTGAAATACGCGCCCAGCATGATGGTGATTTGCAGGCTGTCAAGGCTGAGCTAGAACAGCTGTATAATAATAAGGTAGAGAAATGTCAATTATAACTCTATAGTTTTTAAGAAGAGTCAAATCTGGTTAATTAGTCCAAATTCACAAAGTACCAAAGCTAATCCTATTATACAAAATCTGGTTCATTGGTTTATTGTAACCTGGTTATTCTTGTTTTCAAACAAAATTTCCACTAAAGCTAGCTCCTGCCACATTTCCTTGTTTACTCTTTGTGTGTGTTAGCTTGAGAACGATTATCAGTGTAGGTAGGCCTGACAGCTGATCTGTGACATTGCAACATGTGGGCAGTTTAGACCAATTGCTCATTGTCATGTCAGTTTGCTGCACTGTTTATATACTTGGTCTTTAGCCTTCCACTCAACACAAACTGATTCCTGCTGTTGGAATTATAGAAGGCCACAACAAAATTTATATTCATTATGGCTTTTTTTTTTTAATGTACAAAAAAGACAGCTACTCATCCTGTCTTTTTTTTTTGTCTAGTTTATTATACATTTTTGTTTTAATGAATAGATTGAAGCCTTACGATCTCAGGCAGCTAGAAGTAGTGCTTCTTCAACTGCAGCTTGGGAGGAATTGACTATTGCACGCAAAACTATAGATGATCTTTCAGCAGAGCTACAGAAACTTAAATCAGAGGTAAAAAAAAATATTCATGTTCAATATTCAGTACATTATATGTGTTGTGGAGTGTATGTTTCTATTAGGGGTACACCGGATAGTCGCTCCAGCTTTTGCCGAATATTCGACTCTGGTCGAATATCACTACCGAATAGTAAACCTGGATAGTACAAAGTACACCTATTTAATATGCATAAAGTAGACCTCGTTCCATTAATGTCTGTTGTTGTATGTATTAATGTCTATATTAAAACAAAATAATGTGCTTAAAAATAGAACCTCTATGAACATGCACCAAACAACTTTTATTATAAAGACAAAGCATGTTAATATAAATAGAAATGAAACTTTACATCGTAAATGCGCTCTACATACAGAGCAGCAATGGCTGGTATAGATTAACAACTCCCACCCCCTTTTATTTGTTTAGTCCATCACATTGAGTTCATTGATTGGCAGATGACCAGAAGTCAGAGGTCACATGAGGGAACTAGGTTTGTTTACTTATTAGTAAATCTTAATTGGGGGGGGGGTGGACTTCAAGCTACACGTATGTTCTTTGTGCAATTAAATAAAACAAAGATGTGCGTGTTTGTGTGTGTTTATTTTTTGCCTTTAGAAAGAAAACTACTTTCATTGTTTAATTCTTTTGACTTAATAAAAAACGGAAAATCTTTCAGTAAAATTTAAAATCGCATAAAAGAAATTGAACAATAGTACCGCGGTTAGATCTAGCAAACAAAGAAATAATATGCTGAAGTGTAAAAGAAATAACCTTGACCGCTATAACTAGTGGACGGTATAATTTATCTATATTGTAATGACTCTGACTTGCGCACCATCATTCAGGCTAGTGCACAGGT
>JADKLZ010000003.1:31610848-31624552 GCA_021533235.1 Biomphalaria straminea
AATGAAGTTGTTGATTTATGTAACTGTCATGTCATGTAAATAAACATTGTTGTCCTCGTTGAGTTGCCTTCCTTTAAAGTTATTACATTGGTGTCAGAAGTGAGGATTATAGGCAACTCAACGAGAGGAGGTAGGCTTTGATTACAATGACATATTCGAAGCTATTACATCAGCTCTCAACTACCCAGCTGAGACAAGAGCTTCGGGACCGAGATTTAAAACCCTTCGGTGGCAAGGAAAGGCTTACGGCTCGTCTGCGTCAAGCATTGATTGAGGAAGATGAAGATCCGGAGACCTACCAGTTCGAAGTTGAACCTGGGATTGTGGATGTCTTTGACAAGATCCAGGAGTGTGGGGATGAATTTACGGAACAATTGAACACGATAAGGATCATGATGAGGAACATGAGCAGGGATATAATGTTGAACGTAGATGAAAGTGTATTGGAAGTGGAAGAACAAATAGACCAAAGTGATCATATGGTGTCGCAACCGAAAGAAGGCATAAACTCGTTTGTGAAAGGGCAGCTGCCTGGTCAGGACTGTGGCTGCACAAACAGTGGTGATGTAGGCGCTGGGGATTGGAGCGCTGTCTGTGACTGTGTTGTGAGCAAGTCTGACAGGGGTGACTTTCAAGGCGAGGAACGTGACAACAATTGCTGCGACGATCTCACTGGGATATACCGAATCGAAAGGAAAAAGACAAATGAAGGAGCTGAAGTCTGTTATGTGCCTGAAACGTTTGTTCCTGATTTGGCTGCAATGAGTACCTCAATGAGCCAGACAGACCAAGACAACGTTGGGTCTGCGTCCATGCCTGCTGCTATGGACCTTAAAGACCTCTGCCTATCTGCCGGTGCTCATGAGAGAAATTCGAAGCTTGACAATTGTATCCAGAGGTTTGGCATGAACTGTACGTGCAGTGCATCACACTGGGAATGTGGATGCCAAGAAAACCATCAACAAGGCATGTGTACATCTGCCATCATCATTGACATTGGCATAGATGAATGTCAATCAACCCATTCTAAATCTGAGCTGTCAAGAGGAAGACATCTTCAACTTGAACTTGAGGAGACCTATCTCCTGGACGTGAGACTGTTAGCTGTGGATGAAGGCGGCATATCGGACTTTGTTTGCAACGTGGTTGCATGTGAACCTGCAACTTCTATGAGAGGCGTCTGTCGGGAGGGTCTGCTGAAACGGCGTGTCCGATCAACGACTGTGCTGACGAAAACAGTGCTCGACACTATCTCTCTGTGTGTCAAACGGCCACGTCATCGTCTCAACAACAGCCTGGTCAACTGGAGAAAGAGAAAGCGACACTGGAGGAGAACAATGCGGATGGGTCTGTGGGGAACACGCTCCCTGCCGCCTGTGACTCCCACTGATCGACCTCCACCTGAACTGTCAAACCTCAGCTGCAGTGTTTCTTTTCGAGACGAAAAGTGCTAAGAAGGGGGCAATGTAATGACTCTG
Source organism: Biomphalaria straminea (assembly GCA_021533235.1). NCBI lineage: Eukaryota > Metazoa > Mollusca > Gastropoda > Planorbidae > Biomphalaria > Biomphalaria straminea. The sequence continues at coordinate 31,612,327 of JADKLZ010000003.1, forward strand.
ACTTGCGCACCATCATTCAGGCTAGTGCACAGGTGCGCACCTATAGTGAACGGACTAGAACAAAATGTTGACATGTGAGAATAACGACTTCCGCCCAAGTCTAGAGCCAAGATGGAGAAACAGTGCTAAATGAAGTTGTTGATTTATGTAACTGTCATGTCATGTAAATAAACATCGTTGTCCTCGTTGAGTTGCCTTCTCTGAAGTTATTACAATATGCTTGACTGACCATGCAAATGTGTTATCTTTTTTTTTTGACTGACCACCCAACACTACCGTGCATATGTCCAAGGAAAAAACAACCCTGATGTAAACACAATCAACTATACACACTACACTATATCTACATGTGTGGGCTCACTACGTCTATCTGGCCAAGTTGTTGCAATCAGTCAACGACAAAGTCTATTTATATTGTTTTTTTTTTTTTTTTGCTAGGAGGGTATGGATGAGTTTTTTTCTATAGTTAGTTTTCCTAATGCTCTTAGATCTATATAATAGTAGATCTAAACATAGATATCAATAATAGGTCTACAGACTACAATTAAATTTTTGCTTCGCAACTTCTAAGGTTTAAGCTATAAATAGGTATAATTGATGTTCCTGCTGTTAATAAATTATCTTTTTCCGCAAATGGATTTATTTAAAAAATAAATAATTGAACTACTACGCTTCAGGTTCCAACAATTAACTAACAGCTACTATCAGTATTAAGCCCTTGAAGCCAGAACCAGAAGCGGTCTTTGGACTTTAAATTACAAAGTTGGTGACCAGTTGTTGGTCTGAAATTCATGAACACATGCATCCAACCACTATACAAGCCACATTGCACTTTACTTATGAGAGATTTACATTAGTAACTAGTTAAATATATACTAACATATTTTACATTGACCCTCCCTCACACATCCTTTACAGTTGGTGACATCGTACATACAGACACACTCATGCTACACAGATTAATTTGTGATAGGCCTATCTGTTTATAAATACTGTTAAGCTTGAATACATCAATCAGTAAAAGAGTTTAAAAGCAATAAGGTATATAAAAGAAAAATACCAACCAATATAGGTATTTTATTTAACAGTTTTGTAAAATGTTCATCAACACAAGCTATTAACAGGACACTTATTCGTCTCCAGCCGAATATCAAAAGTACTATCCGGTGCACCCCTAGTTTCTATGGTGACAGAAATTAGATTTGTTGTACTAACTAACTTAAAAAAGGACTGTTATAAGAAGGGTTCCTTTTACATAAATTAGGTAGCTCATAAATACTGTGTATATTTTTACTAATTTTGACAAGTAATTTTTGTACAATAATGTATAAGGCTATGGTATCCAAAATGTTGAGATTGTTCCTCCTCTACTTTCTATTTTTATTTTGTCCTCTTCTATTTCTTTCAAAGTTTTTTACATGAAAAGTTTCTCCTATCCTAGCATGCTGGGTATGAGTTGCGTATAGCTGATCTTGAAAGGCAGCTTGCACGTGAAAGAAGTGATTTTCAAAGTAGACTACAACAGCGCGATGAAGATATTGTTCGCTTAAGAGCCCAGCTTGAGGACTTGGAAATTGAATATGCTGCTTTATTAGAGATTAAAATTAAACTTGATAGAGAAATTGAGGCTTACAGAAAATTACTAGAGTCTGAAGAAACAAGGTAAGTTTTAAACTACATTTTTCTAAGTATAAATATTTCTTAACCCATAACCTGTGTAAATTATAAAGCTTAAAATTAAATTATGGTTCTTTTTAACAGAAGATTTAGTAGCTCTTTTGTCATTTTTTGATCATGTTAGAAAAAAAATGCTTAGGCCTTAACAGTCTACTCAGACATACTCACACAAAAATATTGGATGATGCTCAGAAATTTCTTGATCTCCTTTCTACAGCACCTGTAATTTTGCTTCTTATCTCCCATACAAATTGTGCTAGCCTTGTGTTTTAATGAAATCTTAGTTACTTTATTTTGTATCACATTTGCATTTTAAAATCTATACTAAAAATGCTAAGGTGGGAAAAAAAAGGACCTATAGACTTGCTCTAAAAATTGTGACCATGTAAGTAGCTGATCACTTAACTATTGGATGTCTTTAATAGACCTCTATCACATCTTTCACACTTTTATATAGAGTTAAATATGTAAATACAAACTTCAATGTCACAACACAAATTGCTTTTTTTATATTTTTAACAACCCCCCCCTTTTTTTTCCCCCCCAATTTTTCTAACTGGTCCCAATAAGTTTTAAGATTATAGGATTATAGAATACCAAGATTTAAGATCATAGGATTTTAGAATACCAAGAAAGCTAAAAGCATGAAATAGTGCTAAACAAAAACGATGTTAAAAATATGATTTTTTTTTTTGTATTGTGCTTTTTATATTGATTTTCTTTTAAATTGGTTTATTTTAGTGAGGTGTGTTTATCTTGCAAAATAAGTGTTTTTGTTCTGTTTATACATGTTGTGACTAGGGGTGCATTAGATAGCACTTATTGATAATCAGCCTGAGCCGGATACCTACGTGTCTTGTAAATTGCTTGTTTTGCTAAATATCTTCTTAAATCATAATATTTTGATGCTCATATATAATATAAGGATATAAATGTCATACATCACACATTTAAAAAACCTTTGAAGTCGAGTGCTCAATATTTTACACCTTCTTGTTCAGGCTTAATCTCTCAGCCACTGCTGAAAGATCTGTAGCTTCTCCATCTGTTGGGAAGAAAAGGCGTAGAGTGGACACTAACATTGGGGATGCTGTTGAAGAATATACCCAGAGAAGTTCATCAAGTGGATTTACTCGATCAGCTTCTTCTACTTGCGGAATTGAAATTTCAGAAGTTGATACTGATGGCAAGTTTATTAAGTTGACAAATATCACAGATAAGGTTGGTGGACCCCAATTGGAAAATTATTTTTTTTATTATTATTTGTTTTTGTGTATGTAAGCTTTTTAAAAAATTGATGCATAAACATCAAACCCTCGTCTAACTAATGTCTTACCCTATAAGTTTATTATTTTTATTTGAACTGAATGGGGGGGGGGAATATTACTTAATATAGAATTGAATAAGCTGACCAAATAGGAATGTCCTTTTATGTATTTATTTTTTAAAATGTTATTTGTTTATCTATGACTTTGTTGATGAAGCTAATGTATTTAAGCTTGATGTTTCAGGACATTCCCCTCCACCAGTGGCAAGTGAAACATACTGCAGGGGATAATGAGACTAAACATAAGTTTGGAAAAAATGTTTTGAAAGCTGGACAATCTGTAACAGTAAGTATTTTTTTTAATTGAGTTTAACACTAAATATTATGTGTTTTAGAATTAACTATTGGATCTTTGATAAATATTATCCAGCTATGGAGTGCTGATTCTGATCAAACACACAATCCACCAAGTGACCTAGTTTTGAAAGGGAAAAGATGGTTTGTCAGCTCAGACATGACAACAACAATCATTGATCCAGAAGAACATGTAAGTCAATACTTTTCTCATTGATGGTGATAATGTACGCTTGAAATTGACAAGATAGCAAATAATCTGATAACATTTTCAAAAGTAATTTTAACTTTCTTTTCTGTGCAAATAGATTGTGATGTCACATGATATAGGTGCTTATAGATTTATCTGTTATAGTCCCCTCCTTTCTGCCACACCATTAATAGACCTAAAACCTTGCAGTATATTTCTGAAGGTTATTGACTTAAATCAGTACCCACCACAGGAACTCCTTTCCTGATTTCTAGCCTTCCCATGTTAGCATAATGGGGTTTAAAAAATTGAAATATGCAGAGGTTTAAGAATCAGCTAAGTCAGAATTTTGCCACACTTAACTGGTACCTCACCATTAGCTATTTTTGGAGAGCTCATTAACAGTTTTTTTGAATATTAGTATCCAGGTATTCTTTTAAACCTTTATACATCTAATCTAAGCTACTAGATTTAAATCTCAGCTCGTTTCCAGTTAACTTATTTAATACATTTTATAAATATAGGAGAACTAGTCAACCGGTGGCATTGCATACACCTCTATTTTGCAGGGACAGCCTTAGGCCACTGCAGCCTATGCAACCGCAGTTGGCCTCGCAATTTCATAGGACCTGCGCTAATTCAAGGTGTATAAATTGTTAAATTAAACCATTTTATAACTTAATCAGATTTCCCACACCCTCCTGTCAATTTACCAAAAGCTTCTGGAAATATACAGAAATATATAGACAAAAATTGTTATTCAATATGGAAAATGCCAATCCTACGCACAATAAAATAAAAACGACATTGTGCATTAGCCATAATTGTGTAATCTGGTGAACGAAGTTTGATATACTGCATGAATTTGCTACATGCATGGCTCGTAAAGAAATTCTGTACATACTCTTAAATTTCATTAATTATCCGCTCCCCTACCCAAACTTAGTCTCGCAATATCCGTTTCACATTGGACCCCAAAATGGTAAAGTCAGGCCCTGTTATTTAGTGACGGGTGAATATACATAGTAGATTACTTGTTCTCTTTCCATGACTTCTTGGTCTCAATGGTTAAGTCTGGCACTGCTATTTAGTGTTTGTAAAATGTTTGTTTGTAAAATGTATTACATGTTTCGGATGTTCCTTCAGCGTTGAAGATAGTATAGTTTACTTCCTAGTCCAAACCGCACAACCAGGCAGCCATCCGTTGCGATTGGTGAATACTACCTCTTGTTTTTTCATGGGATAACTCTATCCACAGAAATAAGAGTGATCTTCCTTTACTTCTCGTCCAAACTCTTGAGCCATGACGAGAAATATATATATAAAGATTGGTTGAAAAGTAAATATCAATTTAAATTATGTCCTCTGTTGAGTTCTTGCTTGTCCTCATGTAATACAACTTCACTTCAAAATAAAGCACAAATAAATTCATAATTACAATGAATATGCTTGTTAAGCCTGATCAGATAACCAAACCAGTTTCTGTTTGTGAATAAAAGAACCAATGACCCCCCTGTAATCTTTTCACCTTTTCATAAGTAGCTTTCTTTTACATGCAATATTTCCAGAAGCTGTGGTGTCACAAATATTATCTACTCCATAAGCTATTAGATAATGAGGTTAGGATGTAACCTTTTTTGTAGACTGTACCTTAGCAGGGTTTAGTAGATTCATCTCGAAATGGATCTTCCATGCCCCCCACCCTTTACCCCCTTACCCGCATCCTTTCTAGAATTTGTGTATGGCGTTCTTATCACTGTAGAAGTAGTTAAGTTCTCCTTTTCGAGGACTGTGATAGAATAAACATTTCACCTGATACTTTCCATATTTATAATATGATCCACTTCCTCCACCTGAAAACTTTTAAAACAGAGGCTAACATACTCTAGTTCTTCAACACAAAAAGTTAGATCTCTTTTATATTTTGTAGGAAGTTGCAAGTTGCACTATGAGCAAGAAAATTCGAAGTGTTACGTCTATTAGCCAAAGACGTTCAGGGCCCAGGGATGAAGTTGATGCTAGAGGCCAGGTATGTGTTAATAGGTATAAATACATTCAAATCAAGGGTTTTAAATGTATTCAGTCTTTGAGCTACACATTATTGTGAGTCTAATGTTGCGATAACATTTAATAACTTTTCAATTGCAAGTTCTTTTCTGTTATTGAATTGAACATTTCATTTAACAGAAGCAATTGTATATCATAAGTTGACGATTATAAAAGAAATAATTTTCTTAAAAAAAAAATACAAGTTTGGGAATGAAAAGATTTTTTTTAATAATTTAAATAACCTATCAAAGTCAAAAACATTAACGTTTATGAATCTGTCATAGCTATTAAAATTTTAACGCTTTTAGAACTCATCTATTCTACTCAATGAAAATAATCATCTTCAGTAATGATTAATTTAAAATTAGTCTAAATCTGAAAAATAAGAAGAAAAATTATCCTAATATACTGTTGCCTACAAGTATGCGTATTTTGTACGCAAATGGACACGAAAATATGCTAGTACGGTTTACCACCTGAAAAAACGAATATCCCCCCTCTATAGCAAAAAAAAAAAGTAATTTTTGCTAATCATATATATAGATCAGTACGTCAATGCCTGGAAATGGACTATTCCTATTAGATCTTACTAGATCTAAATAGATTTAGATCTACTCAAAAGCAGCAATTTCTGCCATCTTATAAATTTATTGATCTCTCATCTTATCCATTATGAATCTAAAATAAAAAAAAGGGTGGGCAAAATTGGCAGTTGTAACTTTGTATAGGTATCTAGTATTTCACATTCATAATAGCCCTATTAGATGCACATTAAAAACCAATCAACTGTTAATGAAGCTGCCTACTGATCTAGATCTAGATTTATTTTTTTTGTAAACCACTAAATCTAAGAAAGAGTTCTTTTTTATTACACTTTAGAATTGAAGTATGTTGTGTATGTTTCCTGCTTGAATGATTTTAGTCTTTCCTGAGTATATTTCTTTATATTTAGGAAAATACATTTTTGGCCCTCAAAATACATATTTACAGGTCTGGGAATACAATTTCCATTTAGGCATGTCTACTAATCTAGTTTGTAGCATGGTGGGGGGTTCGTTTTTCCTTTTCAAACCATAAAGTTAGTTCGCTGTTCAAAATAAGCCAGATTATTTAAACATTGTTATTATTTTTAACATTTTTGTTTGTTTGTTAACAGCCACAAGACAAAGATAACTGTATGGTGATGTAAAGTCCATGAGTAGCTTTTAAAGTTCCTAGTTCCTGGGAGCATTCTAAAGACCATATCTAGGTGCTATAGGTAGAATTTGTTCAATAAATTATGTTTTATAACAAAATACCTTTTCAAATTATTTCTGTGTAAGCGTATGTTAATCTAGTTTTGTCTAATTGTCAACAAATTAATTATTATTAACTTTTTAGTAACAATACTATTAAAGATGTTAATAACTTTTTTTTTTCATACTTGTAAAACAAACTGTAAATTAAATCAGCTATGAATACAGCAGCCTGTTAAATTTAGTTTCTAATATTGTGCATAACCATTGATAAACATCTTTTTAAATTACAGCACATTTTTACTCATGCCATCCATAAAGACCTCTTGTTTAATATGCCCTAGTAAAAAAAAAAAAATAGCCTGTTTTTGAATGTTAATACACATTGTATTGAAAGTGTACACCTATTATTAATTAGTAACTAAACTTTTAACATTGGAGATGTAGCGTTCAAAAATGGTATCTGGCCACGATTAAGTTAAATTAATACTACTTTGTAGCAATTAAAAGTTTCTCACATTTTGAATTGGTTGGTTAGCATAGGAATTTAGACATTCAGTTATATGAATAGTCTTAAAGCTTCCAGCCTTTTGGCTATTTATTCTCTTTATTTTTTCTTAATAACAATAAGCCCTATAATAAACAATATAAATAAATAATGCAAAACTTGTATTCACTGTTAGATCAAAGAATGTCACCAATTTATTTAATGAAAAAAATGCCATCACTTGTAATAAGGTTCATTCTACTCTTTGAATCCTAACCTGTGTAGTGTGACAACAACAAATCTGCACAAACTAAAGTGTTGTTCACATCTCTATAATATTTCAGACTAGATTAGACATGTACAAAAAAAAACATTGCATAATGTATATCTCCTGTTCTTTTGTTTATATAACATTTGAGATTCTTGAACAGCTACTATGTGTCTTGTTTCAAATAAATTGTAAATGTCCTAACTAGTAATGATTAAAATTGAGTTGTCTATGGTCTTCTTCAACCCTAATCTCATACTTTGTGACTCTTAGAATGTTTTATTTTTCTAATGCCATTGTATCCTAATAGATTTTAATTATCTAATTATGCACAATGCTTTTTAGTCTATCAGATTTTTATTTGAAGCTCCATTTTTGTTTTCTTGTATGTTCTAATTAAGTAAACAAAAAAATTAAACAGATTTGATTTTATCTTTACATTGTTAGTGCCCACACATACAGTTGTGTTCATTTTGTTGTCAGATAAATATATAATTCAAAAATTGAATTTTTTTATTTATTAAAAACAAAACAATGTTATTTAACTATTTTATTCTAACCTTATTGTGATTATGGTCCATCTATTAACTTACAAGCTGGCATAACTTTATCTATATTATGCTAAATTATATGAAACCAAGGTTAAAAGTAATTTAGCTATTTAAATGATTTTTGACATTTGCTAAGTATTAAAATTTTAAAAGTTCAATGTTTATCAAAAGTAACACTGAAACATGTTTTGTTTTTTTAAGGAAGCATAGGCAGTTACATTATATTCTAATTTTAGGCAATATTTTTTTTACCATTTTACTGAAATTAAGTATACTAACCTCATATATGTTTTTTGACTATTATGTTGGCCATAATCACAATTCATTTTAGTTTTTAACCTTTTTTAAAAATCTTCTTTATAAATATACCTATAGATTAATGAATCTCTGTAAAATACAGTTATATATATCATAATTTTAATATAGTATCTACTGGAATATATTTAGTTTTAATAGCTAAAACTATAGAAATAGAAAATTGTGAATGCTTTATTTCTTAGTGATTAGATTAGGTTGTTTCTAGTGGCATATTGAATTTCAAATGCATATCCTTTTTTTTTAACCATATTTTGTTTCTATTTGTGTTATTTTGCTTCATTTGAATTGAACACTATTTAATGTACCAGTTTATCTGTCCAAATGTTGATCTAATAACTAGAACAGGGTTGTGTACTTAGTTATATGTCAGTGCCTTTTGTCAAATAATGGGGGTTAATGAAACAAATTTAGGTTCATTTATCATGTACAAACGGGGGGGGGGGGGGAGAGATTGCTTTGTTATGGCTTTTTTTTTTTTAAAATTTTTTAACAGTTTTGAATTACTTGTTAATGTCAATTTTTTTTAAGAAATAAAAGTAGTAAATCAGTCTATCCTATTTTTTTTGTCTAATTTATTAATTCACAAAATAATCATGTTTTTCTCATTCCTATACTGATTTATATCTTCATGTTCTGATATTTGTTCTGTCATGATCCAATTATAAACCTTGCAAGTCAAGACAAAGTTTAAGAAAATCAATAGTTGTTTCTTGACACCATTTAGCTGACCAATTTGAATGCATTAGCTAGATCCTGTTGACCACATTGTACCCTCCAACATTTTTCTGCTGCTTAATTGCTGGGAGAAAGGTGCTTTATCTTGCTGTCATTTCACCTCTCATTGTTCCCATCTTGTTTTTGTTTCTGCCAAGGAAAAACAAATCTCAATGATTTCTTGGTTCATTTTTTTAACTCTTCAGCGTTATTTACCACATAAAGAAAATGTCAAGCCTTTTGTATATGATGTTAGGTGTAAACATTTGGTACTTGTATATTCTGTGCAAATAGGCAGCAGTGTCATCTCATTGATCCTTATATTTCATTGTTCTAACCTTTTCAAAGTTGCTACTTGTCAATGTCTTCTTTTCATTATTTATACACTTCAGTTCAATCAAAACGTTTAGGAAGATAGAAACATGAACTATATGTTTTGAATACATTCATGGTTAATCCAATAAAAGCCTCTTTGAGCAACTATTTGGTGAACATTTGATTTCAATTCTCTATTATGTCCTCGACTTTTTGAGAAACTATTTTTTCCATCTTCTGTGATTTCCATGTACAGACCATTTCTGCTATCATCTCATAAAAAGTGCAACTCATGCAGTAGACTAAGTGTATTGATCTGTGTGAAGTTCTGAACTTGTCATTTGGGTTCTTTGGTCAAGCACTGTTAACTGAAAACATGAGTGAAACTTTTTCATAGACTTGATATTTTGATAACCACTGTTTTTTTGTTTTTTTTTAATCATTTATTTTTTACTCACATGTATTCACAATTTTACTGTCCATTCTCTGCATTCTCATTTTCAAACACAGTTGCAAGTTAAGCCAATTGAACTAGACTACTGTACACATGTTTGTCTTAAACTAGTAAGCCTTGTATGTGTGTGTGATTTTTTTTAAACTTAAACAAATAGCTGCATTTTAATGTCATTGTATTTTAAACCTATTGCATATGGGAATATTTTCTATTTTTCCTTTTGCGTTGACTCCTGCTTTTTATATAGTATACATGTATCTCAATATATTGGATCCAACTACACTCTTGTAATTAGTCATCTTATATTTTGTGTGAACATCATTTGTGTGTCCTTGTAATGCAGTACTGGTACTTATAATAATATAATCATTGTAATACAATCTTGATCACTAGTTCATAGGCAGTCTCGTGTTTAAGGAAACAATGACCAAACTGTTGGATCACATTGCAGTAGTTAGCAGAAACATGTTTGTATTACATGGATATTTAAGTTCAAGCAATAAGCCTTCATGGTTATCCAATCATCTTTATCTATGATGAAACTCAATTCATATTTGAAATAATCTCACAATAAAATAGTGTGTAGCAAAACAAAAGTGTGTTATGTTGATCTCACAGAACTTCAACTGTCCATGTATTACTTAGACAACACCTTACAAATTGTTTCATCAGAAATGGTTACCTATGTATACTAACATTTATTGCTGGGTGAGAAAAACACAAAGGTTAATAACATAATATAGATTTTTTTATAAATTAATAGTAAATGCCAGGAGTTGGAGTTTGTTAGAGGCTAAGGGCGCGGTCCGAATCTCGGTGAAGGCTAAGTTTTTTTTAATTTAAGATTTTTAGGTCGCCCCTGAGTCCAGCCAGCTCTAATGGGTACCTGACTTAAGTTAGGGAAAGTTAAGGACGCCCTGCTCGTTAACAGTTGGCCATAGAAACAGATGACCTTATCTGCCTCATAGATCGCAAGGTCTGAAAGGAAAAACTTTACTTACCGACATCTAGAGGCTGAGACGAATGCCAAATAAAAAAGGGAGAGTGCTTATATTCAATACCACCATAGGCTATAGAACTGCGCTCTCACTGAGAAATGAGACAGAATGCGAATTAACCCAATAAGCTTCAGACAGGAGGGGCGCCTATACCCAAACAGGAAAAGGCTTCGGGAGTCGTTTATTGCTTGCATTAAGAAATAGACAGGGCTACGCGAGACGCGGCTAGAAATTTCCTTCCTGTACCCGAGCCGCTCGAGGTAGAAGGTAACGTGGCCGCAAGCACTGAATAAAGTTTTACTAAAGGAATTCTATAATATTGCTACTTTAGATGACACATTGACAGATTCAAATTCAAAATATTCAAATTGGATGTGCAAGAAGCTTTCTGGCATGTCAGACACAGCGTCATCTAATTTGACAGCAATGATAACCCCTTATGGTAGATACAAATGGAAGTGATTACCATTTGGTCTGAAAGTGAGCTCAGACATTTTTCAGAGAAAATTAAATCTAGCACTAGAAGGACTGGAATGCTTTTTCATTTATGTTGATGCTATTATAGTGGTAGGAAGAGGAAGAACGAAAGAAGCACTAAGACATCATAATATTAATCTAAGAGAGCTGACGAAGAGATGTCAAGAAAAGACTGAATCATGAAAAATCTATTTTTAGAGCAGCTGAAATTAACTTTCTAGGTCATATTATTACGGAAGCAGGAATAAAACCAGACCTGAACAAAGTATCTGCAATTTTGAGTTTGAATGCTCCAAAATATATTGCCTGAGCCTCGGACAGATTACCTGAGCTAGCCAGGAAAACCAGTGACTTGGCAGAATTTAAGTCATTGGTTAATATGCATGACTGAATGCATGACGCCTAGGACGTAATCATCTTCTTTTTTGAAGTAACGTCTGTATTGTATAAGAAGATATCTCATCGGTCCGAAGATTCCGTAGGACGGTTCAATATCTTGCAAGATTTGCTCCGGACCTGCCGACAGATTTACAGCCCATAACAGAGTTGACGGGAAAGAACACACCATTTGTTTGGTCTGATCAGTGCACACGAGCTTTCAACAAGATAAAACAGAAAATATCGATTCATGGTGCACTGATATATTTTGACCCTAACAAAGAGCTTATATTACAAGCAGATAGTAGCCAAAATGGGTTGGGAGCAACGTTATTACAAGATAGCAATCCAATAGCATATGCTTCTAGATCATTAACTGATACTCAGAAAAGATTGAAACAGAATTAAATTGTTAGCAGTGGTTGTTGGATTGGAACGTTTTGACCAGTGTACGTGTGGCAGGGAAAAATGTATTAATATTCATATAGCCTATA
>JADKLZ010000003.1:31635933-31662223 GCA_021533235.1 Biomphalaria straminea
CTGAGTATAACACCTGTGTAGCCCTGGCGGGCTCATTCTGGACATCCGAGTGGCCTGTCCCCCTGTTGGACTCGATGGCGGGTGGGGAGCACAGGTGCTGAATAACATTATTTTTTTCTATGGATAAAAAAAAACAAAAAACATTACTTGCCACAGACCCATGTCTTGGCAAGAAACGTCGCATAGAGACAAGAAAGGAGGAGGCCACAAAAAGCTGTCCTACCTGGCCATCATTTCTGGTGGTCAGGTGCACAGAGGAGGGGAAAAGCCTGACGAAATTGAGCCCTTTTTTTATCTACAAGGGACTCAAGTCGGTAGTGGGAGAGCCCAAGAGTGTATCTAAGCTACACAAGACTATGGAACTACTCGTAGAAGTGGAAAGCAAGATACACTCTGATGGGCTTTTAAAATGCAGAAGACTCTGTGATCTCCAAGTGGAAGTCATGCCACACAAGAGTCTGAACACCAGCAGAGGTGTAATCAGCTCCAGGGACCTACTGGAATGTTCCGAGAAGGAAATAGTGGAGGGTATTGAAGGAGTCACCCATGCCCGGCGCATTACAAGGCGCAGGGATGGTGAGGAGGTCAAGACCGCCACTATTATCCTCACATTCGGAACTAGGACACCGCCAGAGCACGTGAAGGCAGGATACCTACGAGTTCCAGTGAAGCCCTACATTCCTAACCCTATGAGGTGCTTCAAGTGCCAGGGTTATGGACACGGCGCGGCAGTCTGCAAGAGGAACACTGTGTGTGCTAGATGTGCCGGAGAGGGTCATGAGGACAAGGGCTGCACAGCCCAGTTCAAATGCCCGAACTGTCAAGCTGGCCACTCAGCCTACTCCAAGGACTGCCCTGTGTGGAAACAGGAGGTTGCCGTGCAGGAGTACAAGGCAAGAAATGGATGCACCTTCAGCCAGGCGAAATCAGCTGTGCTGGCCCTACCCAAGGGCCAATTCGGCTTGACAAAGACGTACGCCCAGGCTGCGACTAAGACAGGAAGATCCATAGCCACACAGACGGACACATTGACCCCACCCCCTCCTCCTCCTCCAACTCAGAAGAAAACTCCGCCCAAGAACTTTCCTCCGAAAAAAACAGAAAGCCCCGTGGTCATGCTAAAAAACCGATTCTCTGTGCTCACTGATGAGAGCATGGAGACCGAACAGCATGTCCAAACCAACACTCCGGGAGAACCCGGAGTCACCATGACTGATACAGGTTCTCCTCAGAGAACCCAGTCAGACACCCCAACCTCTACTGAATCAGAGGTTGTCAAACTCCCTAAGGGGAGAACTCAAAATGGAGAGGAAACCCGAGGTGAGGGAGGAGGATGTAGCCTCCGCTCTAACCAGAGGGATCTCTCCTCTCCAGAGAGAAGGACTCCCCCCAGGAGAGGGGTGTCCTCCTCTCCAACCAAGCAGAAGTCCAAAAAAGTCTCAGGAATAAAGGGAACCCCCTCCGGGGGCCTCCCAAAGCCTAATAGCTCCAAGTAGGTCATCTAGAATAAGCCATGGATTCCAGAATTGTACAGTGGAACTGTAGAGGCCTCAAGGCCAATTACGAAGAAATGCAGCTACTGATGGACTCTGAGGCTCCTGTAGCTGTCTGCTTACAGGAAACATTTCTGAAAGATAGCATCAGTTTCCGAAGCTCACAGCAGGAATGTTGAGGATGCAGAAAGAGCATCAGGTGGAGTCTGTATCCTTGTGAAGGACAACGTCCCCCATGAGAGGGTAGAACTACAGACCACACTACAGGCCGTAGCAGCTAGGATAACATTACACAAGGTTATCACTTGCTGCAGCCTGTATCTACCACCAGGCGCTCCATTGAACCCAGCAGACATGGAGGACCTGTTGAGGCAGCTCCCTCGGCCATATATTATCCTTGGGGATTTCAATGCCCATAACACAATGTGGGGATCCAACAGTACTGACACAAGAGGTCGTATGCTGGAGGATATTTTCCTCCAACATGATTTATGCATACTCAATGATGCATCACCGACCTACTTGCACCCAGGAACTGGATCCCTCACATGCATTGACCTCACCGTTTGCGTCCCCGGACTTCTGGACGACTTCAAATGGTCAGTTAGTAATGACCTACGGGGAAGTGACCACTTCCCAATTATCATTACTAACAATCTCCCCTCAGTGGGACGACCTCAGCGGTGGAAATTGAACAAGGCCGATTGGGAGCAATTCCAAAAAAGATGCTCAGAGGATATCACAGAAAGTATCCTTGATGAGCAGAACCCAGCTGATATTTTCGCTTCCAAGCTACTCGACATTGCCAGGAAAGTTGTCCCCCTAACCTCCGCAAATCCAAAACGGCCCAGCAAACCATGGTTTGATACAGCTTGTAAAAGTGCTATTGGCGATAGGAAAAAACGACTGGCTGCATTCATAAAGAATCCTTCCCAGGAAAACCTAAAGCTATTTAAGATAGCTAGAGCAAAGGCTAGACAAACTGTACGGTCAGCCAAAAGGAATTCCTGGAGAAGCTTTGTCGGCAGTCTGGATGCCAAAACTTCTGCTAGAGCGGTCTGGAAGGCAGTAAGGCGAATCAAAGGGAAAGAATCAAATGCAATAGGGCATTTGAAAAACCAAGGACGAACTGTCACGTCCCCCAGAGAAATAGCTGACTGCCTTGCATCCTCAATAGCAGAAAAATCATCCACTGCACACTACACGCCAGAGTTCCAAAAAGTCAAAACCAGGGAGGAAAGACATCCCATTGACTTCAGGTCAGAGAACAATGAAGACTACAACAAACCGTTCTCGCTTGAGGAACTGAGGGACTCGCTGGACAAGTCACATGACACAGCGCCTGGAGAAGATGAAATCCATTACCAGTTCCTCAAGCACCTTCCCGAACCCTCATTGGCAGTCCTGCTAGGGGTCTATAACTGTGTGTGGCAAACAGGCGCTTTCCCAAACAGCTGGAGGAAAGCCACAGTTATACCGATACCTAAACCGGGAAGAGACGGCTCTGACCCAGCTAACTATCGACCAATAGCACTAACAAGCTGCATCTGTAAACCATGGAAAGAATGATTAACAGTAGGCTGGTCTGGTATCTTGAGAGGAACAACTTGATCTCCAAATACCAGTGTGGATTCCGGCAAGGGCGGACAACAACCGACCACCTGGTAAGGCTGGAAGCCTACATCAGAAATGCCCTACTCAGACGAGAACATCTTGTGGCTGTATTCTTCGACATTGAAAAGGCCTATGACACGACCTGGAAACATGGCATTCTACGTGACCTGGAGCTTATGGGGCTTAAGGGACACCTCCCCCGTTTTGTAGGGGAATTCCTGAAGGACCGAAAATTTCAGGTCCGAGTGGGCACCTCCACCTCTGACACTTTTGAACAGGAAATGGGCGTACCCCAGGGCAGCATCCTGTCAGTCACCCTGTTCAACATTAAAATTAACAGCATCATTAATGCTCTATCCCCTGGCATAGAGTGCTCTCTGTATGTTGATGACTTTGTCATTTTTACTTATGGGAAAAATATGAACACCTTAGAAAGAAAATTACAGTTAAATCTAAACAAAATTCAAAATTGGGCAAATGATAATGGTTTTAAATTTTCGGACTCCAAAACAGTTAGTATGCATTTTTGTAATTTAAGGGGGCTTCACCCAGATCCTGAATTATTTATAAACAAAAAAAGAATCCCCGTTGTAAAAACTACAAAATTTTTAGGCCTCACCCTTGACTCCAAATTTAATTTTCTCTCCCACATTAAAGAACTTAGGAAAAAATGTCAAAAGTCATTAAACATACTTAGAGTACTCAGCCATACGGACTGGGGGGCTGACAGAGACACCTTGCTGCTGCTGTATCGAAGTCTAATCCGATCCAAGTTGGATTATGGATCTATGATATATGGAGCAGCAAGGAAGTCTTACCTAAAGATACTAGAACCAATCCAAAATGCTGCCCTGCGTCTCTGTCTCGGCGCGTTCCGCACGTCACCAATTCCGAGTCTACATGTGGAGGCTGGAGAGCTCCCCATGGACATAAGGATGAAAAAGCTTGCAATGCAGTACATAGTAAAACTAAAATCTAACCCCACGAACCCTGCTTTTGACCCCGTATTCAATCCCATAAATGTTGAACTATACATTCGAAGGCCTAACGTCATACAGCCGTTAGGCCTTCGAATGAGAGAATCCATCCAAAATTTAACCCCATCCATTGACCAAATTTCTAAAATACAAACCCCACAAACCCCTCCTTGGCTAACTAGTAGACCCAAATTAAATTTGTCCCTCCTTAATTTTCCAAAACAAAACACAGACCCAACCCTATTGCAAGTCCACTTTAGGGAACTGCAGGAGAGCTACGGAGATTGTGGCACCATCTACACTGACGGATCCAAAATGGATGGAAAGGTCGCGTGTGCCTGCTCCTTTCGGAGCAAAACAATCTCCCGTAGACTCCCTGATGGATGCTCCATCTTTACGGCCGAATTGCATGCACTGTCGCTTGCACTTATGGCCGTTAAAGCATCAGAAAGGAGGAAATTTATAATCTGCTCCGACTCCAAATCTGCATTGCAAGCTTTGGGGCGGATGAAGACTGACATTCCATTGGTATACAAGTGTCTAAAGCTCCCATGTAAGCATAGAGGGAAACGAAGCCGCAGACAGAGAAGCAAAGAAAGCCCTAAACCAAACAGTGTCAGGAACCCAAATTCCCTACTCGGACCTGAGACAAAGTATTGCCACTGCCATCTATCAAGAGTGGCAGGACCGATGGGAGGCTGAGAATCACAACAAACTCAGGCAGATCGTGGCGGATGTCCGGTGGCGGCCCATATCTAAGGGTCTGACAAGGCGTGGCAGCACGACCATGTCTAGACTGAGGATTGGCCACACCTACATCACACACTCTTTCGTGCTGAAGAGAGAGGGGCCACCACTTTGTGAGCGTTGTGATTCTCGCCTCACAGTGGAGCATATCCTCATTGACTGCCCCAGATACCAGGATGTCAGGGAGAAGTTTCTTATATCCACTGACTTAAAAATACTGTTTGACACTGTCGACCCTGGGAAGGTACTGGGCTTTATCCGGGAGGTGGGGTTGTCTTCGAGGATCTGATTCGTGAGTCTGTATACACATATTATTTACACTAGATTTGTATAAAATATCCAAATTTTTACCTATGCTATTTTAACTGTAAATAAACCTTAATTTTAATGAGTTAATTATATGAACTCTGACTTTTTATAGAGGGAGAGTAGTCCTTAAGGGACTACGGGCACGACATGGCCTATACTGTGCCGATGTGCCTAAAACTAAAACTAAACTATACTCAATGGTCCCCACATCTTTTGGGCTGCTGTACTTAATAGTCTCTACTTCAAGACTTTGAAAAGAGTTGGATGCATTATGTCATTTTGGCATGAATGAAGATATCTATCATTTCCATTGGAAGTACTGAAAAGTATTGATTAGGAACAACAACATAGAATAAGTGCAGATAAGATGCACACCTTTCATGAATTTAGAGAACAATGCTTTCTTGAAGTCTCAGCTAAAAGTATCATTGTAACTCCAAAATATCAAAAATGTGTTCAATGTGGTATGTGTTCTTTTACTCTTCAGGGCAAGTACATTGTTTGTTTTGATCCACTTGATGGCTCATCAAATATTGATTGTTTAGTTTCTATTGGATCAATATTTGGAATTTATAAAAAAGTAAGTAAAGTTACTTGTCTTTTGAAATATAATTTATACTGCAGCTCTAATTATGAATTGTTGTTGAAGCAATAGACCTTGTAACAAATCATTTATTAATTTTTTTTTTATGCTAGTTATCTTCATTTTTGGATTTGATCAAATTAGATTAGGAAATACTTATAAAATTTGAATATGGTGCAACATATATAATAGTATTAAATCCAAACTATGTAATCTTTTTTTTTTTTTCTTAGAGTCTTTACATTAGTGGCCTTAATTTTTGTATGCAGCTTTGGAAATGCCATTTGATTTATGCACAAGCTCTATAAGATTTTTCTAATCTTATAAAGTTTTATACTATAATTTTGATTACAGCAAAATGAGGGACCAGTGAGCCTTAAAGATGTACTTCAGTCAGGAGATAACTTGGTGTGTGCGGGCTATGCCCTTTATGGTAGTGCAACTATGGTGGTCCTTTCTCTAGGCCAGGGTGTAAATGGATTTATGTATGATCCGGTTAGTTTCAGCTTTTTCCTATTTTTTTTTTAAATACACATTTCATAATTATTATAATTCTAATAAACAGGTGTAGCCAGTAACGGGCTATACTATAACTATATTGTTTTCATTTTTAAAAATTACCAAACTAATAAATTATTTTTTGTTTGTGTGCTATATCTTGTAATTTAGTCTAAGCTTAAAATAAATGTGCAATCTATCTTAATTTTAATACTTGAGAACAATGCCTTATTATTACTCCTTGAAGACATTTTGAACAGGAAAAAAAAACAACAAATGTTCATATATTGTAAGCCACATCATTTGCATGTGATATGGGTTAACCTAGGCATTTCACACTTGCAGTTATTTTTTTATGCTGGGACATTCTTTAGAAACCCATTATAATACCGATAATCTAATCTAAGAACCTATAATAATTACATTAGTACTGGGATGCTTAAATTATTGAAAGAGAAGTTAAGCTAGACTTATTACAAGAAGTCTTTTTTCCAACTGATAGAGCACATCAGATGGGCCTGCTCATATGGCCCTTGGTGGAATTTAATTATTAATAATCGTACATACTAATAAATTTTGACTTTATCTGTACATTACTTAACAGGCTGTTGGAGAGTTTCTATTGACTGAAAGAAACATGAGAATCAAGCCTCGAGGCAAGATTTATTCTATTAATGAAGGTTATGACATGTTCTGGGATGATGCTACCAGGGAATATGTCAACAATAAAAAAAGGCCAAAGGTTAGTTATTTTTCAGTTGATATTTAAATAAAAACGTTCTTCAAATTCTACTTCAAATTTTGGAGATTCTTTTCAGATTTTGGCCAATATCCTAAAATTTTTATCCATTTATTCTATTTATATTTGTTTAGATTTTTGCTTATTTGTCGAGATCTATGACTAGCTTATATAATAAAAAAAAGTCCTTCATGTGCCTTGCCTTGTTGTCTTTGCACAATCAGCTTCTAATTATTATGATTGTGCAGCAACAAATGTTTTCTTTCTTATTGGTTTAGTTAAACAGTTTAGTTTTGTTTTTAATTCTCATCAAATCAATAAGACTACTTCTATTTATGATGATGAATATATATTAGACTAGGTCACATTTTTAGAGAAGTAAGTATTGGAATCTGCATTTTGATATTGGCTACAGAAGTGGAAAGTGTCTAGTGTAAACTTTGTGCTCAAGTATTTCGTATTGCCATTGTAGATGAAAACACATCAAACACAATTACATCCACAGCTTTTTCTTGTTTAGATCTATTCTAATCTATATATTTACTAGTTGACCGGCGGCATAGCATATGCCGCTATTTACCAGGGCCGGCGACCGCAGTGGGGCCCGCATTTCATAGGACCCGCAATTTTATAGGACCCGCTCTAATGTAAAAATTATTAAATTAAGCCATTTTATTACTTACAACAGATTCCCCGCGCCATCCTGTCGATTTAACATCCCTATAATTATTTGTCTGTTAAGCTATTGCTTTAAAAGAAATCAAACACATTTTAAACAAAATATAGTCATTTATAACGCTGTTAACCATCAAGCTGTAAGGGAAATAAGTCTTTGGCTAGTTGACCGTTTTATAGGACCCGCTCTAATGTAAAAATTATTAAATTAAGCCATTTTATTACTTACAACAGATTCCCCGCGCCATCCAGTCGAGTTAACATCCCTATAATTATTTGTCTGTTAAGCTATTGCTTTAAAAGAAATCAAACACATTTTTAACAAAATATAGTCATTTATAACGACCGCAGTGGGGCCCGCATTTCATAGGACCCGCAATTTTATAGGACCCGCTCTAATTTAAAGTGTAAAAATTATTTAAATTAAGCCATTTTATTACTTACAACAGATTCCCAGCGCCATCCTGTCGATTTAACATCCCTATAATTATTTGTCTGTTAAGCTATTGCTTTAAAAGAAATCAAACACATTTTTAACATTTTAAAATATAGTCATTTATAATCTCTAACCTTGCTAATGCTTTTTTTTCCCACCACAATTGTTCACAAATACTCGTATTAAAGGTCTTTTGCAAGTCAATGGATTTTTTTCTAAAGAATTATAGAGCATTTGCACTCCAGAAAACTTTTCTCTTTGACTATTAAATACATAAATAATTCGAGTTTTAAATATGGTTCTAATTTTTCGCATTATAAAATAAGTAAAGCCAATGCGTTAAAAAAATGATTAATGGAGCTAAAAATAGATTACTTGTTGCATTGTGTTGCCGGTCTGACCTAATTCTTTTGAGAAATATAATATAGATATAGGTTGATATTTTCCAATTCTAAGTCCTGTTTAGATTGTGTCTAGTCTTTCAAGAGGGCTAAGCTAGATCTAGTTTAGATTTTGAATTGAAGTCTTATCTAATTATAACTCTAAACTAGATCTAAAATGTATACTCAAATTTTATTTATATTTTAAAAATATTAGTATATCTTATTGAATCCTAGCATTGATAACATAATGCTTCTTCTTTAACATCATTAGTGTCATCTAAGGATAATTAAACTATCTCAATAATTCAACATTAGTTTGAAGTTATTTTGAAAGTAAAAATACTCTATACATTAGTAACTATGGTTACTCATTCTAGTTGTAATTCTAAAAAATGTTAGTAACTTGTTTGGCTATTCCACTGTCTGAACATAATCATAATTATTTTTCTTTGGAGAAACACATTCTCCATAGTATGCTTCAGGATTGCTACAGAATGAGTTACTGAGAAAATAACTCCACGTCTCTTTTTTTTTTGTTTGCAATCAAGTGTATTACTTGGTAAGGTACTGGAATAATGGTCCAGTGGTAACTTAGATCTTAAGTCACAAAAACTTAGCCACTGTCAAATCTATAGAAGGCATTAATGTCAAAACACTGCAGATATTAATGGATGAACCAAAATGTTAAAAACACAATTTTCATGCAAGTTTTAATTAACAGATCAAAAATAATTTCAGTCCCTTAACACTATATGTAAGGACACAATAGCATCAGTCAATATCTTCCCATCTAGCCTAGTCAAAAACTTACATGTAGAACTGCAGACTAGTCAAAAGCTTTTGATTGTCAAAGTGCAGGTACCTCAAAATTGATGAAGAGATACAAAATTACAAAACTTAGGAACTGATTCTATTTTGCTCTATTTTGTTTGTGAACAACAATCTTGGTATTCCATGGAATCTTAATGAATTTGTTAGTTTTAAAAGATTTAAATTCTTTTTTTCTTACTCACACAGGATGGTACCTCACCCTATGGAGCACGTTATATCGGTTCAATGGTAGCTGATGTTCATAGAACTATTTGCTATGGTGGTATCTTCATGTATCCAGCAACATCAGAAGCACCAAAAGGAAAGGTTAAAAAAAAAAAAATCTCTTTCAACTGTAACTTAGTCAATTCCCAAACCCTTTTTTTTTTTGGTGTGTGTTCATTTGTCATTTTTTTTAGTTAGTAAACAAATAGTAACATAGTGAAAGCATATAAATAACGAGACTTAATTTTTCTTGTGTTTAGCTGAGACTTATGTACGAAGGAAATCCCATGGCTTACATTATGGAGCAGGCAGGTGGTGCAGCTACCGATGGACATCGACGTATTCTTGAAATTGTACCTGAAAACATTCATGAGAAATGTTCAGTATTCATGGGCTCCAAGGAGGATGTTGCAGATGTGATGGAACTGTACAAAAAGTATTCCTCTTGAGCTGTATACTTTAAAATCTTACTGTGTTCCCTTCATTTACTAACATTATGTAACATTGTGCTGTGATTAACTTTACTAAGACATAAAGAATACTTATAAATGATAGCAAGACATGAAGAGGGTGGAAAACCAAATGGTTTGTCTGATAAACTCACCACATATACTTTCATTCCATGAGTCACATTGTGAAGGAGGCTAACTTTAGGGAATCATTTTCTTTTCTTAAACAATTGTTTATTGTAATAGCTTTAATAAACTGTATTCAAAATAATTAAATTATATTTACAAATATAATTGTTAATTCCACTAGGTAATTTTTAAATCACAGCATACTATAAATATTTTTTTTTATTTATGTCTATGTTAAACAGAGCTTATTTGAAAAAAAATTGTAATACATATTAACAGAAAGCTAATGGCTCAATAAAAACAAATTTTGTCTAGAAAATGTTATTGAATTTATTTGACCATCAATCAATTTGAATGATTTAGCAGCTGTGTGTATTCATTAAGTCTGTTATTACACTTATTACACCTTGAATGTTAATAGATACATATACTTTTTTACTTAAAGGTTTACATTTTATTGTTGATCATGTATATTTATGTGCCATACTGATTACAATAAACTTATGCATAATATAAGTATGATGATAGCTGTGATTTTGATGTTAGTGGAAACAATTCTTCATTGTTTGAAGAGAATTTTAGCCTGTAATTTTATAGTATGAGCTCACCTGGTGTCAGGTTTAGTTATTTTTTATTTGTATACCAGTATTATACCAACTAAAAACCAAAAAATAATACATGTATCATCAAACAGCTCATGTACATTCATGAACATGTGAAATATAATTATGTTGAAAATACTGGAGTCATGTTCACTTTATCTCTTTATCAATAAAAAAAATTTCTAAAATGTTTTTCATTTTCAATCTTGATTATATATTATATCTTCTTATCTTATACAATACAGACGTTACTTCAAAAAAGATGATTACGTCCTACTCGTTATGCATATTGACCAATGACTTAAATTCTGCCAAGTCCAGTGCGCTAGGGTACAAGGAACTTTTGTACAAATTTGTCCTAGCATATGGGACGAGGAATGTGAACATTATATATATGAACATATTGCTGAACTTAAATTATTTTTTTGTAGTTCATGTGATATATATTGAACCCAGTTTGTTAAAGTAAAATTATTGGGTAAAAAGAAATTTAATTCTAAAAGAAGGTCAAATAAAATGTAAAAAAACAAAAAAAACCAAAACATATTCTTTTAATAATAATTTCAACCATTTTTCATAATTTTAATTGTTGACATAGAAATATTGTATTCCAGTGTCCAGCAAACACTTTTTGAAAGGTGACAAAAGGTATAGAGGCCAACTTTGTAAAGTTGCATCTGTTGATTGTATCCCCCAGACCTAGTTGTCCATATCTATTCCAGCCACTGGCTAATACTTGTCCACCACCTGCAGAAGCAAAAGGAAATAAGGAATACTGTCTACTGCAGTGATGCCCAACCTAATTCCATTTGCGTACCATTTTAATTTCTAACACGTCGCGGGCCACATGATGGAAAAGATACAAAAACTCTTTGAAATTGACCTGAAACTATTTTAGTTCAAACCTGAGGATCTAGTACTTACATTGAATTATTGTAATATTTGAATTTTCTCCTTATACTTTAAAAAATGGCGCAAATTCTGTTTATATTTTGTTGTTCTTTTTTTTTTAAACAGCCACACTTTCTTTATAAAAACAAACATGTTGGCTAGCAATGGTATCATGTTCTACAAAAAAAAGTAGAGAATTGCTTACTTCTCCTAGTAGATTCTATAGTCCTATTTCATGAAAGTACTAATGTTAAATGCATTGGTACTAATCCATTAGAATAATAAGAATTCTCACGTAGGTAAAGATGCATTTTGACCTTTTCTTTTTTTTTTGTGGGGGGAAGAGATTTTCTATCTTTTATGCCAACGTTTAGGCGGGCCGTATTTTGGGCATCACTGGTCTACTGTAATAATTTAGAAATCATTAATTAAGGCAATAAATATATGAAATATGCCAACTTTTATTAAACCATAAGGTGTAAAAAAAAAAAAAAAAAAAGATAATTAAGACATGCTTTAAACATATAAACTATTTAATTGCTACTTAGCATATTAAAACAAAAATGTATAATCATAAAGTGGAATGTTCTTTAATCTAATATTTTGTATACACCACTTTTGATAGCAGAGAAATTGCCAAGATGACAATGAAAAAAAATGTATATTGAACTAGCCTGTTAATACAACTGTGTGTCTTGAGCCACAAGAGACTGATACAACATTAAGATCACTAGAGAAATATATACATTTTGGTTCAGTCACAATGGTTGAACTAGTTTCTTCCTTGTCCAAAGATGCTAAGCCCAACTGACCACTCTCATTCCATCCCCACATGTAGAGATCACCAAATACTTGAAAAATAGAAATTTCATTAAAATCTTGAACATGTGAGAATAAATGTATTGGCCTTAGACACTGATATTTAAATTTGTAAATGTTACATCAAGTAGCTTTCACTAGTTAACTTTTTTTTTATCCCGATTTTTCAGGAAATCTCAATAAACATATTTTAATTAGAGATATTCTATCAACTGATATTGCTTGGTCAAGTGTGAAAACTTCTAATTTCTTGTTCTTCCAATTAAAACTTTCTGTTATTTTTTATGTACTTATCATTATTAGACAGTTTGATCATTTCACATTTTGGCCTAAGAAAAGTATGTAACAATCAAGACATTTTGTATCTGGCCTGAAAGTAACAGGCATAGCTCTGGTATTAAATAGAATGTCTCATTTTCATAGTGTCAATGATATTATTATAGCTTTTATATAGCGCTGCTTTCATGCTTATAGCATGCTCAGAGCGCTTTGATCCAATCTCATTTGTGGACCCGTGGGGGTGAGGGGGTATCTAGAAGTTGGTTTTCCATGCTGCCTTTAGGCGCTCAGTAAACACAACTCTGCCCGAGTTGGGTGTCGAACCTCGAGCCCCCTTCTAGGTAGCCAAGCCAAGTTCAAGCGTACTTAGCCTCTTGACCACGCTTCCCATATACTGAACAAATAGTAGGCCTATAATGAAACTTATTAAAACTAAATAATAACTTGTTTACAAGATAAAACAGAGGGGGCGGTGGCTAAGCGATATAGCGCTTGGCTTCCGTACTGGAGGTCCCGGGTTCGAATCCTGGTGAAGAACGGGATTTTTATTTCGGGATTTTCGGGCGCCCTTGAGTCCACCCAGCTCTAATGGGTACCTGACATTAGTTGGGGAAAAGTAAAGGCGGTTGGTCGTTGTGCTGGCCACATGACACCCTCGTTAACCGTGGGCCACAGAATCAGATGACCTTTACATCATCTGCCCTATAGACCACAAGGTCTGAAATGGGACCTTTACTTTTTTTTTTACTACAAGATAAAACATGTACTGAGTTGACTACTGCACATTTCCTTATTTAAATTGTGTATAATAAAATTAAATAAAACCTAAGAGAATTGACATCTGTTTAAAACACTCTTTACTGTCTATTATAACAACCTGAAATAGCTGCTGAGTGCCAACCTCCTGCTGAAATAGTTTTGATGGTAAGTCCATGTAATGCATCAATTACTGTTGGTAAAGATTTAGACTCCACTGTGCTGTGACCAAGTTGTCCTTTGCTTTAAAGAAGAATATAATAATATAATAAACAAGATTACAAAGAGAGTTTGTGTGATACACAAACTCAGAAGCGGCCCCCGTCGGAGTCGGATCCCTGTCGATCCGCCTATTCGCAAGATGTTTTGGATGTTTCTCCTAAGTTGAAAATAATCAATTTGCATAATTTGCATGTAATTTAGATAAAATTTACGTAAAATAAAAAAAAAAGCCCAGATAATCAATAGAATGAATGCAATATTAAATTTAAAAATAGAAGATTAGTTTTAGTTTATTATAACATTTCAATGTAAATCTAGACATAAACATCCGGAAAAATCTATTATAGATACTTAAACTATTGCAATATTTCTGAAGGAACAGTAAAGGTTAAATCATATTTTCAAAAGCCTTTAGTGTTTTTCTTTTATCTAACCGTGACGGACAGACCAACCAACAGACAAAACGCACAAAAATATGCTTCTTTCGTTCTAATGGGGGTACTAAACACATTTTTAGATAAAAATCTGATTTTTTAAAAAGTTTAAGAAATTAGTTTAGAATCATGTCATGGCCTGGCTTTACACACGAAAGTTCATTTTAAAAAATGTGCGTGATATCTACATGCCAAGAGCATTTCTTATTGTAACATTTCCTCCCTTACATTTACGTAATTGTTTTAGAAGTGGTGTCTTGTTATTAAAAAATCGCTTGCATAATTAATTTTATAAATTAAACGGTTTGCTTTTAGAAAACTAAAAGTAGCCGTTGCACCTAAACTTTTCAAGCCGCATTTAATGGTGAAATAATATTTTTCATATCTCTTCTAGTTTTGGCGCCCTGAGTGTGACAGATGGACATTTTGCACAAACCTAATAGCGGCTTTTCCCTTTTTTTAAAAATTATTTCACTCATATTCAAATGTTATTTATGTGTTATTGTTATTCTGTGGCTCATATACTGAGCCTGGAGGAACGTTTATCACTAACATGAAAATGGGCAAAGGTGAGCAACTGGTGCCTAAAACCAGTAAGTTTTGGGTAGAAGGGAATGATAAGCCTTTACTGGCTACCCAACTAGAAGGAAAACGTGGAATCTGGGAGGTTTCCATGTAACGGCAATTCAAACTCTAGCCCTCTATATAGGAAGCCAAGAGGTTTATGCCACATTTACAAGGTAAACAGCACAAAATATACAAATAAACATGCAAAGAAAAAAAAAGAGATTATTCTTCATTTTCTTAACAACAGACAGTGAATGTTAGAATGTTATTATAGGAAGAATGGCTGACAGCATGACACAAAGATATTAAAGTGAGTTAAAATCCTAGCTGAGAAACAACTTATTCATTACACAAATCTATCTTTTCAAAGTTCCAAATCCACATTTAAACACACAGAAAAGAATGTGCTTCTATTTGCTAAACAAAAGTATAAGGCTTACATTAGCCAATTTATTATAAGACTTAAATTGACTAGTTTGAAGTTGCATGGTTTTATTTCTTTCAAGTTTTACACTGGCTACTTTCTGACTGCTCTTACCTCCCACCTCCATAGCTGTAAATACTACCAGTGTCGTCTAAAAGTAAAACATGTTCCTTCCCACAGCTCATTTCTCGTATAATAAATCTGGATGAAATAGGACAGACTGTCACAGAGGCCTGTACCTTTTCTTCATTTTTTTGTCTGTTCTTTGTGGGGTCAAGCTCACCAAATCTTTCATCTATGTTAAACATATTTTTAAAACATAGTTTTTAATCCATAAGGTTCAGTTGTAACAAATATAGGAAATCATATAATTCTTATAGACACCTTTTACCTTTGTTTTTAAAATTGTTTATATGTATGTACTTACAGTGTTCATAAATAATATAATTATATTTTAAAAAAATGAAAACAATTAGGAAACCCAGCAGCAGCTGGCCTTAAGTAAAAATTTAGCAGTGTTTGCTATAGGTTTTTTTTTTTGTTTTTTTTTTGTATTTTCTGTATGCTTTTTCACCCCTGCATCAATAAATTATTTTATTTTAAATGCAAAAGGATAAGCAGGTGACTTGCCATTGCACCTATTTTTAGCATCATGATAACAATAGTGGAATCATATTTTCAATGACAAATTATGTTCCTGATATAAAACATTACATATACAAACTGAATTTTACACTTTCCTTAAAAAATATGTGTATTTTAAGCCTTTCTTTGGAAGATATTTTTGGCACAGCACAATTTAGGCCATGTTGTACCCAATATCTTTGGAAGACCAAAAAGAACCACTGCCCCTGTTTAAACATGATGATGATTTTAATTTTATGAGTGCCTTTAGTATTCAAACTCTAAATGTGAAAACAATAGCAATAGTTGCTTTTCCATGAGAAAGGCTCTAAAAGAGGCCACTTTAACAGAATATAAATAAAAAAACTAACTTGAACTGACAAAATATGTGTGATGAGTTCCACATATTAAATCTGTTTCAACTACAGCATCAATATGCAGGCTTTCACTTGCATTGTCCTTTAAAATCAAATATTTGCTTACATCTGGTGTTTTCAGAAGTATCTCATGCTCTGTAGATGCTTTAATGATACAATTGTCAAAAACTTGAAGGTCACTTTGACTTGCATATTTGTTGTTACCGAGTTCAGTTATAAAGGAGCAAAATGTATTCACTGTGAAGAAATACTTGAAAGTATTATGAAAGACAAATATTGAAATAAATATGAACGTAACTCTAATTTTCATAACATTTTCAAACAAAAGAAAAGTGTCATTGCTGAAGATTTGGGTAGCTCTCTAAACACTTAGCATTAAGCTCCTGAATTATGAACTCATTGGGACAATATACCATCAAGATTCAAATTTCATTCGGTAATCTAATTATCTCCCATTCCATCTGTTTGTGTATGATAAGTCTCACCCACTACAGAAACTTTGATGGCAAAATGTGTTTGTTAATTACCATATAAAAACTTACTTCTGTTGATAGTTATTCCTAAGTGTGCCCAAGTTATTGCAATATTGTGTACATCTTCTTTTTCTTTGAGCTGAATCAAAAACAAAGGTGATAATATTTTTGATATTTGTGTAGCTTCCTGTAGCACATTTGATTTTTTCTCCACATCTAGTAATTTAATATTTGATAATTTCAAAAAGCCATTAAAACCACAGCCAAAAAGTGACAGAGACATCTGTAAAAGAAAATTGAGAACATCAAACCTTGTTAAAAAGAAAATGTTAGCACTTAGTTCATTTTGAAATTAAAAAACAGTTCCTGAGAAATATACTCATTTGTGTTCAAATTACATAATACATTTGCACAATGATTATGAAGAAAGTTAAAAACATGTACGTTTAGAGCAAAAAAAGTTGTGTTTATTATCATAATTATGACCTATGGAAAATTTAAAAATTGGACCCTATTTAAATGTTTGTTTACCTCAATGATGAACTAATTAGCTCCTATATTTTGTCTTTTAACTTTTGTTTTTTAGCTGCCACCGAAAGGGGAAAAGACGCTATTAGTTTTGTGTGGCCTGTCTGTCCATCTGTCCCATTTAGATCTCAGAAAGTAGAAGAGCAAATGAAAATCAGACATCACAGTAATTTAGATCATTCAAAGTTCTGATGCAACGGCTACTTTTTTCATTTCTAAAAGCTCAAAATCTAATTTTAAAAAATCACTTATGCAAGCAGTTTTTTAAAGAAAAAACCCTATTACAAAACAGACCTAATTTAAAACAATTAATAATGTTATGAAATGTATTTTATAACACATTTTTTTTGTTTCAAATTTGAGTACCAACTATCTTAGTAACAAATTCCTGTGTGCTCTACATAGGGGAGATGATCATCTACCTTATATTTAACACAATATGCAAACAGTTGTAGATTTTATTGTCAAAAAATTGTTTTTTCATATTTAAATTGTTAAGTTATGTAACTTATGTTATACAAAGTACTATAATTACACACAAACAATGTTTATTAATTTTTAAAGAGAAAAAATATATTTAGTATGCATTATAAGTTGGATGTAATTTAAGATAATTAATAAAGTTATAAACTGCACCTTCTGCCAAGTCTTCTTTTTACTGTATTGCAAAGATGTTTTTACACTATTAACTTTCAGATATCCTTTGATCTGCTGGACCGCTGGGGCAGTAAATAAGATTTGTCAACCTTCTTTCTTCATTCTTATTTCTCTTTGATATTATTTCATTTGGATGGTTTTTTTCTGTAAATAATGAAGCCTGCCTGGGTGGACCACTTCGATCAAGCAAATTATAGTTCTCCTTTCAGACCTTGTGATCTAAAGGGCAGACGATGTTAAGGTCTTCTGTTTCTTTGGCCAATGGTTTCATGGGTGTAATGTGGCCAGTACAATGACCAACCACCTTTTTTTTTCCCCCAATTAAAGTCAGGTACCCATTAGAGTTGGGTGGATTCAGTGGCAGCCTAAAAATCCCAATTAAAAATCCCAGTCTTCACTGAGATATGAACCCAGCATCCCAGGTTTGGGAGCCAGCACTTAACCACTCAGTCACTGTGCCCCCTGAACAAATTATGCTACTATGCATTTCACAATTACATGGGTTCTAACAAAGAAGACAATATATTTCTATAACTGTCATAAATAGTCCTTGTATGGAATGTAAGCAGGTTTTATTTCAAAATGTATATATGTCAATGTGTTTTTATCCCAGACTAGATAGTAAAGTAAGTTAACTTTTCAGATCTTGCAATCTATAGGGCCGATTTAATGAGACTACATCTATAAAGTGGTTAAAAATAGACTAAGTAATTTTCAATAAAACAAAGTTTGTTATTTTATTACAAACAAAAACAGAATACTTAATAACCTTTTAGAGTCTAGCACAACAGCCTAGAAGAATGGTTAAGTTTTTAGTTTTTAGTCCTAACTTGGCATTGATCTATTGTTATTCATTCCAGAAGAGATGTCTAGTACTCAGTAGAGATAACTTAAAACATCTAAAGAATATGTCTTAACCAAGATTCTTACTCAGGATCTTAAACTTAGTGTCACAAGGTCAATTCAATGTTGAATGATGTAATGTCCTTGTGATGCCGGGGATTTAATTTTCTATTAAAATAATTAATTTAATGTCGAACTAGAATTCACTGTAAAAGATTCTTTGTAGAAAACGAAACTCTGGAACTTTATTTGAATAAAACGTAAGTACAGCTTATGTACAATAGTAGATCAACAAGATGAAATAATAACATAACATAGGCTTCTTTCTTAATAAAACTTAGAGATGTTAGAATACACAACCTTCCAGTAAAACATTCACGCACCGACTGAAAATCTCACGCAATTACAGTCTCTGGGCGAAGTTGTCATGTGACTGATGCATCCGACTGATGCAACTTCTAGCCAATAGATTTTAATTTCTATCAAGACAAAGAAAAGCTAAAAATAACTATTGTGTAATCAACCCAGAATGGCATATGTGACACTTAGAAACAAACAAATTTGCCAACCTTCCACCAAATACCCTGTGATACATTATTTTTTTTTAAAGTTTTTCTTTCCCTAGTAAATAAAAAAAAATAATTTTGCAATGAACTTGGTAGTAACAACAACTCCAACATATTTACATAAATAGTACAGTAGAACTTATTCAACTAATCTCACCTGTTTAGTTACGCTGTTACTATTAATTGTGGATAAAGAAGCGAAGACCAAGCCAGTTTATAAATGCCATAATTACAAAAAAAATCAAAGTGGATGGAAGCAGTAAAAGATAATATGTCAATCCTTCAATTGAATTATCCTGCAGAAAAACATAACATTAAAACTGTATGAAATATGACAGTGTATTGATATAACATTCAATTAAATTTACAACAATAGCAGTCAAGTTATTTGTGATTGACCTAGAAAAATAACTAGATTGGACCAGTTGTGAAAGGGAGAGGGAAGAAGGCGTTATCTTTGTCAATGTTTACATAATCGTTTTTTAAATGCATTAAAAAAATGTTCACTTAGGGCTCAAGAGTCCACAAGGGGACTAATTCAACTTGTGCCACCACATGACAAGTACAATTTATTTCCCTTATTTAATATACCAGCAAAATAATTAATTACCAATTGTTAATTAACTGATTCATTTTTTTTATTTATTTATTCTTGTGTTGTCAGCTAAAAGAAATAATTGTGCAAAATTTGAGCTTAATCTGAGATTGGTTGTGGGAGAAATAACGTGTGCGAAGTTTTTACCAGACAGAGTTGATATGAGCTTTGTAAAAAAAAATGTAGATCTATATAAGATCTAGAGGAACAAACAAACAATCTGTATACATTGCAAAGAGATCATGGTACTATTTATTGAAATTTCTTTATTTTATTTTAACTATATTGGAGTTTGAAAAGTTCCCTTTAAGACCTTGTGGTCTATAGGGCAGATGATTGTCACATGTACAGTTCTAGGTTTATCTATGTATTTCATAGTTTAGTAAGAAAACTTATACAAATATGAAATCTAGGTTTTAACAGTACCTCAGGATTTACCCGGCAGCTATTTTTAGCTTGTTCCAGAATTTGCCTCGTCTAGATTCAAATCTGATTGGTTGTTTTGAATAAAAGGACATTTTCAAAAGGATGCCCGTTTACAAAGGCGCCCAAATCAGTTGAGCTGAGAACGAGCTAAGAGTTAGTCGCATATTTTTGTAGATCTAATGTTTCACATATAAAGTATGTCTTTATTAATGTTTTATTAATGGTTATTTGTACATAGCTGTACTTATGTTGGATTTAAATAAAGGTTCCTGTATTTAATTTATCAAGGCATTTACTCTGTTGAATCCTAGATCGTCTTCGTCAATAATATTATTCAAAATAAAATACAATCCCCGGCGTCACAGCTCTCGTGACATAAATTGGCACCAAGAGAGTTATCGTGACAATGATGTACAGGTCATATATTTCTGTAGCCTATGGTTAACAAGGGTGTCATGTGGCCAGCACAATGACCAAATACATTTACTTTTCGCTAATTAATGTCAGATACCCATTAGAGCATGGGTGGACTAAGATGTGCCTGAAGATCCCCAAATTAAAAATCCCTGTCTTCACCAGGATTCGAACCCCGGTCCCCAGTTTGGAAGCCAATTGTTTTCCGCTTAGCCACTGCGCCTATATGTTCCTTATAATATATTCAAAAGTTGGAGTATATAGGCTCCATTTTTTTTTTACATTTCTTACACAAATACTTTCTTTTTCTCTAGAAAACAATGTTGAGCTGAAGCTCAAAGCAGTGGCATCACTAGGGGGTGCAGTCCACACCAGGTGACACACGTAAGGTGGTGACACCCAAGTGAAAAAAAAAAGTATGTTTGGAATAACTGACAATAAAAAAAAAGTAAGGTCAGTAGCTAAATATTGGAAAATGTCATTCACAATTTAATGAATTTTTTAATGAAATTCTACAAATAGTCAATGTCAAATCATACTTTATATCAAAAGCAAATGTGAAACCTTACTTTCAGCTACATATTAGCTGCATGTATTTGATTACTTAACATTACTTTGATTTTTGACAATGTTTTTATAAAATGTATTGAAATAGTAGCTTACACCGTAATATCAGGATGCCAACCCATAGTCACTGTTTAACAAATTACGAGATTCTTCAGGCATGAAATATTATCGAAATCTCACATGTAATTAGTGTAAATTTTGTAGAATTGGGAAGTGAATAATTAAGTGGCTACAGAGATTTTTTAAGATGGTGATGTAATTTTAGATGTTGAATGTAAAAGAAACTCTAACCTAGATGAAGAAAAAGTTACAATGAACCAGTTGAATGATATAGACTTCAATATTTTAGGGGATAGCTTCTTTTTGTCATGTACCTATTTCACAAAAAGAAAAGTATGCTAGTTGTTAGAAGAATGGTTCCTATTGGGGATGATTTAGTCACTTAATAGCAAGAAATTGTTTGTTTTTTTGTTGTCAACTATTTTCAAATAATTCTATAGAAACGAGATACAAATTAGTAATTTAATAAGTAGTGCAAATAAAATCTGAAATTGGAATATCAAAAGACGTCTCAAGAATAGTCATTAGAATGGAAAATCGGAAAACCAGGGGAATCTGGATACCAATAGAATTGGCAAGGAAAACGTTGCTATGATTGATGTAAAGAAGAAAAACAATATAAAGATAAATTGCACAGATTGTTTTTATACTATCAGAATATTTGACATTTTGTGACCATATTTACGATGAA
This sequence comes from Biomphalaria straminea, assembly GCA_021533235.1. Taxonomy (NCBI): domain Eukaryota; kingdom Metazoa; phylum Mollusca; class Gastropoda; family Planorbidae; genus Biomphalaria; species Biomphalaria straminea. The sequence continues at coordinate 31,657,816 of JADKLZ010000003.1, forward strand.
TATTTTATCAAATATAGAATTTCCATAAGATGATGGAAATGTTGTTGGAATAAAACCCATAACCAAAAGTGTATTTATAATGTTGAAAAATGTATAAATGTTTAAGAAAACCGTGTAAAAGATATAAGAGTAAAAATTACTAAAAGCACCTTTGTGTTTTGTTTGACAGCACACATTACATAAAAAAGACTGATCAGCTACTTAATACCTTAAAATGTCTAGAAAAGAATGAGCTTGACTTTATATTATGTTGAGATCAGGAATATACAAAATGCAGTTTTAAAGTCTGGAACCAAAAAGGAGTATATGAAATTTTAAGAACCAACAGAAAAGCTATTTAATAGATGTGTAAAACATTCACTTAATTTATGTGGTCAACATTCTTGTTCAGAAAATGCTTCTTGCCTACAATCTTTAGTACATTAGAAATAGTTTTTTCATTTTTAATTTGTAGCTTTTAGATGCGCATCTTAAGATGAAATGCCAGATGTCTTTTATTTTTATCTATCTGTGCTTTATCTTTTTTGGAGGGAAGGTGTACTAGAATGCCAAAAATACATAAGACTTTAAATTATTGACAAACAAACTTTTTCTTTACCAAAAGCATAGCACGCTCGACATTGGAACAGACAAAACTTTCACAACAGGCATATTTATCAAAAATAAAATCGTTAAAGACATTCATTGTAAGTTATTAATATGTTTTCAAGTTTGAAATCCAGAAAAGAAAAAAACATTGTTATTTAATAAGTTGCATTTCTGCAAAATTGAACTATAAGTAAATTGTAACAACAACTGAATTTTACAATTTAATTGACACTCATTTTAACAATCAACTAGTGTAGTTAATTATTAAATATGTGTATTATGGCACAACAGACAATAAATTAAAATTACACGCAAGTATTTTTTTTGAGGTGGGGGGCGGGGGTGACACCCTGAACTGACCGCACCGGGTGACACCCACACTAGTGACGCCACTGGCTCATTGTTGACTTTATGGAAATGTCTTTTTTTTTCTACCACCTCATGAAGGAAGGCCTTTTTAAGCCCCAATGATCTTGTGATAAAGTTTTAGTTAGCATTTTTTTTATAGTGATCATCTAGTTTCTTCTTCTCTATTTCTGCAGTTAGCATCCAAGATTTGAAGGCATACAAGAATGTGGCCATGACCAAGGAGAGCATCAGTCTGATTTTAGTGTTGAGAACTATATGCCTTTGTCTTTCCAAATTGTTTTGAGCTTTGCAAGTGCTATTGTGTAATTCTGTCTAGTAGTTCATATTCGATTACAACATCTGAATGATAGCTCCAAGGCAGGAGCGCCTGCAGGATTTTTTGCAGGGGAGTGCAAGAGGCTTTAGTCGTAGCTTTAACTTTCTTATTACTTTCTAGTTATGTAGATTACAGAAAAGAACTTGTGTGCCCCCCCTTTTTCCCCTATGTGATCTATATGTAAATGCTTTTTTCATGAAATCATAATTAAAAAAAACTTAACCACTGAACAAACTATTTACTTTACATGTTGTTAAGTTTATCTGTATGGCCTGTGCCTTCCTACAATCATAAAAATCAAAGAAACTGCAAATGTTGACTGTGGCTATCGAAACTGTCAATAACTTTACTGAAGAATTGCTTGTTGTCGCAATGTACAGGCTTATGATGAACGCTTATCAGGCACAGCGCTAAGAGTTTCTTTAGCATCCAGCTCTTGAATCGTTTTAGGAACCCTAATAAAAATATCCTTTTGGATCCCCATAGGGAGGGGAACAGTGGCAAGATTACTGCTTTCCGGCAAGCTCTTCAACCACCTTCCCTCAAATTGCAATGGCTCTCCATCCATTTTGATCTGGTTACTATGGAAGAGTGGCGATTGCTGATGTATGGGATGCCAGCACTCGCAAATTTACCACCCAAGCTTTCCCCAAGCATTGGAGAGGTCCCTCCATCCTAAGTTGCAAAGGGAAAAGATCATGTCTCAAGAAGTAAATGCCACAGACACACTCCTGATAAGTTTATCTAGTTTATTACAATAAACAACTTTACTTAAGTGGAAGCATTGCAGGTTAAGTTGCTATTTTTAAGAAGTTCATTGATTTGAAGGTGCAAAGAAAGTATAAAATTTGGCTATTGGAATTCAGGGAGGGAGGTGCATGTACATGGTCCGTATCAGTTTCTTATATAAGCCTCTAATAGGCTAGTTTTGTGTGGTGTAATGCACATATTGTAAGAAAATTTCCTTCTCAATTTATATAATAAAAACTATTTGTTATATTATTGTTTTTAGTCTAATACAATTTATATAACAATAACCTTATTCTTATCCTTACAACTTTACTTTAGTGGAAGCAGAAGCACTAAAGGTAGTATAAAAATAGGCTAGAATTCGGCTAATCAGAATCCAGGTGGAAAGGTGCATGTGCATGACCCACAACACCACTGCAGGTGTAATTTTTTTTTTTTGGCATTGATATTGATTTGCATGTGTACCATATTATGCTGTGGACAGTGTGGAAGTCTTGTGTAAGTGTATCAATAACTATCATCAAGCCAGATTGATGAAATAATTTGAAATAAAATAAATCAAGCAGTAGGGTTTCTTTAAAGATTATCTACAGATCAAACATACCAAATTAAATCACTGACACTGACAGCACTTACCATTTAATAGAAGTAGCATAAATATAGATCTAGATCTATAATAATCTATATTATATTATATTTTAATATAGATCTATGGTAATTTCCGCATTTAGCTGTCGTATTTACGTATGATCATACTTAGTCTTTAAAGTAGTAGTCAGACTTCGATATTCATGCTCATATGCTTATTTTTTCCATATATATATCTAGATCTATATCTAGACTCTACTCTTGATACTATTCGAAAGTCTAGAATAAGAATTCTAGGTTAGATATAGAATATAGATCAATACATACATAAATATAATAAATATTAATTGATAGATCTATAGTTTCTCTTTTAAGTCTATACTATATTATTATATAGATCTAGATAATCTAGAATAATCTAGATAGTAGATTATAGACTAGAATTATCCCCAGAGACACAAGACTAGATCTAGATTCTAGATTCTAGCTCTATCTAGATTAATCTAGAATCTAGTGTCAAGTGTGGAATGTTACGAATGTACTTTACTCTTTTGTGACATTCGTGACTCGAATCTAGACTAGTCCAGACTCTACTATGAAATTACCAATATAGGCATAGGTGGGCCTTACCAAGTATCAATCATATAAAGCGAACACCTCTCCGCAATTTTTATCCATTCTTATTTATTTCAAAAGTTACTGCAGAACTAGAGGTCTAGAAAATAGTCTAGATATAGTCTATATAATTCTAATAGCCTATATGTTCATGGATATCAGAGGGAAAAAAAGAAAAGAAAAAGCATATTTTGCTTCTAAATAGATGAGGAAATAGCTATAGTCAGTATAGTACAGTGGCGTAGCTACCAATGTGCGGGTGGTGCGGGCCCGCACAGGGCACCAACTGGAGAGGGGCCCCAAAATCCCCCAGTGTATATTAACTTCCTATTTCCTTGAGCTTTTCAGTAAAAACGACTATTAAGTGTATGGACACGAACAAACATAAACTACTGTATTTTAAACATGGACTATAACGATTTAGGCCAGGCATGTCAAACTGGGTGTTCGGGGGCCGCATGCGGCCCGCTTGGCCACCTAAAAAATTATAAAAATAATGTATAACTATTACGCTGGAAAACAAGAGATGACAAGCTACTTGTATAGAAAAATAGTATTTGTTTAACTGACCAACGAGGGTGAGTCTTCAGTGAAAGCAAGCTTCATTTTGTCAAACTTCATTTCAAAGCCATTTCAAATCATTTAATAAATGTTATTTTATGAAGGAGTGTTTCGTTAAAGCCGAAGTCATTTATTCAGAAAAAAAAAAAGGAGAAAGCATTCAAAGAAATAGCGTTAACTAGTGACACTGTTGCAGATAGAATAAATAACATGTCAGTCAGCTTGCTTGAACAATTAAAAAACGACAGAGATGATTTTGAATTATTTTCATTGGGTCTCTATGAGTCAACTGACGTAACGGGTGTAGCACAGTTGGCTATATTCGTAAAGAATTTTAACAGGAATTTTAACATATATATATATATATATTATAGCTTTTATAAAGCGCTACTTTCATGCTTATAGCATGCTCAGAGCGCTTTGGTCCAATCTCATTTGTGGACCAGTGGGGGGAGGGGGTATCTAGGAGTTGGTTTCCCGTGCTGCCTTTGGGCGCTCAGTATTCGTATGCATATACCAGGAACTACTTGAGTTCTGTTCTATGCTTAACAAGCGAGGATGATTTTTTTTTTAGAGATGACAGGAGGTGAAAATGCAGTACAATTTATCTTTGGAAAAGCA
>JADKLZ010000003.1:31678055-31698144 GCA_021533235.1 Biomphalaria straminea
TTGTAAAGCGTGTCTGTTAAATGCATAACAACATCCCTATAAACGGATTTTAAAACATTCTTAGTTTGACTTCGAATTAAAGATTATTAAACTACGCCTGAAGGATCGATAGTATTATTTAACAAGAGACAAGAATTTGAGTCCTTGGCAAAGCTTTTTACAATGTTGGTCTTTAAGTAGAGAAATAAAACCAGTTTACGACGCTTAAAAAAAAGTTCCAATATCCCGTTAATTAATGTAAGTACAAGATGCAAAAGTTTCTATTTAATGCTGAGTGTATCTATCGCTTGTATACTGTCATATGCCAGACGACAAGATATTTAAAAAACAAAACTAGGATATATATACAGGCAGCAAAGTTCATTTTGAAGGAAGATGAATTTATACAAGCTTTGATTTAAGCCTTTAACTGTTTCTCTTTCTCTCTTGTGAAAGTAGCTTTTCATAACTTAAGTTAGTAACTTTTGAAAATCGAATTTCAAATGAGTTTTTTCCCATTGACTTTTATTTACAAACCTACAAGTTTTTTTTATAGTTTTTTTTTAGATCTTGGGATATCTGTGTTTTTTTTAGGGTATGACTTTTGGTCTTTGTTTGCTCAAAACAAGAGAGGCTACTCTTACTAACACTGTTTAGACCTAGAATTTTTACTTGAAAGCATGTCAATAAATAATAATATAAAATAAATATTGATGTCTATGTGAAATGTGAGTTAAATAGATCTAAATTATTTATAAATTGCAGTAGATTAATAGATCTCATCTAAAGTCTAATCTAGAATCTAGCTATAGATTAGATCTTGAGATAGATCATGATAGATGATCAGATAGATCATAGGGTAATTTCATAGACATAGATCTAGAGTAATCTAGACAGATAATAAATAATATATAATAATATAATAAATTATAAACTATTTAACTATTTACTAATAATAATTTAGCGTATTTAATAATAATATTTTTTTTATTAGATCTAGACTCTAATACTAGACTACTAACTAGATTTAACTATTTTTAATTTTAACTAGATAGTAGATCTAGATTCTAGAAATAGTAGAATGATAGAAGTTAGAATCATAGATGATCATGATATTCATATTGATAACAGATAAGATCTGTAATTTAATTTTTTAAATTTATATTTAAAAATATTTTATTTATTTCATAATTTATAATTATATTATTATAAATTTAATATAAATAATAAATATAATAACAATTTAACAAAAATTAATTGTTAATTAGAGTTAGAGTTTGTATTAGAAAATAAATTTGTCTTTGCATTTTATTCATTCTTTACTGCGTACATTACTTTACAAGTACTACAAGCTCAGTACAAGCCTTGCATGTACTGATGTAGCGAAGTCATACAGCATATCATAAAAAATCCTGTGTCACACAGTGTGTGTCAGTTTATATAAAAATATGATATAATGAAGTCTTCAACCTGATTGGGAATCATATAATATTATGGTTGATCCTAGTATCTATTCCTCATCTAGAATATATATAAATATAGATATTATTTGTTTATAATGTTTTTTTTTCCCAAACCTCTTGTAAGTAGATGGGAATGGCAGTGTTGAGAGTTTTAACTTAAGACTATAGAGACGACATTCCTGAATACAGATCATGCAGAGGATTTATAGTTTTGTTATATATATATTTACATTTATTACTTCTTTAGTCCTTAGTATTTTTAAGGCTATAATCTAGGCTACACTAGAGTAGACTTAGACTTTATAGCCTATACAGTAATGACTAATAAGTTGTTTTGTATGTATATATATATATAATATATATACTTATTAAGTAAAGTTCCCCTTTCAGACCTTGCGATCTATAGAGCAGATTATGTAAAGGTCATCTGTTTCTTATGCCCATGGTGAATAAGGGTGTCATGTGGTCAGCACAATGACCAACCACCTTTAGGTTTTCCAAACTAATATCAAGTATCCATTAGAGCTGGCTTGACTTAGAGGTGCACAAAGATCTCAAAATTAAAAAAAAAAGTCTTCACCAGGATTGGACTGGGACCCCCAGTTCAAAAGCCTAGCGCTTTACTATTCAGCCACTGCTCCTCCAATATATATTAGTTTGGCAATGGGATGAAAATTTAAAGTGATTCTAATAAAACCTAGATTGTCAAAAAGAACTTTAAAAAAAATTCCAAATCGTAATGGTGATATTAATTTTTTCAAGGTCTAAAAATATATTTAAAAAAAAAAACAACAACAGACAATGGAACCATTGAAAATGCTAACCGAAGTAGTGGAAGTTGTTCTAATTAGCTAATCTTGTGATTCTATAAGCAATCAATATGATAAAAATTTTACATCATCATTTAAGAGGCTGCATTCTGTACAATGGTGTGTTATATTTTATTATTATTTTACTCTCCTGTGCAATTTTTTCTACAACATTCCAATATAGCCATAATATTAACCTATGATATTTTTTCCCTTGTATATTTTTAATAAGATTACTTTTGTTATTTAGAAAATGTGGAAAGCTGAAGAAGATTTTCCCCGTGGCAAGACGCCAATCAAAAATGTTCAAGGATTAATTGAATCTAAGTCTAAAGAGCCAAAGTTTGAGGTACTTCAATAATACTTTTTGCACATAACACAGAAATTAATGTAGTACTTTTCTCACAAATTTAGTATAGAAGTCGAAGTATTCATTTTGTCAATTTGTTAGTTTTCTATTGTTTATTGTTGTTTTTTTTTGTCAGAAATCTCCTAAGGAATCAATTTGTGAAATTAAAAAGCCACAAAAGAGAAAGAGTCTACATATTTCAAGTCAACCAACAAAAAAACGTAGAATAAGTGGAAACCAAAAAGTGTTCAAAACACCTTTACAGGATGTAAGCAATTGATTTTACAGTTTTATAGATATACACTGACAGTATGCACTGGTATGGTGTACTAGCACCTTTTTCAATGTCAGATAAAAATGATTAATTTTCTTGTATTTCAACATTTATTATTAATTTATTAGTAGTTAAAAGTTAGGCAATCCATCACTGAGTACAGGCACTTTTTTTTTTTTTTTTTTACAAAAAGGGGTCGTAGCAATCTTAAAATATAAAATCTTAAAATTTGCCAGAAGTCTTCTTAAATTTTGTCCACTCTCCAAAATAATTTTTCCTTGTTATTTTTTTAAAAACATAATTTTGTTTATTTCTTGCTAAAAATGTGAAGTAGACACAGCCTATTCTGATTGCATGGCCGGCTGACTGTGTTAATGAGCTGACACTGACCAGTGGCACATCTACACCACCTTTTACCCATGTATGTGCTTAAGTGTGACATCGTGGTTGAAGACGTGGTTGTTTCCACTCGTTGTTATGACTGAAGATGCGCTAGGTCTAATTTATAGTCTATACTTAGAGCAATTACCAGCCTAACATGTAGACTTTACCTCCCCCAGAACCTCTCGCACCTAAAATCCTTTTGGAACAGTGAGAGAGAATACACATATAACCTTGAAAAGTCCATAAACTTTAGTGACATAGATCTATATCTAGCTAGTGTCTAGATCTAAGTTGGATCTAGCGAAGATTTTCACACATAACCTTAAAACTGTGAATTTTAGTCAATTTAATAACTTAGTTCTAAGTCTAGATATAAGTCTATCTAGTGACTTAGTCTTCACTACTCTATTTCTACATTAAATCTAGAATCTAGAGAAGATCGCACTTTAAAAGTCCGTGAAGTAGAGTGATATATGTAACGTCTGGATCTAAGTTAGATATAGTGAAGATATTTTGCACATAGCCCTAAATTTTAATCAATTTAATGACTTAGATCTAGAATGACTAGATTTAGATATATCTAATGTCTAGATTACTCTAGATCTACGTTCTAGGCTAAATTTAAAATCTAGTGAAGATAATTTTACACACATAGCTGTTTAAAAGCCTATGATCGTGGTCGTGCGGTTTGTGCACTGGACTGTCGTTCAGATTTATCGATTGTCTCAGGTTCAAACCCTCCCGCTCACATCCCCCATCATCCTGCGGGAGGTTTGGACTAGGAAGTAATTATCCGAAACATGTAAATTATTATTTTTGACGTAACCTCCCCCCCTTTTGCACCTCCAAAAAGTTATAGGTCTAGACCTACATTCCAAGTTAATGCTGGATCTAGATATGACTAGATTTAGAAGAAGAAGAAGCAATTCTGTTATCTACTTTTTAATTTGTTTAGTCTGTTGCTATCATTTAGGGAGGGAGGAGAGATTAAGCATCTAAGACTACCAAATAATGCTGCTTTAAAATATTTTCTTACTAAAAATAAGTCAGTGATAACTTTTCTGAATCTATAAATTGTTATAAAAAATTAAGTATATTTATTTAGCACCGTCTACAAATCAAGTTCTAGACATACAAATAGGCCTATATATTACAGGCTCGGTTTATCAGGAGGATTTAAGTCCAGTTTCTAAGAGTATAAAACATTTTTCAAATACACACCATGACTAGAGTTTGTATAAGATAAAAAAGATGTACATTTCCACCTCTGAGAATATACATTATGTTATTATGTAGACATCTCTAAAAAAAATTTAAAAAAAAAAAAAGCAGGAATAGAAATCTTTTGAATGTTTTTTTTTAAATCTTGGAGAAAAAAAAAGCATGTTTTAGGTTTTGGTATGACATAAAAATGTCTAGTTTTGTGCGCTAGACTGTCGTTTTTTGTTGTGTTTTTCTTTGTATTATGCATGTGTGCGCACACACATGAATGTGTGTGTGCATGTGTCATACATTTCCTCCTTTCAAAAACATCCTAAATATGTTTATGAAAAAGTGCTACTAACCCTGATGTATGTATATATTCTAAATTTTCAAATGTCAAAATATTGTGGCTTAATATTTTTTTATCATCTATAGGATATTTGTACAGGCCTTCGTGTTTTGGGATGTGTCAGGCATGTTTTTGATCATTCAATATCTGTGTCATTACCTGGCAATGTTGTGGGCACTTTGCCCATTACAGAACTGTCTGAATCTTACACACAACATCTAAATAAACTTGTAGACAGTGAAGAGAACCATGAATCAGAGGTAAGTAAACCATCAATTTAAATGTGATATTTTCAATGGCTTTTTTAGAGTGGTAGAATAAAATCATTTCTTGATTTAGTCTTGAGAATTCAAAACACAAAGAACAGCTTGTTATGCATTCGTTGGAGCAATATTCTTTTTTTTTTTAATGATAAAACTAGTCTTATTAGCGGAAATAGACACTATTATTTTTGTGTAGTCTGTCCGTCCGTTTAGATCTCCTAAACTAGAAAAGGTATTGAAAATCAGACATCGTGATATTTTAAATCATTCAAAGTTCTGATGCAGCAGCTACTTTTTTCTTTTCTGAAAGTGAAATATTTTATTTTTAATATCAACTATGCAAGCAGATTTTTTTTTTTTTTCATAAAAATACACCATTTTTACAACTATTCACTGTTAATAGTAACAAACATGAGGCTAATTTAGTAAGGGAGATAACTATTTACCATGTTTTTAACACATTTATGCAAACGGTTGTAGATTTTAGTCAAAACATTTTTTTTTTACAATTGTATTGCTAAAACATAGTAACTACTACATTTACAAAAAAGTTTTTATTTTTAAAGAGCAGAAATCTATTTAGTATGCATATAGGTGAACATAATTTAAAACAACAATTAATTAGTAGTTTTTCATATTATCAAATGAACTGTGCCATGGAATGAGTAACCAAAGGAAGGGGAGATTTAAATTTAAAATTTTTTTTTTTGCGGAAATGTTTTTTTTAATGGACCTCATTCACCAATCGTAAACAAACACATTTAGCCACATCATAATATTGATAAAACAATGAAAAATATGTATCACATGACAACCACAAAGGATGAAATACTTTGTAACGAAGATATAAGGAATCACGTGGCTAAATGTTGTTTGTTTAGGATTGATGAATAAGGTCCATTTAGGCTTTGACTATGAGATTGACTCTGTACAGAATAAGTAGATAATCATTATATGACATTAGTTAGGCCAGGTTCACATTAAACTTTTTCTTTACTTTCACCTATCCCATGGTCTGCTAGATCATTGTCAACCTTCTTTCTCCATTTTGCTCTGTCATTTGCCTTTGATAGAAGGACCACTTTGGGGGCTGATTTTATTTGTTTCCACACAAACTGTCTTTGTAACCTTGTTTTTTTCTTTGCTTTTAATTCTTATTTATATTTTACTTAAAATTTTTTTTTTTTCTTTTTCATCTGCAGTTACGTATTATTTTGTCCATTATTACCAGTACTTTTATTCCATTTACATTTGAAATTTTTTAGGACATCAAATCACTTGATGAACTTTTTAAGCCAGGCATGTTGATTCCTGTGCACATTGAGAGGATTGATGAAAAACAAGATCAGAAAGCCAAAAAGATTTTATTATCTAACAATCCATGCAAACTTAATTCAACTATATCTGTGAAGTCACTGGCAGATGGAATGGTGAGTCCTCAATCTAGTTCCTTGATAGAGGATTAAAGTTTAGACAATTATATATCTCTACTGTTTTTCAAAATCTGTGTTTTAGTTGCTGTTTGGTAGTGTCTCTAGTGTTGAAGATCATGGCTACAGTGTAGATTTTGGAATCAAAGGATTAAAGGCATTTCTTCCAAGCAATAATGCTGAGTCTTTTATAAAGACTTGTAATTGTGGTAAGTACTTTTCAGATCATGCAAGCTAGAATACATGGAAGTAATATTGCTAGGAAATAGTTGAACATACTGAAAGACACATTTAATTCTTTCTCTCTCTCTCTCTCTCTCTCTCCCTTAAATCACAAGATCAGATGATGTCAGAGTTTTTCTGTCTATGAATAATCTAGAAGAAAAGTAACTAAGGCTACTACCACGAAAATTTAATTTTAGATGCAGCTAGACTGCTACGTAACAATATATAAATATATATATATATATATATTTAATGTTGTGGCTGCATGATATTTCAATCGTTTGATAAACTCCAGGGGTTTGAAATTTAAATTGGGTTTTAGTTTGTTAGTTGTAAGGATACTTTTTGGATGGAGTAAAAGCAACTGGTTGCTATGCTGATAAGTGATTTTTCTTGCATAAATTTTTTTTGATTATTATAGTTTTTAATATGATTGTTCTTAGGATCTCCTTTGAGTGTTGGTCAGCCATTGTGGTGTCTAACTGTATTGAAAGATAAAGTCAAATTTTTAGAAGGAGAAAATCGTGTCCTTACTGTTACTATAGATCCGTTAGCAGTACAATCTTCATCAGTAAGTATAACCAGATATTTAGTTAGTCAATGTGTTGCTATAGTGCTGACATTGTAATATTTTAATTTATTTTTTTCAATGAGAGAAGAATAATAATGATAAAAGCCTAGAATATGGGCATTACTAATAGTGGAACATGCTTGTAGGTCAAATTCTGATTAGAATAAAGCAAACTTTTCAATAATTAGGAAATAACTGATGTTTTCATATTATATATTTCTATTTGACTTTTTTTTTAGCTGACAGATACCAGTAATTTGAACTGTTTTTTGCCTGGAATGAATTTCAAAGGAATAATCCAAAGTGTATGTTTTTAATGCTAATATTTGTAGCTAAATGATCTATATTTATATTTGTGCAGAACATTTATAACATTTAAGCCACAATTAAGACAAAGGTTATTTCAGAATTTATTTGGTATTACAAGAAACAATGAAGTGAACTGAGTTTATGATACAATTAATTTTATGTCTGTATTTCTTTAGGTTTTTGATGGAGGGCTGGTTGTGAATGTGTTAACATTTCCAGGCCATGTTCATATCACTCATCTGTGGAAACATCCAAACCTTTTCTCTGTAGGCCAGCAGGTAAAATTAAACAATACATCAGATTAAATTAACATAGAAAGAAATCATTTGGTTGTAATCAGCTCATTTGTTTAAAAGTTTACTTTGTTTATCAAAACAGTCTAAATAACTTTTTATGTTTTGTATTTACCATCTAAGTAGTAAATTGAAATGATAACAAGTTAAATGACAAAATATCAAAATCATTTTCTATTCAGTAGAAAAATGATTAGTTTTCTCCATGATAAAATGAATTTTTTTTTTTAAATTTGAATATTGATAAATAAATCTTTATTTTAAAAAGCACAAAATATTTTTGTCAATCAAGATGATATCTTTTAAAATCAAGCTCATTCTTTGTCCTAAATCAATATGATATGTAGCCCCAAAGATTCACTGTCACAAAGTTTCAATGTGGTGTGTTTCCCTTGAACCAAATCTTTTCCAGGTTGGCCTGAAGCTTTTGTACATTGATGTAAACACTAAAACACTACATTTGACAGCACTCCCTAAACATGTTCAGTTTGATGGTAGACCTGTTAAGTTTTTTGGAGATTTGCAAATCGGTACTATCTGTGAAGCTAAAGTTGCTTGGACTCAGAATAAAAAAGGTGTTATGTTTCATTTGCCCAACAAAATAACAGGCTTTGCTGCTGTGAGTATTAGCTGAAGAAAGAAATCTAGCATGATACAAATAGCTTCTTCGCATGATTTAGTTTTATAAACTCACTAAACTACTTTGGTTACTCAATTACTTTGTTTTGGTCTTGTGTTTTAGCTTTTAATCTGATGTAAATTATGCACATTTTGAATGGACACATTTGATGAATTTTGAATTGACACATTAGATGAATTTCAAACTGACACATTTGATGAATTTTGAATGGACACATAATGAATTTTGAACTGACACATTTGAGATTGGATTGAATTGATGTAATACCCCAATGTACATTTATTAACAATTCCTTTTATGCTTCCTTTTGCTTGTAGATGAGCCAGTTGAGTGATGTCAATAAAGAGTCTCCTGATCTTCAGAAATATACTCCTAACTCAACTCACAAGTGTCGAATTCTTGGATTTAATTTCATGGATGGACTGGCTCTTATCACTTTGAAAAAGTAATTTTTTTTATCTGGCCTTTATTTAGACAGTAGTTATAATTGTGTTAAGTATTTGTTTAATAACTCTCTACTAAACATTTGAAAAGTGAACCAGATCTTAAGACAAATGAAATTTTAAAAAAATATTTGTGATCAAGGAAAGTTTTGTTTTTTTTAATAGCTTTGTATGAGTTTATGTAAAAAAAAAAATTCTTATGAGCTCTGTTTTAATATTCTAGTTGGCACTAAGCTCCCATGATTACATGGTTAAACTCCTCATCTTTTGATTTACTTTTGATACAATCATGTCATTATCACTTTCACCTTCCCATCAGTTAGAAACTTTCATAGTTTTCACATTTTATTAGTAAAAATGTCATTTTATTGACAAATTTAGTAAAACATGTCTTACAAAGTTTTAACATTTGAAATGACTGATTTTTTCTTCAGACGAATTCTACAGATGAAATTTATCCGAATAAATGAAATCACTGTTGGTGAAATATTAGAAGTGAGTTTATTTTTCAGCTTCTATATTTTCTGTTATCAATGAATTTTGTTTTGCATTTGCATCCACTCACACCTCTGCATGTGTCCCACAGGTCATTGTGAAAGATGTGACTGCTAATGGAATCCTTGTCAAACTGGCCAAGTCTATCTTCTCTTTCATCACTTGTCGACATTTGGCTGATGTTCCCATTAAAAAACCTGAAAAGAAATTTACCCCAGGAATGAAATTAAAATGTAGAGTAAGTCAAAACCTTGGGAAGGAGAAGATGAGAATTTTTTTTTTTTGTTTACTAGTCTGATGCTTACAAAATAGCTTTTTTTTATAATTATGATAAATCTGTGATTTTTAATTGTGTTTTCATGGAAGTATTTTTTAGTATATTTTCTTTGGTAAAATTTATTTAAAAAAATGAATCAAAAGATAATACCGTTTCATATTAAGTAATGCAATTGTTGCAATTTTACCCTCAATGGCCCCTGGATTATTAAAGCATTGTATTTCATTTGCTTTAAGACTGACTTTTAGGAGTAGTCCCAGCACTCACACCAATTTTGATTAATTAAAACTACTAATCAGCTGGGATGGTGACATACCATTCTGGTGGTAAAAGATTCTGCAATAGTGTATCTAATAAGATAAAGGTAAAATGTAAAAAAAAAGTATATTACAAAAGCCAGTTATGGACAATCTAAAAGACATTTCTGCTTTTCAGAATTAAATATTGATTACCGAATATATTGTTATATTATGATAAAACTGAAGGCAGATAGGAAACATTTTACACAAGTTTATCTGTAACTTGTAAGAACAGGCATATTTAAATTGAGTCTTTAAATTTTCAGGGTCTATTATTTTAACAAATCTTTTCACAAATTGAGGATTAGTTAAAATAAAATTATTGGATAATTCTAATGCATGGCGCTCAATATATGAATGTTATTTAATTTGTTTACAGGTCCTTGGTGTTGACGTTGAAAAGAATAAAGTATTTTTAACTCACAAACGGTCCTTAGTGAAGTTGAAGAAGCCAGTTACAGACTATAGCCAGCTGAGACCTCAGATGGAATTGGAAGGTTATATCAGTGCTATCAAAGAAAGAGTTGTAATTGTGACATTCTTTAATAATGTTAAAGTAAGCCAGATTTCTTTCTTAGATATTATCGCAGTGTTTATGTAGGATAGCAGTAGCAGGGGTTATGCTACTCTTATACTTAATGGGGCTCTATGAGTGTGATATGATAAAAGAGTTTGTGATGATTCCACAGAGAGGGCTCTAGGTACAGTCAATGTTTCTATTAAGTACATTGTAAGTACTATTTGGAGAGCTCTTAAGACAGTGGAAAACAGAAAAACAGTTAATTGCACCATGTTGCTAGCCCTATCAAGCAGCTATAATGCAGTTACTCCCAGCTTGTCACCAGCCAGTACCATCTTTTAGCAAGTCACTTAAATGATTCTGGTTCTGACTGGGTTTAAAAATTATTTGCAGACATGCCTACCGTCCCGCATTATGCAGAACCGTCCCGCAAAATCATCAAAAAAGCTCACATGTCCCGCCGTTCCGCGATTTTTTGTTCCGCTAAGTCTGAATTCCGACAAAAAAAAATCGCCGTTTTTTCATTATTTATTAATAGTGTGAAATGAAAATGCTGACTGCAAAATAAAATATATAGGTCTGTCACATCTGTGTTTATTGTTTACATTTCATCTCCTCCCGGACCCGGTGTGTCCAAATTTACGAAGATATGGTTGAGCTAGATTAGATCTAGAGTCTAGATCTAGATGTAGATCTATGTAGATTGTAGTACATAGATCTATTAGTCTAGATCTAGATCCATTCTTAGAATCTAGTAAGCCCTAATAAGCCAAATGCTCCATTCAAATCCCTTTCCTTTCTTAACAATGGATCCAGATCTAGATCTAGTAAAGTCATAAAGTAGATCGAACTATTCTAACTCAATCCCATGATGAAGAGCCTCTGCACTGGTGACTGGTTATTTACTTAGCTTAGGCCTTAGACTTAGATCTACTAATTTCTAAGAAAAGGATTTAAAAAAAAACGTCATTAAGATCTCCATATAGATCTTTTACTAAAATACTTAGGCTAAGTCTAAATTACTTTCTAAATCAAGAATCAAGAAGAAGTAAGAAGTAGGACTAGAAATCTAATAGGCTTAGAAGTTAGATCTAATAAATCTAATAGCCTTAGACTCATAGACCCTTTAAATTTGATAGTAGAATTAGAAGATGATAGAGCTAGATGTAATAAATTTAGTTCTCAATAAGTCAGTAGATCTAGATGTACTATAATATTAATTAATATAATTATTATAATATGGTAATCTGTGTCCTTTTAGACTTAGAGGACTGTTAGATCTAAATTATTCTAGATCTAGAACTAGAGACAAAATGTAGAGGATAGCTCTAGAGTCTAGAAAAGGGTAGATAATAAGATAATCAAGTCATATAATTAGATCTAGAATAATCTAGTCACTAGTCCAGTAGTAGTAGTAACAAATACAAAATAGAATTATTAGAATACATTTTGAATTGAATTCATCATATAGAGTTAGATAGAACTATTTATGGAATTACATGTTTAATTGTTTTCTTACTTTGAATTATACTATTTACATGTATAAGAATCAAATCAAGCATGGTTATTTAAGTAATAATTCAGGTTTTATTTATTGCGTGCAATATGGCTGCCAAATGTAAGTTTACGCTTTTATGTTCCACATTGGGGCCCAAAATTCCACATTTTCAATCTGAGTGTTCCACATTCTAGGTATTGCATGTCTGCATTTGACAAGCAAAAAAAAACTTAAAAGTAAAGTTCTCATTTTAGACCTTGTTGTCAATAGGGCAGATGATCTAAAGGTCATCTGTCTCTGTGGCTTATGGTTTTGAGGATATCTTTTGGCCTGCACAACAACTAACCTCCTCACCTTTACTTTTACCCAACTAACGTCACGTGCCCATTAGAGCTGGGGGAACTCAGAGGCGCCCAAAAATCCAGAAATTAAAAATCCCAATCTTCACGAGGATTTGAACCTGGGACTCCTGGTTTGGAAGCCTAGTGCTTTACTGCTCAGCCACAGTGTCTCCAAAGTAAAACAAAAGTCATTTACACAATGCTACTGATATCAAATATTGTATGTCTGATTATAAAAACAATGAGTAACAACCTGCAAATCAATCAACTGCATTTAATAATAATAATAATAATCTTTATTGTTAATACTCTTGATAAATAGAACATGATATTTTGATTGCTAATTATTTATTTATTTAAAAAAAACAATCTGTATCAAAACTTTTCTCTTTCTCTCTTTTTGATTTCTTCAGTGTAACTGAATGTATCTTAAGTAGATTTACTTTCATTTCATTCTCAGTAATATTGAAAATATTTGTAGGGAGCATTCATTAAAATTTATATGTTCTTTCTCCTTCTTAGGGTTATGTTACTTTAAAGGATATGAGCAAAGAGAAGGTGGAGAGTCCTGAAAGTCTCTTTTACGTTGGACAAGTCATTAGATGTCGGGTTGTCTTCTTCAATGCTGTAGAAAAGAAGTTGAAACTCTCTTTTAATGCAAGTCCTTTTTTACTTGTTACTTTCTACAAAGAAATATATTGTAGACATCTTTAGTACACTGCTGCTCTTAGTATTTCCTTCTTAGTGTTAATATTATTTAAAGTTATGCTTTGTTCAATTCCAATATTTTTTTTTAAATAGAACTGTCAAGGTTTAATGTTCATGAAAACAATGAAAACCAAAGTGCTTTCAAAGTTTACATCATTGATCTATTTCAGTTAGGGGATGAACCTGTGACTAGTCCTAGAAAATGTTTAGAACCTTTGGATATTTCTATCAGAAAGGTAATTACTTAGTCTATACAAAATAGAAATTCCTTGAAATAATCACACTAGTTTCTGAACTGAATGATCATTAAGTTAGTAGAATGTTGTTACTATTAATTTACTGGCAGAATTAAACTCTGACTGACCTTAATCAGTTTTCCTTTATAGTTCTTACATGTTGACTTTCACATTTTCCTTATAAAATTTTTTATTCTGGGCAGTCTGATTTTTTTTTTACACATGTGAACTAGTTTGTTCTTTAATCAAATTTTCTATTGTAGTCTCAAATATATTTATTTTCTTTGACCTACATATGAAAACTGCCCTCTTGACCTGGTGCCCTGTCAAGCATGACAGAAATAGATATTTTAAAATCACTTGTGGCTGCTGTTTACATTTCTTTGAATACATGTCAAGAACTACAAGCTGAAAACAAAATCATAGTCTGTGCTTAGCATATGCTGTAACATTGGACAGATCACTAACATACCCCTCCAATTGTATAAAGATTTGTAATAATCTCTCATATTGACAAAATTACACAAAACTTAAAAATACTATTAAAAAAATTAATACTTTAAAAATTACTTCTTTTTTTTTTTTTCTAATAATTATTTTTCAAAGTAATTAGTTTTTAGTGTTTGCAACAAAACAGAGACATTTTCTTTTCAGATCAGTGAAGCTGTCATTTTATCTGTAGATAG
Source organism: Biomphalaria straminea (assembly GCA_021533235.1). Classification (NCBI taxonomy): domain Eukaryota; kingdom Metazoa; phylum Mollusca; class Gastropoda; family Planorbidae; genus Biomphalaria; species Biomphalaria straminea. The sequence goes on from JADKLZ010000003.1 coordinate 31,692,100, forward strand.
TATTGGTTATACTCTTGGTCTTCAAAACAAGAGAAAAGCATTCCTACCATTCTATCACTTGTCTGATTTCCATGAAGTACAAGAACTCAGAAAAATGGCATTTAAGCCTGGTCACAAACTTCAGGGACTGACATTCTTCAAACAGAAAGAGAAACTTGTATCCTTTTAGAAAGAAACAAAGTATTTGTGAAGAGTAGCTTTAGCTAACTGGATGAATTCACTTTCTATCTCTACATAGTTCATAAGTTTTATTTTAGTACGTTATCGAGTCTGTACAAAATAATGCATGTTTAATCAACACTTTAACAAAATTACTAGATATTTATATAAAGAATTTAGATTTGAAGGCAGACCATGCAAGTACTTCTTAAAGAAATCCTGTCATGATTTGAGACTTACTTTTGCTTTTTATTTATTAAGCTGAGGAAGTAGTTGATCCAGAAAATAGTCACTTGTATTCAAATATTTATAAGATATTTAAAAAGTTTTCTGAAGTCTTCAAAAAACATAATGTATCAAATTTTTGAATGAATTGAAGTTGATTATATTTTATAACTTCAAATTAAAAGATCATTATGTTAGCATGTTTCATAATAAATTAAATGTGTTGTATTATTTTTGTCTGAAACCAAATGTTTGTGTCTTACAAATGCAGACTAGTTTGTGAACTTGAACATGCTACTAGTTCTTTTGCATAGGTCTTCCTTAACAATCTCTACAGATATTGACAATGAAAGAATCTTTTGTCACAGCAGCTGACACCAATAATTTGATAGAAACCTTTGAAGATTTGAAGGTATTGTTTGTCATATTCTTTCTTGGGGAAGGGGAGATGAACAAACCTGTTACTATGTGACTGTAGAATGTAGATTGGTGTCTTAGTTTTTCAATAGCATTCAATAAATAAATCAACAACTTTGTAATAGATCAAATGGTTGAAATGGTGTCTCGTTCTCAACATGTCTTTAATTATGAGTTTTCAAAGTAAAAGTGTTAACAAAAACAAATCCTTCAAAACATGGTAGCAAAAAATCCATTTCATTGTTTTAAGAATGCTTAAGGCTTAGAATTGGGCACTGTAGAGCTAAGTTTGGTTTTATTTACCTCTTACGTTTAATGCGCAAATTGTAAGATGCATTATTATTATTATTCATATGGCTGGAAATATTTAATTTAAATGAGAATATTATTATTATTTATATAGATCAGTTTTCTTTTCTGATACTATTTTTAGTACTTACTTTTAACTTTGTTGTATTTATCTGTGAGTCTGAATGCAAAAAATATTCTTTCAATATTTATATTTTTCAAACTTGGAAATTTCTCTGCTGAATTTATTCTGCTTAATGTGTAGCTTAATTAATTCATGTCCAATTTGTCACTAGAGTGGAATGTTGCTGCCAGCTGTCATTAAGAACCATCAAGATTATGGAATGTTTTTGGAAATAGTCAATGGTTTCACTGGGCTGTGTCCAACTAAGGTAATTCTGTGCAAGTTTAGATGTAATAGATTTAAACACATTCACATGATTAAAAAAAATGAATCTTTGAATTGAGGATCTATTTTTTCATTACATGTACATTTGTGTAATTGTTACTGTGATTTCTTTTGATGTTTTATGTTTATTGTAAGTTCCCCTTTCAGACCTAGTGGTCTATAGGGCAGATGATGTAAAGGTCATCTGATTCTGTGGCACACGGTTTACGAGGGTGTCATGTGGCCAGCACAACGACCAACCGCCTTTACTTTTCCCCAACTAATGTCAGGTACCCATTAGAGCTGGGTGGACTCAAGGGCGCCCGAAAATCCAGAAATAAAAATCCCAGCCTTCACCAGGATTTGAACCCGGGACCTCCAGTACGGAAGCCAAGCGCTTTACCGCTCAGCCACTGCGCCTCTAAGTTTATTATATCAAGAATTTATATTGAGAACTTTTGAGTTCTTTCTACGGAATTAGAGTTATGTTACTAATTTTGTGTGTTATTATTATTTATAAGCATATTTGATCTGCTATTTTTGGTTTGACTCAATGTTTTTTAAATCTTTGTTGTGCTCATTGAAACTTAAATCTCACTCTTTTCAGTTGTGCATAGAATCATTCGTACAAGTTTTTTTTTTTTTTTTTCTAAAATCTGATATCTGCCTCTATTGGTTTCAGACTCTAAGCTACCTTCAGCCATCAAACTTACAAGAACTTTTTAAACCTGGTCAATCTGTGATGACAAGACTCGCTAAGATTGATACTGAAAAACAGAGATTCCTAGGCAGTGTACATATTAAGGAGTGCTGTGAAAGTGGAGTTGATTCATCTCTAAGTACGCTCAGGAGTTATCTTCTCTCCAGGACCAAGGCTCACCTTCAGTTGTTTAATGAACATGGTTTGTAAACAACAAATTGTACACTATCTTATAGACATCAACAATTTGTACACTGTCTTATAAATATCAACAAATTTTACACTCTCTATCTTATAGACATCAACAGACATGCCCACCGTCTCGCATTATGCGGAACCATCCCGCAAAATCATAAAAAAAAAAGCGCAAGTGTTCCGCCGTTCCGCATCCGCGATTTTTTGTTCTGCCAAGTCTGAATTCTGACAAAAAAATCTGTTTTTTCATTATTTATTAATAGTGTGAAATGAAAATACTGACTGCAAAATAAAATATATAGGTCTGTGTTTATTGTTTACATTTCATCTCCTCCAGGACCCGGTGTGTCCAAATTTACAAAGATATGGTTGAGCGAGATTAGATCTAGATCTATGTAGTAGATCTACATCGTCATAGTACATCTAGTAGTCTAGATCTAGATACATTCTTAGAATCTAGTAAGCACTAATAAGCCAAATGCTCCATTCAAATCCCTTTCCTTTCTTGACAATGCCGACAATGGATCCAGATTTAGTACTACTAGTAATAACTAGTAGTAGTTACGTAGTAGACTACTATATATATATAGACATAGATAAGATCTAACTCAACTGGTTATTTACTTATTAGATCTACTGGTTCCTAAGAAAAGAATTAAAAGAAAAAAAAACGTTATTAAGATCTCCATATAGATCTTTTACTAAAATACTTAGGCTAAGTCTAAATTTCTTTCTAGATGGATCTAGAATCCAGCAGTAGGACTAGAAATAGACTTAGATTTTAGATCTAATAAATTCTAATAGCAATAATAGACTGTGCTTTAATTTAATAGAATTAGAAGATGATAGATCTAGATGTAATATTTTAGTTCTCAATAGTCAATAAGTCCGTAGATCCAGACCTATAATATAATTATTATAATCTGTGTTCTTTTAGACTTAGAGGACTGTTAGATCTAAATTATTCTAGATCTAGAAATAGAGAGGATAGTCCTAGACTTAGAGTCTAGAAAAGGCTATATTAGTATATAATCAAGTCATACAAGCAGATCTAGAATAATCTAGTCTAGTAACAAGTCTAGTTACTAGATTTAACTAGATGTAGTTATCTAGTTCTAGTAGTAACAAATACAAAATAGAAACATTAGAATACATTTTGAATTGAATTCATCATATAGAGTTAGATAGAACTATTGATTGGCTTACATATTTGTTTTCTGACTTTGAATTACCCTTATTACATGTATAAGAAGCAAACCAAGAATGGTTATTTAAGTAATAATTGAAGTTTTATTTATTGCCTGTTTTACGGCTGCCAAATGTAAGTTTATGCGTTTATGTTCAATATTGGGGCCAAAAATTCCACATTTTCAACCTGAGTGTTCCACATTCTGGGTATTGGGGGTAGGCATCTCTGCATCAACAATTTTTACACTATCTTATAAACATCAACAAATTGTACACTATCTTATAAACACCAACAATGTGTACACTTATAAACACCCAACTAATTGTACATTCTCTATCTTATAAACATCAACAAATTGTACACTCTCTATCTTGTAAAAATACAAGTTGCACCCTCTCTATTTTATAAAAATACAACAAATTGTACACTCTTTATCCTATAAAACATCAACCATTTGTATACGCCTAATCTTACAAATGTCACAAATAGATACTGTGACCTAATTTGACCTTTTTTCAGAAACCGGGGTTAGGTCAAAGAAGACAGAACAAACACATGTAAATTATAATAATCCAATCAGGGAAAGAGCTCAGGGAAACAAATAGCGTATGTCAAGTTTCTAGAAGGACATAGTGTATAAAATATTTAGAAAGAAATTTCTAGGATTATGGAAAATGTGTTTTAAAAAACTATAAATTGGGGAAAAGCTAGTTAGTCGGGGTCCTTGCATTGTAACTGGTTCTTGTGTTGTACTGAGTTCTTAAACAGTTGTGGGTCCTCTAGTGGAAAAGTTGTATCATAAAGTTGTTTCAGTAATAAGTTATATTAGTAGAGTTAAATATTATCAAGATATTTTAGTCAAGTTGCTATTGAATTGAAAATCTACGTATATGTTTAGTTTGAAGAATTTTAATAAAGAAGGAAGAAAAGAACACAGATGTTCAGGGCTGGTCCTAACAATTGCGGGGCCCTATGCGAAACTGATTGTGCAGGGCCTAGTCTGGGTGGGAATAAGGATAATAAGTGAAAGTTAAGATTTTTTATTAGAAAATAAATTCAACTTGAAATTTATTCATTCTTTACTAAGTACAAAATTGCGATCAAATAAATTTTAATTTACAAAACTCTAAGGCATATTTATATCCCAGTGACTATAAAAGTAAATAAAGTATTGGATCTTCAAGTAAGGTGAAAATTTGCCAAATTATTACAATTTAAAAACATTTTATCTTTTATAATACAGACGTTACTTGAAAAAGAAGATGAAAGCTAGCAATGCCTTTTTTTCTTTTATAGCGCGTAGGATTGGCATTTTTCCAAAATGATTGACACCTGCAAATGACTATTTTGTCTATTTTTCAGGAGATTTGTATGAGTTTTCATAAGATTTTAATAAATTCAGATTTCAAGGAATTTTGCTAATATATTTTACAATTTAATAATTAAACCTAGAATTAGCGTGGGGGACCACTGCCACCGCATAGATTGCAGTGGCTTAAGACAGATCCTGTCGATGTTTCTTTGTTGTTATTTATATACATTTCCGGCAAGATGATTTTGTTTGTCCCTCTGTTTATATAAGAAGAAAAAGATACAGATTGTATTGAAAGAATTATAATAATAATAATACATCATTGATAAATTTTGAGCAAGAAAGAAACAAATCATCAAAATAAACACCATCAAATTGTTCACTCTTTATCTTATAAGCATTAATAAAACATTGGATGTACTGCTTTATTATTAATTTATTATACAACAAACATTATTTTTTCAAAGATGAACTAGCTGTATATAAAGATCTCAAAGTTGGTGACCTTGTTGAAGTGGTGGTTAATTCTGTGCTTAAAAAGGGTATTCTCTGTGACACAACAGCTGGGGCTAAAGGACTTGTTACAAAAGATCATTTTGGAGGTAAGTTTCAAATTGGTGGGTCAGCATAGACTGCACAAATTATTTTAATATCAGTTTATATGTTGGCTTAATAAAAATAAAGTTTCATTGTTGTTTTTTTTTATGTTTTCCGTTTACTAGTTCACTTTTTTTCTTTTAAGATGATCTTTATATGTATATATATATTCTGGTCTAAATTCTCTGCTATTAAAAGATTTCATTGTATGAAAATGTTCTATGTATAGATTTATTCAATGGGCAAATGGGTGAGGAGAAAGAGTAAAACAATATTTATTTCAAATCTAGATTTACAACCTAAAGTTGGCAAATGTTACCAAGGAGTTGTTCTCTTTATTGACCTCCTTACACCTTGCATTGAAGTAAGTTTAGACTCCAAAGTTGTTCAAGCTGTCAAATCATTCAAAGAAACGGATAAAACCAAGGTAATAAATTGTTAGATTGATGATATAAAATGTGTTTTTACCTTATAATTGTTGGTCTTTATATATCACATACATTTGTTGTATTTCAAAAATGATAATATAATCTGTTATGAACCATTGTAGCTTGAATCCTTAATAAGCCATTTGT
>JADKLZ010000003.1:31714276-31726887 GCA_021533235.1 Biomphalaria straminea
TAATTTTAAAATGTAGCAGGAATGAAAAGAAAAAAGTCTTACCACAAAATTTACAGAACTTTCTACAATTTTCATCGACCCAATGTCTATAAGTTGGACTGGTGCAGATATCTGACTGATAACTTCCACAATCTGGCTCTACATCGATACAAGGTCTTGGAGTTGTTGTTGTCGTTGTTACAACACTAGTTGGCCCGTCTTCTACTGGAGTTCAAAATGAGATCAATAAATAGAATACTAATCTTTATTATGAGGAAATTTGTCTTACAAATTTGTGCATTAAAATACATTATTACTATATGTTACTACATATTACTATGTTAAATGTTTATATTAGATACATTATAACTATAACTATAATTTCTATTCAATGATTTGATTACCAGGGCCGTCTTTTTTTTTATTGCAAATAAAAGGTTACTGAAGCATGAAATAATGTGTAATTGTTAGCTGTAAGCACGTGACTTGAATCTCTGCTCAGCAGCCAAGTCTTCTGCTGTTCACCAGCATACACACACAACGACAACAACATTAATATTGTTACGAATCTCTCTATCAGGCCCTCTGCAAACACAGCTAAACACAAAACAGCAATCTAACACAAGAACTTGACAACAAGAGCTTTAATAAACAATGTGGCGGTTTAATTACAAATACAACAACAGCCGATAAACACAATTAGCTCCAGTAACTACAAATGCTTTGCTACACAACAAAACTGCCTAACACTACAAGTCTCTCTAGCTCGTACTGCTACATTTTCGAGGACCATGCACAGTTCTTACTGCCTTGCTGTTCTAGACTCCTTTCTAACACATTGTCTCTCGACCGTCAAGGCTTTCGTCACATGACCACAACATGGGTCACACTTGGGACACCCGTTGAACTGTGTGACTCGCTTTAGTTTGAGAGTCAGTAGGTCACACACACACTAACCACACTAACCATTTCAATCCGCCACTGGATTTACAAAATTGCCCCCTTCTTAGATTTGTCCGTCACGGACAAAATTTACCTCACGACATGGGCTGTGGAGATTTATCGACGCAGGTGGGGGTCTATCAGTGGAAGCGGCAGTGGGCCTGTATTGCCATCTCGATGGGGTCATCTGCAATGCTGCCTGTACAAACTGTACAAACAAGACAAATGTCGGTTTGGTCAGACTTTGTTGGCAAGTCTTCGGGTGATCGCACTCTCCCTTCGAGGCGGTCCCGTCAGCTCAGTTCTTGTTGAACGTCTGATTGCAGGCACGTTGACATAATCAGATGTGTGCCTAGCGTTGTCACAGCAAATGTCGGGATTCTTGTAGGGGCCAAGCTTGCAAGGTTCGCCATTACAGTCATAGACAGACAGCAGTACCATCAACGGCGTCTCCCTTGAGTAACATGGTAGCCATCTGGTTGTCGGTCTTGTTCATCACGGTACAAAACATTTCGTCTGCCTTGCTGAGCCTGGTACCGATAGTTTCAGACTTTTTGTTAAGCAAGGTACCAAACGTTTCATCTGTCTTGTTCTGCACAGTACTGGTACCTATCTGTTTAACCATGGTACAGAACTTCTCGTGGATGTCTTCCAGCTTCGTACTCAACTCTACCTGGAACGAGTTCATCTGTTCTTTCACGGCGTTCATGAGCTCTATGATATCTGGTTGTACTTCGAATAGATACGAGTCCGGGTTCTCATCTTTGTCCAGCAAGGCTTGTCGAAGGCGTTCTCCAAGGGTTTCCTTGTTTCTTTCAAAGCATTTCAGTCCACGACACCGAAGGTATTGTTTCAATTCTTTTAGATCAAGCTCAGCAAGCCGTTTCACAGAAGCCATAAGAAATCCCACTTCTGACACCAGTGTTACGATCTTCTCTATCTGGCCTTCTGCAAACACTGCTTAAAACACAACACAGAACATCTAACACAAGAACTTGACAACAAGAGCTTTAATAAACAATGTGCTGGTTAACCATTTCAGTCCGCATTTACAACAATATTTTAATATGAAAAAAAATCTCTTTTAGTCCAAATATCAAATTATTTTGGTTACTGGTCCTTTCCGGGCTTTTGGAGAAATAATTTTAGAGCAGAGTAAAAATAAAAGGGTCATTTAGTTTGATTCTTGTAGATTCTGTGTCTGTGGGTTTTGTTTATTAAATAAATTAGCTCCGTTCCCTCCAAGCAAGGGATGTGTAGCTGAGAGGCTAAAACCGCTTGGTTACGGCTTGGCCACCTTACAAGGGGTTTGAGTTCGAAACCCGACTCTAGAAGTGTTGAGGTTGGAAAACTTTCTCCCAGATCCCCCTCTCCCCCACTGGTGCACAAAAGAGATTTGACCATTACTAATTAGTAGTTTAAAAAAAACACCATTAGAAACTTGTGCATAACTAGTGGATTTACAAAATTGCCCCCTTCATGATTTAGAGGTTTATTATTATATTCAGAAAACAAACAAAAGCTAAATATTGACACTGTATGTTTGTTCAATGTAGTTATTTCACATTGAACAATGAAATTCTAATATTAATCATCAAAGGGTGGTGATTAATAGAGAGTGAAATTTATAGACAAATCTCTTTCATCGTGAGAAAATCTTACTCCACAGTTACATTAAAATGAGAACATGTGTACTCTTTACAAATATTTTTTATTAATTTGTAGAAACTGGTCAGCGAATACTTAAGCAAGTCAGACACTGCAGAACAAAATCTTTAGAATATTGTTTGAAATATCAAAAAAAAAAGTTCTACGAGTATTTTAACATGAGAAACTCGTCACTATTTTAAAGTGACTTAACGTAAACTGGGATGGTTTGAACTCAATCATTGATTGGCTAGGATTACACTTCAGGGTACCAACAAGATTGCAGTAGTCACCGAGTTGACTGGCTAGTCTCTTGTTACAGTATTGTGGACGTCTTTTGACCGGAAACACCGTAACGACACCCAAAACGAGAACTCATTGATGATGTCATTTTGTAAAAAAGATGCGGCACCTCCGTATAGAAAATATTTCAATTATTCTCATAATCAGTAACATTATTAATAGATATGCGTATTTCATGCTATGACCTGTGCATTAGGCCCAATCAAGTTGTTATCAACTCGGTAAACTTGTAGATCTATTTTAGTCTGAGTGTTTTTTGTAAAGCACGTCTGTTAGCGCTCATTACATGTTTGATGTTCTCTGGCCTGTAGATTCGTGAGTGTTCTGCGCAATCTGTAACTTTGCTCAAGAGAAATGTTTATTACAAGTCTCTTATCGAGATTTTAAAGCAATCAAGGCTTTACGTTGCTGATTTTTTTTTCAAAAAAAATTATCAGTCCCTTGAAACAATATAATACAAAAGTTTATATAGAAAAGTCGCTAGACAAAGACTTACCACATAATTTACAGAATTTACGACAGTGACTTTCTGCCCAATGTTTGTAACTGGGATTGGTGCAAGTATCATCTTGGTAGGACTCACAGTCTGGTTCTATATCGACACAAGGCGGCGGTGCTGCAGTAGTAGTTGTCAGACCTGCCAAACACACACGCACACACAATGTAATGTATGGTCTATATCATGGGCGTAGCGGGAGAGGCGTTCGGGGTTCAACCCCCCTTCCGAATTGAACTTGCCCCTTTGCGCGGAGAAGGGGATGTGTGATATTAACGAGGTTTCTTTTTCTATTGGAAGGGAGATTTTAATGCTGTGCCAATGACTGAAACCAATTAATAAAGTAAATCTACAAGAATGGAAGCCACATACTTTAAAAAAACTAACTAAAGCAAACTATAGCACTCTGATGTTCAACCCTACCCTAAATAAACCATTTTACTCACTGATCTCTTGTCCTACCATTCCCTGGGCTCCATTATTAAAGTTCAGTGAATACCAGATTTGATATTTGACCTATAATTTTATAATAGAAGCGGAGCAGGATATTGCGTTATAGACAACTCAGAGTATGCATTTTTTTTCAAAAGTTTCAAATAATACTTGGCGCCAATGCTCCGCCCCAAACCCCGCGGGGGGGAACTCGCAGCGCTACACCAGACCTCTAGCTGGCATGGGAGGAGTCTCTATAGTCGTTTCGCTAACTCCAGAAGAGCCTTGTGTGTGTGCAAAGAAAAAAAAAACTCACCCCAACTTTCCTCCAACCGAAAAAATAAATCCTGGCTACGGTACGCCCATGTTCCATCTAGATCTAATAATCATTTAATAATTCGTTAATTCTAATGATGATTAGATATAACCAGTTCAATATAACTAGCCAAATATTCTCCTATTGAATACCTAAAAATCCGCGGATAAATTCTATAAAATATATGCTTCATGATTTAGAGGTTTATTATTATATTCAGAAAACAAACAAAAGCTAAATATTGACACTGTATGTTTGTTCAATGTAGTTATTTCACATTAAATACATCACTACATTACCTCCACAGAGACCACAAAACACTGGGCAGTTTTTAATTCCCCAGTCGCCATACTTGATAACTGAACAGGCCTCACGATCATAGTTTTCACACCCTTCCTTGTCCACACAGACTAGATAAAAACAATAATGTCTTTGGTTAGTGATTAGTAACAGATAAGACTAAACTCATGCAACTGAAAGAACGACAACTGACACATTTTTTTTCATACGAAGGTAGATGTCAATCACTGCCAGAACTTTTATTTGCTTATAATGCGAGCAGTGTTGAAGTTTTCTTTTTATTGATGAGAAGTCCAGTCTTTTTTGCTATTTCTGAGAGTCTGGTGAGTTTGGTCTGAGCATTTTGTTGCGTATGGAAAAGGAGGCAAATGTCATGGGCGAAATCCAGGTCTTCTAAATGCTGTGTTAGTGTCCACTGTATGCCGTTTTTATTGTTTAAGACTGTCTGCCTCATGACCCAATCAATCACCAGTAAAAATATCAAGGGCGAAAGCATACATCCCTGTCTTACTCCTGTTTTTACTTGAAAAGGGTTGGTCAGCTTTCCATTGTGTATTACTTGACAAGATGAGTCATCAATAAAAAGAAAACAGAAGTTATGAGGATCAACAATAGACAAGAGAACCCAATCATGCTACAGGGAGAAAACATCCTTGATACAGACCACTTCACCTATCTCGGAAGCAGAGTTAGCAAAGACGGTGGAGCTGATGATGATATACTAATTCGAATAAATAAATAAAGCTAGGTTTGCCTTCTCAACTCTTCAAACAATCTGGCGCTCCAAGGCAGTATCTCTACATAACAAGGTAAGAGTCTATAATACTAACGTTAAGTCTGTTCTCCTTTACGGTTCAGAAACTTGGAAGGGTCACTAAAAGAAATATGGAAAAGCTCCAAACTTTTGTTAACAGATACCTACGCCGGATATTAGGAATTAGGTGGCCAGAAAAGATAACCACTACCGATTTGTGGAAAAAAACGAGACAAAAGCCCATAGCACAAGACATTACCAAACGAAATGGAGCTGGATAGGACACACCCTGCGAAAACCAGCTACCAATGTTGCAAGGCAGGCTCTTGACTGGAATCCACAAGGAAAGAGGAAAGTGGGCAGACCCAAGCAAACCTGGAAGAGGTCAGTCATCAGTGAAGCTGAGGGTACTGGAATGACATGGGAGCAGATGAAGAAAGCTGCTCAGAACCGAGTTCGGTGGAGAGGTGTGGTTGCGGCCCTATGCTCCCATGGGAGTACACAGGATTAAGTCAAGTAAGTCAGTGTTGAAGTTTTTTTTTTTTTAAAGATGCATCATTAGTTCAACAAGTCTTTTTTTTTTAGGTTTGATATACCTAATCGCACGCAACACTTCTTGATAAATATGAGATTCTTTAAAAAAAAAACACACTCTCTTTTAGTTCGACCATTGTCAAAAGTTAATACGAATTTTAATTGTACAGCAGTTTAGAAGCAGGTATGAATAAGTTGACGTACTGTTATAATGTTATAATAATTTAAAAAGATACAAAGATAAGCTGTAGTGAACAGATTGTGGACGTAATGAAAGCCTCATATTGTGATGAAACTATGGTTGACAGATATTCTGTTGACAAAGGAATAGAGGCGGTTTGTTTTTATGATTACAGACTTCTCAAAATTATAAATAGGGCCTTTGCTTAATTCGAAAAATCGGGATCAGTATAGCAAAAGTTCCTTAAAAGCTTAAAAAAAATCGTTTATTATAAAATTTCAAACCGAAAGCCGATTTTCTCATTAATCTCACACACCTTAAAGAAATTACAAGACTAAAGTTTCTACTCTATGTAAGTACTCGCTTACCAGCCAATACAGACTTTAGACTGACTACAGCAAGTAGAAACCAAATCACAACATTTTTCAACATTTCATAAACATAGACGGACATAAACACCGGGGCAACTGTCCCTGCGTCCACTCATGAGCAAGTAATTCTGGACGATAACCAACCACTGACTGATTAAAACCTAAGAGTTTAATTTAAGTAGTTACTAGTCTAGGCAACACACTCAGAGATAAGAAGCCTTATGCAAGCCTTATCTCTAATGAAGAAAATGTTCTAGAGAATGCATTCGATCGTCTTGTGATCAGGGCTTTTTTTTTCTAATCTCTAACGTTCCGAGGCTTCATTTTTTTAAACATATAGGCCTATTATGCGGGCTATATAGGAATATTTTAAAAGGAATTTCTCATGATTGAACCACAAAATATATTTTTAAAAAACTTAAAAAAAAAAACAAAGCTTATCCAAAGGAAAAAAAAAAATCAATGCCACATTTCTCAATACTGCAGGAATAAGCTCCCTTTTTGAAAATTAAACAAAATTGATCAAATAATTATGCTTAAATTGGTGGTTCCCCTATCCAAAAAATATTAGCCAGCATCAAGCCGAATAAAGCATCTGGACCTGATGGTATTCCAGCTAGATTACTCAAAGAACTAAGCAGTGAGCTAGCACCAGTGTTCAAAATACTTTTTCAGGCATCTCTTAACCAGGGCAGAGTACCAAGGGACTGGAAAGAAGCTAATGTCTCAACCCTCTATTTAAAAAAGGAAAAAAATCTGACCCAAGAAACTACAGACCAGTATCACTTACCAGCTTCTCATGTAAAATCCTAGAACACATAATATGTAGCAACATCATAAACCACTTAGATAAACATAATGTCCTTACTCCATAATTGTACCAACATGGCTTTAGGAAATATACATCATGTGAAACACATCTAATAGGACTAATCGATGATTTTTCTAAAGGTTTAGATAACGGTGAACAAATAGATGCTATCTTACTAGATTTTTCCAAGCTTTTGACAAAGTTCATCACCATAGTTTGCTTAAAAAATTAACATATTTTGGTATTGATGGTCCATTGCATAAGTGGATTAAAGATTTTCTGATAGGGAGAGAACAAACTGTGATAATAATTAAGGCTCTAAAGCAACACCAATAACAATAAACTCAGGCGTACCCAGGGGCGGATTGGCTATATGGGCATACCGGGCAAATGCCCGGTGGGCCGGCACCAAATGGGCCGGTCTGGTTGCGACCAAAGAAATTTTTTTTTAATGCAGACAACTTTTAAAAAAAGTTATAGTAGCAAAGACACATTTGCCCGAACACGTTTTATTTTTTTATTTTTTTTTTTACAATTAATTTTGTTTGAAATTCAATAAGTATATCAAAAATGTACATAATACACTATGCATATTATCATTTGCAAAACGTTAGACCGTACATTTAGCTGTGTAGGCCTAAGAGCGGCATTGGCTTCAATACTGCTTTGATGTCTGTGTGTTTGTGTTTGGCCTAAACGTTTTTTGCTGGTCGGCATGGACTTTGAAGACACTCCCACTTGGTTTACCTCCTTCCCTACCACGACTTTGGTGGTTCCATCGACAATGTTACCGACAACGAGGGAAGAGGGAGAGTAAGTTAGGAAACATTGATATAACGCAGAAAAAAAAATGGGCGACAATTAGCACTTCAACATAGATATAAATAAATATAGACTGGAAAAAGGAAGTAACTTCATGTAACTTGAAAACATGTACATCTATTGAATTTGGATTTCCGAATTACGAAAAATTAAAAAATTGCATGATCTTCAGTCTTAGAGATTAAACAAAATTTATAGACATAAAATAAAGTACACACAATTTCAATTCACATATTTTTGTTTCATAAAATAGTCTTATTGGCCAGTCTATATTTATCAATGTTTATGATCTTAATCAATACTTAGTAGAAATTAACTTTTAACAAACATAGCCGCGAAATTGCAAACCACAAAACTTATTCACAGCTCAATATATAGTTCTTTCTGCGATTTTCAAAGTAAGAGGAAGCATTCTTTTTGTTTTATTTTAATAACATAAATTTAAAAATAATATACTTCAGCTTACAAAAAAATATTATATGTTTAAAAAAAATCAAATCAAGATCAACATCTAAATAATTATTTTTGCAATTTTAATTAATGGCAAATATATTCTCAGTATATCATAAGCATAGACATATATAGACTGGAAACAGGAAGTAATTTTATGTAACTTGAAAATATGTATATCCATTGTATTCGGATTTCCGAAATCTGACAAGTTGCACGATCTTCAGTCTTAGAGATTAAAAAAAAACTACACTGCCTCCTCATTTACGCAGCATGGTGTGAAAGAAAAATGGTGTATCCAAATCCGCACTATTTTCATTCACAAAATAACATAGATAGCATAAATAAATATAGACTGGAAAAAGGAAGTAATGGATTCAGTCCTTAACTTTGAATTAGTGAAGTTAGGGATTTTTTCAGCAGAATGTCCAAATAAGCTAAAATTAAAAAACAGTTTCAGAACAAAAAATGAACATTATGATTAATGGGTTGGTAGACATAGTCACGTGATTAGAGCACGGCAGACATATTGTCTGTAAAAATCTGGTATCTAAGCACTATAAACAAAGGCTTTTTAGTCATTCACCATGGATGAGGCGAGCATTGAAAGATATTTTCAGAAATAAATAATATTGATCCTAACACTGAAAGCAAGCCAGTGTAATAAAGAAAACGATTTGCTGCCCTTCTTATGTGCTATCCAGATAATTAGATCTAATATGATCTATGACTATGACATAGTCGTCAGAGTTAGAGTTAGACTGAGTCAGAGACATACTGTGATGATAGTCATCATAGATAATTATAATATATGATAGAGAAAGAAAGATCGTTCTACTGAATCTGAATGACAAATGAAAGTTCTTGGCTTAACTTACACTAATTACAGACTAACACACTCACAAAGTTTACAAAGTTAACGGACGAATTCAAGGTAGGAGTGGATTTATTCAACTTATTGTTAGACCTAGATAATAGTAGATCTACTAACTAGTAATCTAGATTTCTAGATCTATAATATAAATTTAGCATAAAAGTATATATTTATTTAATTTATTTAAGTTAGTCAACTGAAGCCTTCAATCAATCAAGGTCCCTAGAGTATTCTAGATCTAGATTATGTGGCTATAATCCTATATAGAATTATAGATCTAGATGAGATTCTCTACTAAATCTAGATCTATAAATATACAAAATCTGGAGGGTGTCTCAGATTAGACATTTGAGTGTGACTAGGCTTCTAAAGGCAAGGTCAACCTAGATCTCATCTAGACTATAGATCTAGACTAGAATCTAGATACAAAAATCCACATCTCTCTGTTGCTGTATATTTTAAGCATATGAGGCTTATTTTTTATCTAATAGATATATAGATCTATATCTTGATGTAGAAAACCTTTTTTTTTAAATTTTTTAGTTATTCTAGGACTAGGCTCATCAGGTCTATTAACTTGTTGATTAATCCAATGGTCCTTGATCTGATAATAGTTCTGTTTTTCTTTTACAACTCTCAGATACTTCTTAAGATTTGAAGCTAATTACATCTTAGCCCAAAACCTTTTGGCGGTTGTGGCTGAATCGCTTGAATTTCTATATTTTTAGGACGCTTCGAAATCCATCCAATTATTTTATGTTATAAGAGCTCTATACCTGTTATTAAAATGCTAACGCTATTTTTACTTGATGTCTACAGGCTTACAAGAGTTTAGCATCTTACAACCAGTTCCTAGTTGGTTGGGTTCAACATGTTATGGCTTATAAACCACACAAACTGCCCAAATACTGTTTTACTAGCAAAGGTAAGTTATAAATATTGTTCTATCATATTCAATATAGCTTGATATTCAAAGGTATTTACATGTATATGAGACCAATGTTTTGATATGTACAGGTATTTAATTATTTTTTTTTAATAGGTTCTACACTCTAGCAGAAAAGGTATTGCAGCCCTGGATAGTAATAAGTCAAGATGATATTATTCTATCAGCTCACTGCTCTGGTATAGCTGGACTTGGCGAGTCCTGCACTCATGTGGCAGCCACTTTATTTATGCTGGAGCCAACACCAGACTAAAAGAGAGTAAGACAGTTACTGTCATGTCATCTTACTGGATGATTCCATCAAAGCTTTAAAAAGTTTGCCAACTAAGGTTTCTGAGATTGACTTCACCGCATCAAAAAACAAAAAGTTATGTTAAATTTGATTCTCTAGTGGACAATATCACTTCTAAAAATAAAAATTCAAAGGAATTAATGAGACAACACCTTGAGGTGATTTAATGCTGCTAGGTCGAGCGGTTTGCACGCCCGACTGTCGTTTCGATTTATCGATGGTCCCGGGTTCAAACCCTGCCCGCTACCATCCCCCGTCATCCTGCGGGAGGTTTGGACTAGGAAGTAACTATCTTCAACTCTGAAGGAACATCCGAAACATGTAAAACATTTTACAAAACAAACAAAACAATTTATTTTATTTATTTATTCAAATCATATACTGGTAATGAATTCATTTATTTGTGGAAATAAAAGATGAATAAAAAAATTGTTTGTATTTTAATTATTATTATCTTATCTATTAATATGAAAATTGTAGATCTATTTCTATTCATTCAAAAGAGGTTCCACTAGAGTCCCAGATTATCTTATCTATTAATATGAAAATTGTAAATCTATTCATTCAAAAGAGGTTCCACTAGAGTCCCAGTTTCAAATCTTGGGGAAGATTGTTATTTTGAATTTCGGGATCTTTAGGATACCTCTGAGTCCACCCAGGTTTAATTGGTATCTGACATTAGTTGTGGAAAAGGCAGTTGGTTATTGTGCTGGCCAAGACATCCTCATTAACCGTGGTCCAAAGAAACAGGTGACCTTTACTTCATCTGACTTATAGATTGTAAGGTCTTAAAGGTTAATTTGTTTATTCAAATAAACCATTATATTTCTAGATCAAAATCTTGTTCTATGTAACTTTTTGCATGACAATGGATGTCAAGAACTAGATCTATTGTACAAAAAAATTGATATATAAAGTACCTCAGTTATTAATTCAAATCAAGATGTCTGTCTGATCATGCATTTGGCGAGATAGACTTGCCAATGGTTCCAGGTTCAAACCCTGCCCATTCACATCCCCTGTTTTCCTGCGGAAGGTTTGGACTAGGGAGGAACTTCCAAAATGTAAAACACTTTAAAATACAATTTAGTGGATTTAATTATATCTGGATAATAGTAGATAGATCTTATGTTAACTAGATAATACTATATAAATAGTTTGTCCATCATGGCTGAGGGTGTTGCACTGGGCTTTTGTGCTTCCTCCTATGACTGGTGAAACCTATGTCTGCCTATGTTAGTCTGGAATGCTAGATATAATACTATATTCTAGTAGTAAAATGACTAGATTTCATATCACTATGCTCCAACTACTTCAAGTTCCAACAATAGCGTTAGTGTATCACTTTCAATATGGCTAAGGTCAAAAGTAGATTTATAGGTAAATCTACTAGGGCTACATCTAGTAGATCTACTGATCTAAATAGTAATTTAAAAAAAAAACAACTATAAAGTAACATGTAGAACAAATATAAGTTGTAAGTTAGATTTAGATTTTTAGATTTATGCATAGGAGGTGTCTCCACAGTGTAGATCTAGACTTACAGCTGTACGATAGTGTATCAGTATCATTAATCTAGAGCTAGATCTAATAATTAATACAAATCTATACATGCATCATGGTTCTAGTCTAGAGCTTGAGTCGATATAAATTCTACATAATATACATAGGCTGCCAGATCTACACACATATTACTAATACTCGTATCATAATCATACTCATGTCATAGTCAACATTGAACATAGTGTAGTGTAGTGTATGATAGACGTGATAGACTCAAGCTCTAGATTGACAATAATCTAGATTAGATTTTACTTTTTTAAAATGATTTCCCCAAACTTAAAGCCAAGATTTCCCTTCAACATATTTTGGGGTAGATTAAATTCTTTTCTGTTGATTGCGAAGTCTTTTGGAAGTAATCGCTTCAACGCTAGCCTAGGCCTAGTTAGTAGTTTACTAGACTAGAGTTAGAGTCTTGTAAACTAAAAAAAATCTCATTCCTTTTTTGTTTACTGAAGTATCTGAGCACCCTTTTATTCAACAGTAGCTAGACATTTTGTTTTAATGCACTAGAAATTTAGAGATTATGTTTTGGAAACTTAAACCCGATTGTAATTGTATTAGTTCTAGATCTAACTCGTCAGAGTAAGGTAACCAATGT
>JADKLZ010000003.1:31726897-31737809 GCA_021533235.1 Biomphalaria straminea
AGCCTAGTACGCAGAAACTGTCGCGTCATATGTCTACCAACCCATTGACATTAGTCACGCTAAAAAAAAAACACTAATAAAAATCGAATCATCATTGGCCTCCTTCAGTCGTAGAACGACTATGGTTCATCTCGCACACTTCCTCGTGTGGCTGTGGAGCCCTATTTTGGAGAGACACTCCCGTCCACAAGTATCGCAGGTAAAGGTGGTGTCGGCAAAATAAATGAAAATGGACAAAGACTACTCGAGGTTTGCTCACTACACTCCCTCTGTGTCACTAATACTAATAAAAATATTGTAATACTTATATAGGTTATGGCTGAAATAGATATAAATACTTAACTTTTATACTGCTCTGCTGTATAGTAAAGCGCACTAATTTGCAAATCACAAATTTTCCCTTCATAAAAATGTCTTATTGGCCAGTCTATATTTATTTATGTCTATGATCATAAGTATATAAGTGTCTCTCTAACCGTTCTGCATTCTCTAATCTTTTAATGGAATGTGTCAGACGGGAATACCCACGACTTAAGTCAAAGAGCAACATGCATGCCTAATTTTTTTTTTAAAGTAACTTCTGTAATCTATAAAAAATACTAAAAGTCTCCAAAACATTTAATAATTCATTCATTTCAAACTCATTGATGCTGCTATTGTATTTTTTTTTTATAGTTTTCAGATCACATACAGGTATAAATTAAATATAATACGTAATCCTATGAGAGCGTACTTTCAGTTTTCGATATTTTATTAAACGTTATATGTTTTGATGAGAATTAGGCTTACAAATATAATATGACACAAGGGCGTAGCAGGAGGGGGGTTCAAACCATCAGCTGCCTCAGACCACAGAAACGGAAACTTAAGTTACTGCCACAGTGAAGCCAAAGAGAAGAGGCTGGGCTTAAAATCCCCTTTCAATAAACCAAAAAAAAACTAAATAAGAAAACTAGTCACACATTTCATGAGCTTAGCCACATTTTGTGGTTACCCTCCCCATCCAATACACAAACTAAAGCAAAATTATAGTTAGCATTTTCTACCAGTCGCTGGACTCCATTAATTAAGCGCCGTGAATAGCAGATTTGGTTTTTGAATTTTTTAGCTGATTAAGAGCCCACTAATGCACTGTAGATACCCCAGAATAAGCCTTTTTAAAGCTTAAAATACCGGAAATAATGCTTGGACAGGGGCTCGACACGAACCCCGCAGAGCTCCCCCAGACTCCCTAGCTGTCAATGGCGGTGTATACTGTCTTTCCACGAACTAAAGGAAGAGCCTATTTTAGGGTACAAAAAACGTCCGAAAGAATGAAAGATCAGTATGTAAAGAAGATAAATTGCATACACACACACAATCACTTATAGGCTATATATGCTTTTTTGTGACGGTACGCACCGGTACGGTGTACCGGCATCTTTTTCAATGTGGAGAAAAATATTACTATTCTTGTATTTTTACGTTTATTATTAATTTATTACTAATCAAAAGTTAGGTAATCCATCACTGAGTACATATTTTATTTTTACAAAAAACATCACTGATACAACATACGACATGGTATTTGTGGGCCGGTTAATACGGTAATGCCCGGGCCGATTTTGATTCCCAGTCCGCCCCTGGGCGTACCTCAAGAAACAATCTTAGGTCCACTACTATTTCTAATTTACATAAACGATTTACCAAATTGCATTAGTTCAGGAACAAAAGTCAGATTATTTGCAGACGATTTCATAATATAATGATAATAAGGCTTATCTTTGAGTCCGAAGATTAGTGAGAAATACAGTATTTCCCGTGACCGCGAAGCCCAGCCGTGACCTACATATTTTGCCACATCCAGGGCAAGCATGAACATTGTCCGCAGGTGGTCGATTTAGATTTTCTTTTCGTCGTCTGCGTTTGTCCTCGGCAGCACATTTTCTTTTGGTCTCAAATGTGTATCCCGCCACCTTCGTGAGTGACCTCCAGGTGCTCTCTTCTATGTCAGCCAAGGAAAGTTGACGCCTAAGCTGGTCTTTGAAGCGTTTCCTTGGGGCGCCTCGACCACCTTTTAGCTCACCTAAAAAGACTTCCTTTGGCATGCGTTCGTCTCCATACGGGATACGTGCCCTGCCCAGCGTAGTTATCTGACTATAAGAAGTCCCTCTTTACTGTCCATACCTGCGTTCGCAAGGACATCGCTGTTTGTAGTGCGGTCCTACCACCGATTGTCCATGATGGAGCGCAAGCACCTTTGGTGAAAGCGCTCAAGGAGTCTCAGCTGTTTTCTATATAGTGAAAGCGGTCAAGAATTCGGATCTGTTTTTACATAGTGTCCATGTCTCAGAGCCATATAGAAGTGTTGAGAGAACAACCGCCCGGTAGACATTAATTTGTTTAGGTAGGCGGAGCGATTTGTTCCACCAAACTCTCGCCTGAAGGCGTCCGAATTCACTACTGGCCCTGGACAGACTGTTATCAACTTCCCTTGAAAGTGAGGCGTCATTTGACACTATACTACTACATAGATATGTAAAATGGTCTACCACGTTAAGGGGCTGTCCGTTTACTGTGATCCTTGGGGCTGAGTATGTTTCATTGGGTGAATTCTGGAACATGACTTCTGTTTTCTCAAGGTTTATAGATAGACCGAAAGAGGCGGCAGCGTATGCAAATTCGTTTACCGCGTTCTGGAGGTCATGTTCATTGTGTGCTAGCAGGGCGAATCATCAGCATAGAGAATCTCCGTTATGACCATCTCCTTTGTTTTTGTATGGGATAGTAGACGTCGGAGATTGAACACATTGCCGACAGAACGAAACCTGATGTAGATGCTTTCATGCAATCGCTGTCTCATTTGATCCAGCATTACGCCAAAGAAGATAGCGAATAAAGTAGGGGCAAGTACACAGCCCTGCTTCGCGCCGTTTTCTATTGGGAAGTGATCAGGAAGGGCACCATTGTGTCTGATCTGGCCTCTTTGTCCCACGTGAAGCTGCTTGAGAATGAATAGGAACGTAGGTGGGCATCCCAGCCTAGCCAAAATCCTCAACAAACCATCGCGACTGACCCTGTCGAAAGCATTGGTGAGGTCCACAAAGGCGGCGTACAGGTTTAGGTGCTGCTCTGCATAATATATAGGACAATAAAAACAACATAAGATACAGAAATTTTACAAAGAGAATTAGATGAATTAGCTCCTACAGAAATGGGAATCAAATGCCTTTCCACCCAGAAAAAATTTCAGTTATTAAAAGTAACAAAAAAACTAAAACAAATTAATTATCAACTTATCTTATTCATGGTAAGCCAGTAACACAGACTAAAAACACAAAATACCTAGGTGTTATAAAAAATGAAAAACTGTCATGGAATCCCCATATTGATGAAACTATCAAAAAATCAAACTAAGCATTAGGGTTTATTAAAAGAAATTTCTATAAATCAAATAAGAACATAAAAATAAAATGCTATTGATCCTTAGGTCAATAATAGAATATGCATCCTCTGTTTGAGACCCCTCAACTCAAGAAAACACTAAGAAACTGGAACAGGCACAAAATAGAGCAGTGAGATTTATAAACGAAATTCATATTTGATTAGAGTAACACCTTTGCTAAAATCACTAAATTTAGAAAGCCTTAAGGATAGAAGACTCAAAAGTAAAGTAGCAATTACACACAAGACACTGAACCATAATCTTTAAATACAAAATTTAATAAAATACCCAGAAAGACACAAAGATAAAGGCACATTCCTCGTCCCATATGCTAAGACAAATCTGTACAAATGCTCTTTTTTCTTCCCTAGTGCCATTAGAGCATGGAATGGGTTGCCTGAGCTAGCCAGGAAAACCAGTGACTTGGCAGAATTTAGGCCTAAGTCATTTGTTAATATGCAGGACGTAATCATCTTCTTTTTTTTTTTTGAAGTAACGTCTGTATTATATAAGATAAAAAGATAAGGCCTTGCGATAAATAGGGCAGATGACGTTAAGTTGATGTTTCTTTGGCCGACGGTTAACGAGCAGGATGTCATGTGGCCAGCATAACGACCAACTGCCTTTACTTTTACCAATTAAATTTAGGTAGGCCTACCCATTAGAGTTGGGTGAACTTAGGGAACTAAAAATCCCAAAATTGAAAATCCCAGTCTTCAACGAGATTCGAACCCAGGACCCGAGGTTCAGAAGCTAAGCGCTTAACCACTCAGCCACCACGTCTCTGTCGATTGTTAATAATGGAATTTGTTTTGTTTTGTTTGTTTTGGCATGAATATTGTCCATCTGAAAAATATGTAAAATCTTATGTTCTGGTCTGTAATCAAACCATTCACCAAGATCTTCTTCTATGCGATACTAGTTGTGATCTCCATCGTTTTCTTTCTGAACGACATCTGTTAAGATGGCGCTGAACTAAAATATTGGTTTTAGTACATAGATTCACATTATTGGAGACAAAAGTTACCATCGTCTTGAACAATGGCTTGCATGCCGTCGTGAACTCGGCGAACAGTTGAAATGAAATGAGCAGAGCAACCAAGTGTAGACACGATCTGCTTAAGACCCTGACGGCTGATGGAATGCTTTAGTTAATAAATGTGGCGTAGAGATACGTTATGTGTTCTCAGTAGACGATTGACTGCAAATATCTCCCATTTCTCTACTTAGCCTGAATTTCCGGAAGTAGGCCATTTTCTAAGAGTAGCCTATTCTGTTGAGTTGAGGATTTTGCCAACAATTGAAACGAGGAATATGCAGGGGAGGCTATCATATTAATGTATTTCACTTACTCTTGTACACGTGAATGCTAGAAGTATTTTCTTGAGATACTTTTTTCCCACAGATCTTCTAAAGTGAGAAAAATCTGACCCAGGAAACTACAGACCAGTATCACTTACCAGCATCACATGTAAAATCCTAGAACACATAATATGTAGCAACATCATAAACCACTTAGATAAACATAATGTCCTTACTCCATACCAACATGGCTTTAGGAAACATAGAATGTGTGGAACACAGCTAATAGGACTAATTGATGACTTTTCAAAGGGTTTAGATAATAGTGAACAAATAGATGCTATATTACTAGACTTTTCCAAAGCTTTTGACAAAGTTCACCACCATAGTTTGCTTAAAAAATTAAAATGTTTTGGTATTGATGGTCCATTGCATCAGTGGATTAAAGATTTTCTGATAGGAAGAGAACAAACTGTAATAATAGATGGTTCTAAATCAACACCAATAACAGTAAACTCAGGTGTACCCCAAGGAACAGTCTTAGGTCCACTACTATTTCTAATTTACATAAACGATTTACCAAATTGCATTAGTTCAGGAACAAAAGTTAGATTATTTGCAGATGATTGCATAATATATAGGACAATAAAAACAACACAAGATACAGAAATTTTACAAAGAGAATTAGATGAATTACAAAAATGGGAATCAAATTGGAGCATGTCTTTCCACCCAGAAAAATGTCAGTTATTAAGAGTAACAAAAAAACTAAAACAAATTAGGCCCCTAATTCCACTTATCTTATTCATGGTAAACCAGTAACACAGACTAAAAACGCAAAATACCTAGGTGTTATAATAAATGAAAAACTGTCATGGAATCCCCATATTGATGAAACTATAAAAAAAATCAAACAAAGCATTAGGGTTTATTAAAAGAAATTTCTATAAATCAAATAAGAACATAAAACTAAAATGCTATTTAACCTTGGTTAGGCTAATAATAGAATATGCATCCTCTGTTTGGGACCCCTCAACTCAAGAAAACATTAAGAAACTAGAACAGACACAAAATAGAGCAGTGAGATTCATAACAAACGAATATTCACATTTCACTAGAGTAACACCTTTAGTAAAATCACTAAATTTAGAAAGCCTTCAGGATAGAAGACTTAAGAGTAAAGTAGCAATTATACACAAAACACTGAACCATAATCTCCAAATACAAAACTTAATAAAATACTCAGAAAGACACAAAGATAAAGGCACATTCCTCGTCCCATATGCTAGGACAAATCTGTACAAATGCTCTTTCTTCCCTAGTGCCATTAGAGCATGGAATGGTTTGCCTGAGCTAGCCAGGAAAACCAGTGACTTGGCAGAATTTAAGTCACTGGTAAATATGCATGACTGAATGCATGACGCGTAGGACGTAATCATCTTCTTTTTTGAAGTAACGTCTGTATTATATAAGATATAAAGTGAGTTCCACTGTCAGGCTCTTATTGCCAAAACATATTGGACAGGAGGATGGATCTCGATATTTTACCACTTGATAGGGAGCTTTTGCGTTTAACCCAAGAGGTTAAAATGATTTATTCAACGTGGGATTGTTTCATGGACGGTCTAACAGTCTGTTTGGTTGTATGTTTGGTTGAGCGTTAAAATGTGGCCCGTTTATTACAATAAAAAAGGTGTTCCGACCATAATATATCAATATAGAGCCTGGGAACAGACTTGCGTAGTCGATGTGTACTGCTAGATTTGTGCACAAAGCTTGTGTCACTAGCATCTTGGTTTTCCAACAAAGAGCTTCAAGGATCTGAGATGTATCCGTGATGTGTGGGGAGCTGAAGGGATGGCTGAACATATTTTAAATAGAAATACGGCATTTTTATTTCGGTGACTGATGCCAAAGGAATTGACATCTCATGTTACTAAAGTTTTTTTTTTTTTTTATTTTGGTCCAAAATAATATGGTCCACTAGTTTTAAAATGTACAGGTGTGGTCCATTTCTCGACACTCTCTCCTATAAGTTTAAAATAAAAAAACATTAACTGGGTGATTGAGTTTCTACATATTTTGTTTTAGAAGTTCACGTCTCATAGGTTGTGAAACTGATAAAGAATTTCCTGGATCAGATTTTTCTGGTATAATTAGGAGAATGACTTTAGTTTCCATTACCCCTCTACTTGATTAAGTGAGGCTTGAACAAAGTAACCTAGCTGGGATGGCAGCTAGTCCAGATGGTTTATAGTTTGGTTCATTAGTTTCTTTTTTTTTATTTTTCTTGCACATTTATGTCTACTGTTTTCTACCAGGTTTAAATTAAACAGGATGTCTTTGTTTCGTTGACATGAGAATGTATTTTAAATAATGGAAAGATTTCTATTATTGGCTAGGGCTATTCTATTTGTATAACTTCTATCAATAGCATTTTTCCTTTGGTTATCATTTCATTACATTTAACGTATAATCCTAGATTTTAATATTGTTTACATGTTTCCACTTACACTGAAAAAAGGTTTGGAGTTTAGATGATACAAGCTCAAGACTTTGAAAAAATGAAAATCCAACATCATAATATTTTGGACCATTCAAAGTTCGGCTACTATTTTCTTTTCTGAAAGGCTCTTTAATAGGGGAGATAGCAATTTACCAAATCTTTAACACATTTATGCAAATGTTTTTTTTTGTCAATTTTATTGCTAAGTTAAGTAAGTTCTGTCACAGGCCTACTAACATTTACACAAACTAACTTTTTTTTTAACAGAGGGATAAAAAATCTCTTTAGCATGCATATAAGATGGATATAATTTAAAACAATAAGTAGTTTTTCATGATTGTCACAATGAACTACAATGCCACCATAAAGCAATATAACACATAACTTGAGGATTAATATAAGAAATTGATCCTTTACAAAATGATTAGGTATTCATTATAAAACATCAGTTAGGCCAGGTCACATTTACTTTCACCTATCCTTGGGTCTGCTGGACAACTTTCTTTCTCTCTGTCATTTGTCTTTGACAGAATTTCATTCTGATGTTCTGAAAATACTGAAACCTGCCTGGGTGGACTAATTTTGTGTTTCCACACATATGTTCTTTTTAACCTTGTTCTAATTAATTCCACAACTGATGCTAGAACATTTCCATTACTTAACTTTCACATTTAAAATTAGTTACTTATATTTATGATAAATAACTCAAAACACAAGACCCAAAAGTTGTCAGTTTAATGGATTAAAACAATGATGAATGAAAATGATTAAACATTGTATTGTAGGATGTTCTCTCTTCATTATCTCCTCTTCTGTGTGCTAATGTAGAGAACTGTTGACAGAAAAGAAATTTCAGCATAAAAACAGACAATAGAATTTATAATAGCAGAAATACAAAAAATATTTTAAGCTAAATGAAACAATAAATAATTAATTTCACAAACAAAAGTATCAATAGAAACTTGTATATATATATATATATATATAGAGAGAGAGAGAGAGAGAGAGAGAGAAAGAAAGAGAGAGAGACACACACACATATACACATGATGTCATGCATGGTTACTAAATTCAATACTTACAAATTTCATACCAAGTATTATAAATAAATACTCTATAAAAATACATCAGCATTACATTGCTTGCAAATACTTGTATACAAAACAAACAGGTCCATTTTGCCTTATTAAAAACAAATTCCATTTAAAGAACCTATAAAGGCTTACCATTGTTACCACGAATAAATGCATCACCATATTTGTTTTTAAGCTGACCATTGACATACTCCTCAGTTTGTTCTAGTGCAATGTTCATATAGCCATCAAGACAAGACAACACACCTGAAATATTGAATGAACACTAAAACCAGAGATAAGATTGACCAAAGGCCTCCCTTTTATTTAAAATTACTTCAATAAAAAGATATATTAAAAAAAACAACAACAACAACAAAAAAAAAACACCTCTATAATCCACTCCAGAATTCAGTTTCACCACAACAGGCCGTCCCCTGATTTGATTTAGAAACTCACTTGGTGTTTGACGCCTACTCATTGTTTCTAAAAAAAAAAATGGGAGAGATGGGTGAGAGATAGATTTCTATAATGTCAATATAAGCAGAGTTTGAGTCTATCATCTCTAGATCTACATCTACAACTACTCTACTGGGAGGTCTAGATCAGGGGTCTCAAACTCATATCAGCATGTGGGCCGCACTGGAAAGTAATAACCCGTCAGCGGGCCGCACCATGAATAGAGAATGTTTTTTCATTAAATTTTACGAACACTACTGTCAATGCTAAAATATTAGTTACATTTAGTTTAGTTTATTATAACCACAGGCAGTTTAGTTTACTGCGATAAGTTGACGTTGTCTCTGTCACTAATAAAAAAGCAGAAACTGTAGTTTCAAAAAAAAAAAAATTAAAAAAAAAAAAATTGCTAGGCCTACTGCAGATGTCTCGTCACTCATGTTTCTGTCCACTCAGCTGAGAGAGTTTGGAAGAGACCAGACAATCGACATTAGGCCTGAAGTTGCGTCTAGTGGCAAGCAGCAAGGTTGCTCTCAGATGCTAATCAGTCAGTCGTGATCGTAATGATATTTTGTTAATCTTCATTCTGGAGAAAAACTGTTCGAAAACTTACGTACACCCAAACATCGATAGAATTCAAGCAGCTGCACAGAAAAAGTTTGTAAAATTTCTCTCTGGGAAGAAATTGGTAGAAATCTGGAACGCCAACATCAGCGTATTTTTGCTTCACAACAGTGTCACACTGCAGGTCCAGTAGTTCCATCTGGACTTCCTTTGGAAAGTTTTTCACGTCAACTGCGAACGGAGTGGCAACAAGGAAAAAACTGTGGTTCGAGAGCAGTGAATTGCTGAAAGCGGTAATCAAAATCCTTCAGTAGTCCGGAGAAGATGTCTACGTAATGTCAAGGCGCTGTGGTTCAACCGTTATGCTCTGTAGAAAAATGAGCCAGGTTTCCATCTGCCAGATGAGTAGCCCACAAAGTCAGCTTGCTTCTGAATGATTTGATGCGGTCAAACATCACGGTAATCAGCTGCTTTGTGCCCTGTAGTTGTGAATTGAGTGCATTGAGATGTTGCTTGATGTCAGTAAAAGATCCGACAAAAATATTTGACTCACTGAGCTGAGGTATGTCTCTATCTTTCATTGACAATCGAGTTTCAGCTCAAAAAAATCTCTGCAGCACTTTTCCACGTCTCATCCATCTGACTTCCGCATGATACAGCAACTCTCCGTATTCCGTTTATAAATCAGCTAGAAATAATACAAACTGTCTGTGGTTCAGACCCCGTGCAAGTATGACGTTCACCGTCTTCACAACAACATCCATCACGTTCTTCATTTGTAGACTTTTCCCACAGAGTGCTTCTTGGTGCAGAATACAGTGTATGGCTGCATAAGGTCCAGTTGTTAGAATCAGGCCACCATTCACCCAGCTTCTGCTGAAAGCCTAAGCGGTCGTTGGGTGACAATGACACCTCATTTACTGATTTGTGCAGTTGTAAATAATTTCACGGCTTATATGTGGTCATCGTAAAATTTATCTAATTGGTCATTGTATATTTTATCTAATTTTTTTTTAAATTCACGGACGTGGTCGCGGGCCGCACAAAATAGTTTCGCGGGCCGCATGTGGCCCGCGGGCCGCGTGTTTGAGACCCCTGGTCTAGATGATCTTCAAGTCTTGCAATATTTGTAATCTTATTTTTCTGTAGCAGTTAGGGTTAGGTACTATACAGATTGTACTTGAAATTGCAGAATAAAATATAAATGTTTTTTTTTTCCAAATGTTAAGGATTAGGGTTAGGAATTGGAGTTAAACATACTAGGAAATTAGGGGCCAGGGTTAGTCTACAGTATGTATGCGAATAAACATTTAAACAAAAGCTGACAGCATTACAATTGAGATCATTCTGCTTTATTTGTAACTTTGATCACAAAGGTTCAGGTAATCCCTCACATAAAGAGTAGTGGGCTTTGTAGATCTTAAATATACTTTTAAAAAACTAGATCTATAAATATAATATATTCTAAAATTATTATAATTCTAGACCATTAATTTATTTAATACTGTAGTCTCTCTCTATATTATATATATATCTAACTATCATATTATATGAAAATTGTATATATATTAATATATATATATA
>JADKLZ010000003.1:31743466-31761199 GCA_021533235.1 Biomphalaria straminea
ATAAAATATAAATATTATAAGTATTACAAATTTGTTTCTAATACTAATAAGGTAAAGATGGGTAAATATTAGGATCTAAATTTTATCTTGAATCATAGAAATTCTGATCTATGTGTAGAGTCTAAATCTGGACTAGTAGAAGCTAGATATAATATAGAATATTATATAGACACTAGATCTAGTTAAAGACAAAAGTGTTAAGTAGGTACTTTGATAAAAAATTCAAAATAAATATATAACAACAGAAACTATCTAGTTATGTAGAGCTTGCTGAGAGGATTACAATGATACCAAATTTATCTTTCTATGTTATATAGGAGCAAAGTTATGCAGTTTTATGTGTTGAAAAATGGACTATAGAAAATATCCAAAAAACTGTGATCGAAAAAATGAATTTTCGTCTTTATCTCATCATAACTTTATAACCGTAATAGATAGAAGCTTGAAATTTGGAACACATCTACCCCATTGTATGTTTTTTAATTTGATCATTTCACCTCACATGCAGCTAACATTGATTCACAGCTGATTCGATTGTTTGAAAATTGACTTCGATCCTTTTTCTAGAATGTCATTTGGTAGAAACTTCCCCAGCTTATAATATTTTTAAATATAACGTAAAATAACACCTTGATAGCATTCTCTCCACTAGGTTAATCAAAGATAAGCTGTTAAACAATACATAAATCATTTATACTTCATATTATCAACGAGAATTAGTAATGTCTGGCGCCACACGTCGCTGCATCATTGAGTGACTTCATTAAACATCGTCAGGATGGGCCCAATTTTACCTAATAATCTGATTTCCTTTTATATTTTGTGTACCTAAGTATAGAAAAAAAAAGATTTCTAACACTACTCTTCAATATATATATTGATTTTAATACTATAGTCATAGATTGTCATGGTAATTATAATTATTCTACTTAACCATTTTGAAAAATAGCCTAATTTGGCATCATTTTTAACGCGTTGGGGTGGTTTTTTTTAATTTTTGGGGGCAAAATTTCAATAAAAAATGATGAAATAAAAAACTTTAAGCATAAATCTAGGACTAACTTCAATAAAAAAATAGCTACCTTGCTTTAAAATGATATTAAATGCAAAATCATTCTTGCCTATGACTTTACTTTAAATTTTCTAAATAAACACAATTTTTTTTTATTGACAATGTGGTATCATTCAAAAGCTTAGGAATCCTCCTTTAAGATTAGCACAAGGGTTTTTAAAAAATGAAGCAAATGTAAAAACAACAATCAATCAACTAGCACCATGGGTTTGGAAGTCTAGCCATTCTGTTTCAAAACTATATAGCTGCCAATTAGCAGTTTATAGGTCAGTAGAGAAAGGTTTGTCAAAGTACCTATGTTAAGATAGGAGAAAATAAGTTTATTGTTCCAAAAAATGGAAATTCAGTTTGACTACAACTCAAGAAAGTTGTCAACATCACGGTAACTACTAAGTTAAAGTTCCCCTTTTAGACCTTGCGATCTATAGAGCAGATGATGTCCTAAAAAATCCAGAAAGTCAAAATCCAAGTCGTCACAGAGATTCAAACCCAGGACCCCAGGTTCAGAAGCCAAGTCAAGTGCTTAACTACTCAGCCACTGCACCCCACACTATGACTATATACTATGACAATTCAATAACAATATGATGAATATCCAGGTTTAGAGGGCAAAGATCTAAATTCTAAATTAGAAATATATTCTATAGATCTATATATATAAGTATAAGCCATATATATCAGGCACAAACAAACATATGTCGGTGTCAGTATTATTATTATACTATTAATTATTGTTATTATACTATTATACTATAACTATAGGCTAGGACGATAGACCGGAAATAGAATTCCAGATAAATTAAATTTATAAATGTAGTGACAGTCTAAAGTTAAAGTGATTAGTAATATACAGAAATAGGAATATAATTCAATTCAATATAAAATTAAAATATAATCATATTTTACAATAATCTCAATAAGACTATCATATTTTACTCTATTTGTCTATTGAGACTATTGTACTCTAACTCTAGATCTATCATCTAGACCAGGCATGTCAAACTCATTAAGGTATATGGGCCGCATAAACAACTTACTATGACCTGAGGGGCCGCAGCAAAAAAACAGCTGCAAAACAGCCTACTAGTTTTTTTTTGCATATTAGAAACAATACAATAGAATACAATAATTAATGGCATACCTGTCCCTTAGCTAAATTTGTAGTACTATTTTGTAAATAAAAACTACAATGGTTACGCATTATTTTCTTTGTCCTGATGCTTGACATCATTTCTAGGATACCATTTTATTAATGTCAGGCTGAAATTTGTTTGCCACTGTCGCTTTCATCACAGATGGTCAGATCATCTCGAACGGTGATATGTTTTTGTAGCTTTTATTATGCAAAAGAACTGCTCATAGAGACCAGTGCATGCAAACATAGCTAGAATTCTGGCTGCAAATTTCCGCAATTCAACATACCGTTCATGGTAAATAACTACAATTTTGTCACAGCCATTTCAATATTCTTCGATTTCAACTAAGAATCTGACAGCTATTCTATCAGCTCGAGTTGCACATTTTCAACAGCATTTTCAGAATCAAATGAGAATGGAGATACAAAACGCGAAAATTCTTGCTCTTATGTAACGAAGTCGCGAAAACGGTATTGAAAGCATCTACTAACGATTCTAGATGTAAGACATTCACTAAATGTCGCAACCGTATTCAATCTTTTAAGTTCCTGACACTTTGATAAGTGAACAAGATTTTCACTTCATATTTGGTTTATCCAAAGTCCTAATTTTGCTTAAAAATGTATTTCACTTGATTACACCCAGTTTGAAGTTTCAAATTCAAGTCTTGCAGGTGACCAGTGGGATCAACTGCTAATGCCAAAAGCTGAATCCATTCGTCAGTTTGGAAATGTTCAACAGGTTCACCTTTCATGTTCAGAAACAATACAATTTCCTCACGCAGTGCAAACAATGTCTTCAATATTATATGTCATGAGAACCAGCGGACTTCTATGTAGTAGGGAACACAATCAAATTCATTTTCAATGTCATCCAGAAACATTAAAATTTGGCAAGCATTAAAACCACGGGCACGAATAAAATTGAGAAGTGACTGAAACCGGTCTTATGACATGTTGAAACTGTAATTGCTTTGCGCAGAATGTTTCTTGGTGAATAATGCACTGAAAATGAGCAAATTTAAAAGTATTATCAGTCGCTCATAGTTTTGCAAGTAACTTTGCATCAAAACCATTTAATTTCATAGTTGGTGCGCCATCCATTGTTAGACTAGCTAACTTTACAATGGTAAATTGTACTGCATTATGATGATATCACTTTCTGTTATTTCACAACCTTTACATCAGTTGACTCAGAGCCAATGAAAATAATTCAAAATCAGATATTTAGTTTTTTCTATCTGCCACAGTGTCACTAGTTAACGCTATTTCTTTGAATGCTTTCACCTTTTTAGTACAAATTACTTCGGCTCATAAATCACATTTATTAAATGATTTGCAAAGGCTTACAATGAAGTTTGACAAAATGTAGCTTGCTTTTACTGCAGACTCACCATCGTTGTTCAGTTTAACAGATACTATTTTTTCCATTCAAATAGCTAGTCATCTCTTGTTTTCCAGCGTAATAGTTTAACATTATTTTTTTTACTTTTTTAGGTGGCCAGAGGGGCCGCATGCAAGGTGGTCGCGGGCCGCATGCGGCCCCCGAACACCCAGTTTGACATGCCTGATCTAGATTCTATTCTCTTCTATGTCGGCTATGTGATCAGATAAAAAAATAATCAAATGATATTCAATAAAAAAATTAAATTAATACAACGTCGGTGTATAAGTTATAGATCTAGCAATCTAGATTTATCTAAACTTAATCTATTATTGCTTACTAGATAGATCTATAGATTAGATCAAATCAAATTGCCGCACTATTGGAAGTCTATGGTATAAAGTTAATAAAGCGATTTTTTTTTCGTACAAATACGAAATATTCCCGTCCGAATTTTTATTCTCCGTTTTCAACTATGAATTTTCTATAACCTAAAAAAGAAACTGGAAAATGTGTGAAAATATAGATCTATTTTTAAAAAAATCCACACTGACATGTATAACTTCATACAAACTTATTTGATCATTAAAAAAAACATTATCGTGAAAACGGCGATATCAAATATAGAAAATAATTGTAAATCTACTAAATCTTTTATAGGATCTAGATCTATATTTAGATCTAGAGTTAGAGTCTACCTGTTTTCACAATTTCATTCTCACAGTTGAAAAAAAAAAGGTTATTGTTTATTCATAGACATAACAATTGTAAAAGACAACAGTTGGCAACAGTCATTTTTTTTTATATAGAATAGATGTAATTGTTGTTGCTTGGAAACGTATCCGGAAAGAGACTAGACGTGGTTTTCAACTGCATTAGGCGCATTAGCTATTTACTGGATTTGTTTTTTAAAATGCCACTGTCTGTCAAGGATTATACTTGGGAAGAAACAGATTCATTATTATGGATAACTATTCCTTTAAAAGGGGTAAACGCAAAAAAAGTTGACATTTTCTCATCCGAAGAATATCTGAAGGTACTAGACACTAGAGCTAAGAGTAGTCTGAGTAGAGAAGAGACTAGAGTAGAGTCTAGTAATTTATTAAGTAAATCTTTAACTTTATCTTACTTATAAATTAATACAATAAATTTTCTAGTTTCTAGTACTAGCCCTAGGTAGTAGGTAGGCAGTCTAGCTAGACTCTATTAGACTCTTAGTAGTCTTAGTCTTATTAATATTCTTAGTTTAGTTTAAGAGATTTACAATCTATTATGATTATCTAATAATAATCTATCATACTAAATCTATCTAATCTAGAATCTGTAACTGTAGAAGATTTCAGTATATCTATAATATAAATCTATATTTATATATAGATCTAATCTCTAATCATCGGTAGGCTTACACTGACAGGTTCTAGAGTCACATCAGTACTGGCCCTAAAGTTTTTAAGTATGCTAAGCCTAAAGATAATATATAATGATATAATAATGCATACACTGTTTAGTCTTACTTACTTAATTAGCTATAGCTTCTAAAATATTTGCAAGATCTTAAAAAAATGACTGTTAACTTACCACTAAAAGAGTGAAAGTGAATATAAACCCTACTAACAAGCAAGGGTTAGTAGCGTCATAAAAGACCAACATAAACTTCAGCCAACACTATGCCCCTATGGCCACCTGTTAAGTACAGGGCTGATTGACCTACACATCAAACGACACACTGATGGTCATTCTAGTTAAATGAAAACATTTTGAGTACATTATATTTGCAAAATGATGAGCTATTACTGTATAAAAAATTAAAGTAAAAAAAATCTTTTAATAACTTCTAAAAAAATTGCAAGGTTTCTTTTTATTTTATTGTCCAATGCAAGAAATTTTTCATTTTTAATCTAATTTTTAAAGAATTTAAGTTTAGACATTTTAAAATGATTAATTGCCAGTGCTCTACAAAAAGGTTTAAACTGTTTTTTTATGAAGTTTATTAAACTTGTACTCATTAAATTTTAGCAAATATTTTTCTGCGCAGTGCTATTCTCATTTATGATTTATACAAATTAACTATGTGATGTATATATAAATAACTATTTAAATATAGTAGAATTATAATTAAACAAAATAAAACACACTGATTTGTTTTGTTTGTGATTTTTGCGCTCATGTGATGACAAATTCACATATTTGTATTTTTTGTCGAGGCTTTTTTTATGTATTAATTCAATTTTTTTCAAAGGTTTTTTTGTTTGGTCTGTGAAGTTTCAACCCCATATCTTAAAGACTTTTTATGATACAGTTAATTAAAGTTCAACTGTCAGTTGTTTTGGTCACATGTTTTTTTTTTGCTTTACAAAGACTAAAGAAGGTTTATTTTTGGTCACTAAAAATTTAATAACTTCCCTCATAATTAACTCAGCAATATAAAATTGGTATCACGGGTAAGCATTTCTCAAGCTCTATCTAACTAAACAGGTTCCATTGCACTGTGATCATTTTGAAATTTTTATCAAAGTACCTACCTATGGCCACCTGTTAAGTACAGAGCTGATTGACCTACACATCAAACTACACACTGGTCATTCTAGTTAAATGAAAACATTTTGGGGGTCAACCATAACAAGAAAAACATAAAAAATACTTAAAAAAAAACAAATTAGATAATATCCTTTTGGAATTTTTATATATACCATTGCTCACTAACTTTGCTTTTTTATGTAGATGTATTTGCTGTTTGTTGATAAAATTGATTATACTATATTCCTTGCCATTGTCAAATGATGTGAACTCAAATAGGGAAATGTTTGTAACTCAATAAAAGCAATATATGCATATATCTTCAAAATACATATTTTAGTTGACAGTGTGATTGTATCAATTAGTTTGGATGAGTAATGTAATTAAATTTGTAATAGATCTAGAACAGCAACAATAAATCTGTGCAAATAGAAATATTTTTTACAAATTGTTGTTGTTTAGCACTATTTCATGCTTTTATCAATACATTGAAAATGTTGGCTTTTTTTTTTCTTCTCGTGCATTATAAGAACCTAAATTAAATGAAAATTTATAACTTATCTGCATTGTAAATCTGCTATTTTGTTGAATGATATTACTTTTTAGTAGGATTAAATTACAGTTCTTTACATTTGATTAATGATAATTAAGATTTTAGGTTATAAGTCTTTGCTTGATATTGCACTTTTGTTTTTTATCAAAATATTTAATTGCAGATCTTTTCATTTCATTAGGTAAATTACCCACCATATTTTTTTGAATGCCTTTTGGCTGCATCTGTAGAAGATTGCAGAGGCTGTGCACAGATAGGAGATGGTGTCATCATATTTAAACTTGTCAAAAAATGTCCAGGTTTTTGGAAAAACCTACATTCCAGTGATTCAAGTATGTGTGTAATATATTTAAAAAAAAAGAATTTGATCAATAAGATAATGAGTCACTAACTTTGCCCTTTTATGTAGATGTATTTGCTGTTTGTTGATAAAATTGTCTATACTATATTCCTTGCCATTGTCAAATGATGTGAACTCTAATAGGGAAATGTTTATAACTCAATAAAAGTGATATATGTATTTATCTTCAAAATAAATGTTTTAGTCTACAGTAGTGTAGGTTCAAATTAAAGTCACTTTGGCTTAGAATAAAGTTAAAAACACACATGCATGCACGCACACACACACACGTGCGTGCACACACACATATATATATATAGTAGCTCTGGCTCCAGCCGAATATCCAGTCATTTTTCACTATCCGCCTTTAGCTTTCAGATAGTTGGCCAGATAGTAAATTGCACTGTAGTATCTACCTGACTTGCTTATTTGTCCATCACATTGAGTTTAGATGTCACATCTTATGAGGAAACTGAGTTTGCTTACTTGGGGATAAATCTCAATTAGGGGACTGTAGTACACAAACTACAAAAGTATATGACTATATTTCATTAATAATGGTAACAACTAAATTAAACAAAAAAAATAACTTAAGTTTAAACTAAAAATAAAGTAGCTGAACTAAAAGTTGATAACCAATTGAAAAAAAAAAGTTAAACTAAACTACAAAAATAATTAAACTTTGAGAACTTTTCATAATTTTATGTATGGTTTGTTTGGTCTAGACCTAGCTAATCTACCTGACTATTTCTAATTCTTTTATCATTGTAGATGTGTTTCTCCAAAATAAAATCACATTCTTGCAAAAATAAAAAAAAAACAAAGATGTGTTTTGCCTTGAGTGAAAACCTTTGGAAAACAAATGCTAATTTCATAATTTTATTGACTTATTATATAACAGGAAACCTTAGAGTAAAGTTTAAAATGTCATAAAAGAAATTGATTCAAATTTTTACATGTACATCTTGACTAGTAACCAAAAAAAAATAGGCTGGATTGTTAAGAAACATTTGACCTTTGTAACTAATAGAAGGGTAGAAAAGATCTGTTAATAAAATACCATTTGTTGCTAATGAATAAATCTAAACCAATAAATATGACCTACAATGCTTCAGATTCCAACTGTAACAGCCACTATCAGTATCAACCCATAGATGCCAGGAGAAAAGCGGTCAGTGACCCTTAAAATAAAAGCCTGATGGTCTGAAATACATGAACACATACATCAACCCCGAATACCACCCAGATTGCAATTAACCTTACCAATAGATTGCACTTAACCTTTGAGAGATGAACATTAGTTGAATATACATTTACATATTCTATGTTTACCATCCCACACAGCTCTTTAAAGTTGGTGGACTCATACATACACACACAACCTCACACAGATTAACTTGGGTACAGGGAGGCCTATCTGTTAATAAAGGCTGTTCAACTTAAAATCATCAAACAGTAATAGAGTTTAAAACAATAAGCTAATAAGAGTAAAAAAAAATAATATGAATATAATATGTTATTTAGAAGTTTAATATTCAGTTGTGTAAGTTAATTACTGTATTTTTGTGCTCTAGTTTTACAAGTTTTTACTAACAAATGGAAGTTGCAGGGTTTACTAAATTTATTTGACTCATAACAGAAACTATGGACTTAGAAGTAGGTCTTTATACTTGCTATAGTTTGCTGCGTGGTTGTAAAAGGTACATTGGAAATCTATGTACAAACATATTATTTTAAAAGTGAAGGAAACAAATAGTAACTATGAAAGTACTTTATGAGTCTTTATGTACTGTTAGTTTACACCAAGCCACACTTTTCACATGCAGGGTATATAAGTGTGTGGATTGTACGTTTTTGTTTTCACTTATTTTGTAATTTGTGCAGATTATACACATGTGCAGGTTATATGCATATCTAGGGTATATGCTTGAAAATATATAACAAGACATGAAGGTATCCGGCTCTGGCTTTGGTCAGATTTCATATATTACTATCCAGCCATATCTGGCTCAGGCAGACTATCAAAATGTACTATCCTGTGCAACTCTAAAATATTTAATAGTGTTCTCTTTTGAAAGAACATCTGTAATAAGATAAACGCTAGAATAAATAGAAATACATCTGTTGTAATTAATGAATAGTATTAATTAGTTTAAAGTAGCTTTATTTTATTTTTTACTTATTTCAAAATGAATTTTGTTCTTAACATAGACAACAAGGAAGTCATGAAAAATAAAAGGGATGAAGCTTTATTAAAATACCAGAAAAGATTAGAAGATGAAGCTAATGAAAAAAATGATATCAAAAGAGAACATGGAAAAACAGCAGTGAATGAGATGTTAAAGGTAAACCTATTGACATCCATAAATATTTTGTTGTTGAAGAAAGACTTATAGGATATAGATTGGTTTATAGTTTAGAGATATAATATATAGGTTAGGTATATATATATATATAAATAGCTTGAAATAAAGTTTTATAAATATTAATAATTATTGGTATGCATATGATCACTTACTTATATGAAGTTAAAGTTAATATTTGAAGTATTTTATAAATAGATTGAACAACTTGAACGTGACAGAATTGCTAACATTAAAGATGAAGAAAGGAAAAGAGCCACTGAAGCTTTGGAGAAATGGAAAGAGGAACAAAGAAGTTTGGCAGAGAAGGTAAATTATGTAATGTTTTTTTTATATATTGTCTTTTGTGTTGGCCAATTAATTACCAGTATGTTTGTATTGTTAAGAATATAATTACTGCGTTCAACTATTCATGTGAAAAACATAATAAAAGTTACTCTTGTTGAGAAGCACCACTTTTAACTGTTACTTTGAAGTCTGTAAGTGGTAATAAGCATTTAGTGTTTTCTTTTTTCTTTAATTTCTAAAAAAAAAGTCAGGTATCCAATAAAACTGGGTAGAATCAGAGATGTCTTAAAAATAAAAATCATAGTCTACAGTGGGATTCTAGTTTGAGTCACCTTGGCTCAGAATATAGTTTTAACAATATAATTAATAAAATATTCTTTATAATAAAATTCTTTTAACACAGGAGAAAGAAAAACTTCTTGCAGAAAACAAAAGCAAAACACAGCACAGCAAAAAAAGTAAAGTAATTTCTTTGCATACTGTAATATATATTTCTTTACATAGTGAGATATAATATTATGTATTAAATTTCATTAGGTATTTCATTAGTGGGAAGCGCGCATGTTTTAGAGGCTAATACGCTAAAACTTGGCTTGGCTACCTAGGAAGGGGGCTCGATGTTTGACACCCAACTCAAGTTGAGTTGTTTTTACCTAAAGGCAGCACGGAGAAACCTTCTCCCAGCTACTCCCTCTCCCCCCCTCCCCCCCAACTGGTCTACAAATGAGATGAACCATAGAGCTGAGCATGCTATCAGCATATAAGCATGAAAGTAGCGCTATATAAAAGCTCTAATTTATTTCTTTTATTAGGTATATAATATAATATATGTAGCCAGATCTTGAATTACAGTGATCCTTCATTTATTGTGGTGGATGCCTTAAAAAAACACCAGTGATAATCCAAATCCATGAAGTAGAAATGTTATATTTATTTATACACTATATTAAGGCTTTACCCCTTATGAACATAGGTACTGTACTAATGTAAAGTAAACAACATACAGTAATTATAAAACTACTACGTAAACAAAGCTCTTTTTCTTTCTCGCACATATGCACTAAGCCAATCAGGTGGTGCTAGGACACAATGCGAGCAACAATGTGTTGTTTATACATTTTGGGATTTATTCTTGTAAAAATTTTCAATATATATATATTTCCATTGATTGAATGTCAAAATCCTCAAAAAAAAGCAAAGATCTGCAAATTATTGTTTCAAAGAATTCCTAATAAAAAAGTGTAAAACAGCAAAAAGCAAGATAAGTGAAGCATGAAGTGGCAATGGATCACTGTAAATAATTAGGCTTGGAAAATGTTAATAGTAAGTTAAATAATTTTTTTTTTCCAATTGATTGCAGAAAAACCTGGCAGCATTTTTGAAAGTGAACCAAAAGATAAATCTGGAATAGTAAGAGAGACTGGAAATATCACAGTGAAACACACACCTCGTGTTTTTCCAACACCAACCAGAGAGTCACAAGCAGAACAAGAAGAAACAGTAAGCTAGTGTATATGTGTGTGGGGGGGACTGAGAACAAATATTGCAACACTATGTGTATTAATTAGAAAAATTAGTTTTGTTTTCAAATTACTAACCATAAATTATAGGATCTACTAACTCATAGTCTATAACAATATCCAAACAAATCTAATTAAAAGTGATTCTCTTGATCTTCTTAGTGGCTGAAAAAACAAGCTGAAGCAAGGAATGCCATACAACTTTCAGTAGACAATGATTTAAGTGAAAAAGAAAAAAATCCCCAGTGGTTGTTAGATAAAGGAAAGTAAGTTAACTTTACTTTTGAAAATGTGCTAAGATTTTCATTTATGAATCTGAATGGAATAAAATTTACTCAAAATTAAATTTAATCAAATTTTTCATGCAATTCGTCATACATTATTAACGTTTTCATTTCCAATGACTTTGTCCATTACTTATTGGACAGTCAATTTTTTTTTCTTCAGTCTTTTTTTTTAAGAATTAAGAGAAGATAATTATTATTGATCCAATCAAATGGAAATTCAGTTTGACTACAAAGTAGTTTTATTTATTTAGTAGATTTTGTTATTACATATGTTTGTGTGTGTGCATATGTGTTGATTGTGCTAAGAACCAATGTTTCAGTGCAAATGATGAATAATATGATCATTAATGAATCTACACACCTGCCATCATGAAAACAAATGGCCGATGCATAACAAACTACATTGAGCCTATCAACATATGGATGAAATGAATCAAATGCAGCCGTAGAAGAGAATCCTAAGTTTAAAGAAAGAGGACCAACTGACTTCCCATTGTACTAGAGTAACTAGACAATGTTACCTGTTACCTGTTTAAAACCTATCCCTTAGTCTGTGGATCATTGGGGCAGCAAGCAAGACTTGTAGACCGTCTTTCTCCATTCCTCTCTATCCTTTGCCCTGTTCAGAACTTCTTTCAATGGTAGGCCCATCCATTCTTTTATGTTGTCTTCCCACTGCTTCCTCTGTCTGCCTCTTCTTCTTTTTCCTGGTACTGTTCCCTGAAAAGTACATAGGAGTGTGTGTTAAAGCACATAGGATCCCAAGTCATCAAGTGCTGGTTGTGTGTGTGTTTGTTAAAGTACATAGGATCCCAAGTCATCAAGTGCTGGTTGTGTGTGTGTGTGTGTTTGTTAAAGTACAAAGGATCCCAAGTCATCAAGTGCTGGTTGTGTGTGTGTGTGTGTTTGTTAAAGTACATAGGATCCCAAGTCATCAAGTGCTGGTTGTGTGTGTGTGTTTGTTAAAGTACAAAGGATCCCAAGTCATCAAGTGCTGGTTGTGTGTGTGTGTGTTTGTTAAAGCACATAGGATCCTAAGTCATCAAGTGCTGGTTGTGTGTGTGTGTGTTTGTTAAAGCACATAGGATCCCAAGTCATCAAGTGCTGGTTGTGTGTGTGTGTGTGTGTTTGTTAAAGTACAAAGGATCCCAAGTCATCAAGTGCTGGTTGTGTGTGTGTGTGTTTGTTAAAGCACATAGGATCCCAAGTATCAAGTGCTGGTTGTGTGTGTGTGTTTGTTAAAGTACAAAGGATCCCAAGTATCAAGTGCTGGTTGTGTGTGTGTGTGTTTGTTAAAGCACATAGGATCCCAAGTCATCAAGTGCTGGTTGTGTGTGTGTGTTTGTTAAAGTACATAGGATCCCAAGTCATCAAGTGCTGGTTGTGTGTGTTTGTTGTTTCCCTTATCCTCTGTATTGTTTAGTAGTAATGAGAAGTAGACAATAGAAGCCAAACTAAATTTCAATTTGTTTGGACTAATAAAGAAATCTTATCTTATCTTATTATCTTGCTCCAGTTATGTTTCTATTGTTATATTTTCAGTTCCTACTTTTCGTCTGGAGATTTCCAGTCTGCAATCAATGCTTACACTAGTGCCATTCATTTAGCTCCCAAATTACCAACGTATCCTTTTGTTGTTCAAGTAGTTGATTCCGTTTTAATATGTGTATGACTTATCAATACGTTCCTAGAAAGTCAGATGTTATGTGCTAATACAACTAAACTTCATTTGTTTTATCTTTTAAAATTTTATGAAGGAAAGATTTCTTTAACAAATTAGACTTTATTCCAACAGAGGAGCATGTCATCTGAAGTTAAATAATCTATTCAAGTGTATTGAAGATTGCTCTAAGGTAAATAAATGAGCTAATCAAATATTGGATTAGTGAAAAAAACAACACTATTTTCTTATCCCCAAACAAAAATTTATTTCATGTTATATATATCCTTTA
The DNA here is from genome assembly GCA_021533235.1 of Biomphalaria straminea. NCBI lineage: Eukaryota > Metazoa > Mollusca > Gastropoda > Planorbidae > Biomphalaria > Biomphalaria straminea. The sequence goes on from JADKLZ010000003.1 coordinate 31,756,878, forward strand.
GTCCTGATGATCATTTCATGGAAATTAAATAAATGCATTAGCTGTGGTCAGAACTATGTCACCCATTACATCAGCCCCCCCCCCTCCATGCTGCTGATGTATCCAAAGAAACAGCAAGTGTCAATACAGTTTGGAGTCAGTGATGTTGCAGGCTGTCAGGGTGTGGTGCTGGGTGCTGCCAACTGCCTTAGGGCCGCCAGCTCCTGATTTTTATCAAGGTTGACTCTTGAAGCCTTTCCCATGATTGGGTATAGCTGCAAGGCAACAGAGGTTTGAATTCAGAGTTTTCCTTCTCCTGGGTGGGTAGCCAGCCATGGCTAACGAGCATCTACAGCCTGAAGCTTACTGGTTTAGGTACCAGTTACTTGCCTTTGCCCCTTCTCCTGTTAGTGAAAACAGTTCCGCTGGACTCAAAATCTTAGCTACACGTGAAGGCTAGATGTTTGTCAGAAGCTATTTGAGATGCATGCCATTAAGAAGCATTTATATAGGTAGTGGAGTGCTTATATCCATTACCACCTACTGATCTTACTAATAATAAATTTTCCATTAGTTACATTATGGGCACGACATGGTCTAAATTGTGCCAATGTGCCAAAAAAAAAATCAAATATTAGTTACATTATTTTCTCTTTAAAAATTGTGGTCACTTAACATTTAAACAAAAGGCTTATTCAATTTAGTTATGATATTTTGTTGCTATATATAGTTTTTTTTTTAAATTTTGCAGGCACTTGATTTAATGTATCCACCTGTTCAACAAAATGCTTCTAGTAGAGCCAGGGCATTAGTACGACGAGGGACAGCTTTCTGTATGCTAGAGATGTACATTGAAGGTTGGAATTTTGGTTTTTACATATTTTTTAAAAACTTAACCAGAGTAGCCTAAGCAACATTGTCTACATTCAACTAGATCTAACAACCACCCAACACTGCAACACTATACACTGTTTAGCTGAGCTCTATAAACACTCACTATGAACTGTATAGCTGAGATCTATAAACACTCATACACTGTTCAGCTGAGATCTATAAACACTCACTATCACTGTTTAGCTGAGATCTATAAACACTCACTATGAACTGTATAGCTGAGATCTATAAACACTCACTATGAACTGTATAGCTGAGATCTATAAACACTCACTATACACTGGGTTTGCTGTTAATAAAGACACTTTTGTTGACTTTCTCTTACAATATTGTCAAATGATACAAACATATTGAATGCCATTTTTTTTCTCACCAGGTTTAAAGGATTATGAGGCAGCCTTACTTATTGACCCAAAGAATCAAGCTATTCAATCTGATGCTCAGAGAATAAGAAAAGTAATTCAAGCTTCTGAACCAGTTTAAATAGTTGTCTTCTAGAATCAGAGAATGCATTTACTCAGGAGGAGGAAATATTAAATTAGACACAAACTTTTCTTTTGTTTTTATTTTCTTTTGAATAGTTTTGGGATTTTCTTCAGAATAGAAGATTAGCCCTAGCCAGTCCTCCTAGCCAGACATCAGGGGCAACAGTTAGGGCTAGATTTAGGCACCATTGTGATGACACTTTGGGCAGTCTGGGATGCATACCACATGACAGGGGGCAGCCATACCAAGAAGGCTGCCATTACTAAATCAAATCATCCGTACACACAGTTACATTTGGCACTAAGTAGTTAGAAATAAAAAAAAACTGAGTTGAATCAAAACTGTCCTTTACCTCACCCCTATTGATACAATGCTGCTTCAACTGTTTCTGTTTTTCAAACTTTCTCCCATCGGTATTATTAGGAGTGTTTTTTTTTTTAAGTTTTCAACATTCCTTCAGAAATAAAAATGATAACATTCTAGTCAAACCTGCAGACAGAGAGGGCAGGGTTAGAACCATAGACCAGGCAGCCTTCAGCAACAATTAGTTTAGTTTTGTAGTGTCATACATTCAACAATAGTTTGTTTAGTTTTGTAGTGTCATACATTCAACAATAGTTTGTTTAGTTATGTAGTGTCATACATTCAACAATAGTTTGTTTAGTTTTGTAGTGTCATACATTCAAGAATAGTTTGTTTAGTTTTGTAGTGTCATACATTCAACAATAGTTTGTTTAGTTTTGTAGTGTCATACATTCAACAATAGTTTGTTTAGTTTTGTAGTGTCATACACTCAACAATAGTTTGTTTAGTTTTGTTGTGTCATACATTCAACAATAGTTTGTTTAGTTTTGTAGTGTCATACATTCAACAATTGTTTAGTTTTGTAGTGTCATACATTCAACAATAGTTTGTTTAGTTATGTAGTGTCATACATTCAACAATAGTTTGTTTAGTTTTGTAGTGTCATACATTCAACAATAGTTTGTTTAGTTTTGTAGTGTCATACATTTAACAATAGTTTGTTTAGTTTTAGATTTGTCTGTGGTACCTTTAGGACAAGTCCAGTAAATGCGGCTGAAATAATGGCTAATGTAGGTCCACTAATCGTTAGGCGGGAAAGGTCAATACTGACCTGCTTTGAGCGATATAAAAGGCTGGACGAATACCTCCCAGCTAGAAAACTAGTGGATGTTTGGAGATGCAGAAGACGTATCAAGATGCAGTCTTTTATGCACCATGCCACTAGACTATCTGATAAAGCTGGCCTCTCCACCAACCGACAAAACATTCAACGTTTTCACCCCCTTCCCCCTTGGTGTCGCCCAACGATCCCAGACGTACGACTGAAACTGGCAGATCGTAACGCCACTAAGCAAAATCGCTCATCTAACGACCTCCTAATAATAGCACTGGAGACCATTAATGCTTTCAAGCCCTGTGCTATTTTTGCATATACTGATGGGGCGGCATTGTTGGATTCTGAAAGAGCAGGCTATGGAGCCTACATCGACTTTCTTGGCTCCCACTCAGTTAAAATCTTTGGACCATGTGGTAGTGTTTGCAGTTTTGATGCAGAGACCATGGCAGTCTGTGAAGCCCTAAAGGTCATTGACTCACAACTCGGCGAGGGACATTTGAGGGCAATACGGATTGTTGTGGTCACTGACTCAAAACCTGTACTACAGGCTTTGCAAAGCCCTGGACCATGGCCCCCCAATATCGACACTGTCATCATGGCCTCACACAACATGAAGCAGCGCTATGGCATTCCTGTGATAATGCAGTGGGTACCAAGTCACATAGGTGTGACTGGTAACACTATTGCAGACTCCTTGGCCCACCAGGGAGGACAAATTCCACCAACTGAACAGGCTGTAAGTTTTCACAATGCCCTAGCTACAATTCAAAAAACTGAAATGGAAAAGTGGTTTGAGTGCTGGGATAAGTCCCAAAAAGCCCGTGGAGTCTGGGAGCGCATGAGGCGCCCTGACCGCACTTCCTCGTGGTGGAGGCTGTCCAGGCCTGAGCAAGCTGTTATAGCACAGTGCAGGACAGGCCACTGTCCTGTTGGCTCATACTTTTCACGGTTATGGCCAAATTTTGACTCACGTGCCTCATATTCTGTTTGACTGCCCCAGACTTGCTGATCTTCGTCTCGACAGTTCTGGGAAACCAAAACTTCTCGACCTGTATGGTGACGCCTACGCACTACGCAAGACAGCAGGGTTTCTGTCCAGGGCTTTTGCAAGAGAGGATTTAAGCCTCTCAAGCCCTCACTCAAATGGAGTTTGATGATGATGATGATTAGTTTTGTAGTGTTCAACGTTGATAGCTCCCAGTAGAACAACGATATGTTGTAAGAGCCTATGAATATGTACAAATGGGAAAGAAAATCAAATGTAGAGAAATAAAGTATTATAATGTCATTTCAGCCATCCATTCGTCTCTTTTTAAAGTCATTTGTTGGAGTGAGCTCGCACCCTCTCCCATACACAAAGATCTATCCACATTCTCCTCACCAAGTTGTAGCACCATTTTGATTGTGTGGACATTGTGTATTTAAGTACCTACTTAGTGACAAGGTGTGAGACGGTCACAGCAATCCTCACAGCTTGTATTCAAGGCATGTCCAACGCTGTTGGTCTATTACTGTTTCGCACAAGATTTCAACAAACAAGGGAAATAATCACACGCTTTGTGTATTGACATGTGGTGGTATGTGTTTATTCAAGCAGTCCTCCCAGTTTAGCTGACCAAAGCTCTAGTAGTCAAGACATCCCAGCATGGCTTTTCTTCTTCATAACTTACTTGTTAAAGTAATCTCTACTCGTTAAATTAATACCTACTTGTTAAAGTAATCTCTACTTGTTAAATTAATACCTACTTGTTAAAGTAATCTCTACTTGTTAAATTAATACCTACTTGTTAAAGTAATCTCTACTTGTTAAATTAATACCTAC
>JADKLZ010000003.1:31788749-31799761 GCA_021533235.1 Biomphalaria straminea
ATATAGTATGTACATGTATATTATATAGTATGTACATGTATATTATACATTTTCCCACCACCTTTTTTTTTAAATGTGAAGACTATTTTTGACTCTATTGTGAAAGCACATTGCAAACATGTTAAACCGGTCACGCCAAAACATCTTGCTTCGACTCATAATACCTTGCAGCGTTTACAGATGTAAAGATATTTTTTTGAAAATGTTACAAAAGTGTTATGGACAAGGCATAAATGTGTATGTGAGAGAGGGAGGGAGATAGAGAGGGAATAGGAGAGAGAGAGAGTGCACAAAAAACTCTAAAAATGATCATTTTATTACAAAAAAATGTAGGTCAGTGCAGAAGTCTCCGGTGTTGATAACAATGCAGTCACAGAATGGGCTGATAACATTCAGATTCATTTGCAAAAGTTCACTAAAGTCATTTCATTGTTATACTAAAACACTGCAAGTGTCGTACCATTTAGTTTGTTATGTGCAAAGTCGTGGGAAAGTCTATCATTCTGTCACACAAATGTATTTCTTGATGTCATAATTCCAGAATTCATTTATTTTGTCCTGTTTACAAATGTTGATAGAAACCGAGTTCCATTAGAAATTGAATAAAATTGATTCCTATAACAACTCCAGTTTCTTTTTTCTTACCTCATAATCGTTTTGCTTATTAGTTATGCTAATATTATAAAAGTGTTTTATCCACTTTTTTTATCTTTTGTTTCTTGGAATTTGAACCTTGAAGTTAAAAAATAGCCAAAGAAGTCTTCACTTTTTAAAAATCTCTTGTTTCTTGGGGTTTAAACCCTGAAGTTTAAAGAATAGCCAAAGAAGTCGAGAATTTTTTTTGTTCAGCTACTTTATTTCCTGAATATGCTCTTAGACAATGCGTCACCAGCAATGTAAGCATTGGATGAAAGTAGCGAAATAGTTTGCTCAGAACTCGGACTACTAGATCTAGATTTCAGAATGAAAACGCCAAAAGCTAGAGACAGCTGAAATCATGGTATGTTTGGAGCTTCCCTTGGAAGGTTGGACAGTTGGACTTGTATTGGCTGGTGACTTGATGATGGTCATCGGAGTGTAGGACTTTTCACTGGAGTGCGACTTGGTACCTGCACCTGATCCAGCTGTAGCTGTGGACTTATCACTACTCTGCTGAGTTTGAGATGCTTCATGATCAGTAGCTACAGCTGTGTGCGAGCGTTCACTGTCAAATTTCACTTCTGTCGATACTTCGCCGTCTTTTGGACCGTTACAGCCGTAGTTAACAATCAATTCTGGTGACATCATTGTATTTCGATCTTGTGAGCAGGCGTCACTCGGCCTTGAGAAGTAGACACTGTCACGCTTACTTCTGTGTAAGTCACGCAGAGCGCAGCTCCAGTGCCAGGGTAATGTCGTAATCATCACACGATACACAGATCTGTATTCTGCCCTGAAAAAGGCGTAAACCATTGCGTTAAACAAAGAGTTCCCGAACGTCAGCAACAAAGCGAAACATTTGAAAATCTCCACGAACTTATCCGAGGCATAGCTGTAGTATTTAAAAGGTGCAATTAACAAATAGGGAAGCCATAGAAGGATAAAGAGAAACATCAGAATGGAAGTAACCTTCACGTTGGCTTTCGAGGTTTTGATGGTTTCAGTGATCACACTTTGAGGCATTTTTCTGCATATTGCCACCGTCGACTGCCTTCGGATGATAAAAATAATCTGCACGTAAAGCACCGTTGAGACAAAAATACTTGTCACAGACGGCGCTATAACAAGAGCTCGGACATAAAACTGGGGAAGAGTTCGGTAAAAGTTACACCGCAAAAAGAGATCTTGTTCTGTCTCGTCATAGTTATTCCAACCTAGTGAAGGCAACACAGCCAGAACGATCATTATGATCCACAGCAGCACCATCGCCACAGCTGTTCTCTCCACTGTCACGTACGTTCTGTAATGCAGAGGCCACATGACCGCAATGTAACGGTCGAGAGCAATGCAAAAGAGGCTCATGAGGGAGCAACCTGCGCCGAGGATCGTCGACGAGAACCAGGCGAGGCAAGCATACTTGTGGCTGTAGATGAGCTCTCGCGTGGCCGTCATGTAACTGAGAACATACATGGGCAGACTGAAAAGTCCTTCTATTAAGTCAGCCACGGATAGACTCAGTAGGTGTATGTTATTATTGTTATAGAAACCTGGGTACAGCATGATGCCCCAGAACACAAACATATTGGAGATGCTTATCAATGGGATGTAACATATACAGACCCCAACAAAAATTTTATGAACCAATATAACATCTTCATCAAACAGGTGCTCAAAGCTTTGATTTTTCAACGGCTTATCTTTTTCCAGAAAAATGAAATCATAAACGTCCCGCATGTCACCGTGCAGAGTTGTCTAGGAGATATCATCTCTAAAGATCTTTGAGAACTGTCATCACAGAAAGTCCTTGTGTGGTATCATCTTTAAGAGCATTTGATTCTATTTCTAATGTCTGTAGCGAAGTCTTAAACGTTTTCAAGTCTTGCCCCTTTCATATTTAAGTTTTGAAACAAAAAAATGACTGAAAAATTCTGAAGTTTTTTAGAGAACATAGTGATCAAAAGATGCAGCCAGTGAAGTATTCAACAGTTCTTTAGACTTACAGTGATGTCGAGGAGATCAACCTTTTCGAAAATAGAGCAAACAGAACTATCAAATACAGATCTAGGATATTACACTTTGACTTTTTTGTAGGTAATTTTGTTAACGTTTAATACTAAAAACTTTAAGTGTGTAATAACGACAAAAAAATGTGTAGATTTTAAAACTGTATGGCTACTTTTGGCGGAAGTAGATCTAGCCCTTGTTTATTTTTAAACTTTTCTTTTAAAAAAATGTACTAAGACGATGATTAAGGAAACAATTTTTTTATTCTGAAATTCTAATAATATCACCAAATTCCAGTCCATAAAAACTAGCAAAAAATAGATTCATTTAATTATTAAAAAAACCATGGAACTATACTAATATGTGCTAATACTACTTTAATAGTAGACAAGAAACGGCCCATTAGAGTTAATACCAATATCAAAGAAGACACGTACACTGCTTTATGCCTCTGCCAATCTAAATAGAAACTATCTGATATAAACTTTTTGCATCGCATGTAAATTTTGAGTGAGTCTGATGTGGATGTATATTTTGGTTTTCTATAACTATAATGCTTTGTTTGGTGTGACGCACACATTGTAAGACAAATTTCCTTAGGGATAATAAAGATTATGATTATTATTACACAATGTGTGAAAATGCTGCAGTTCTGCAATCAGGAAATGTATCTGAGGACACTGGAGGACTACAAAGAATTTGTCTTACCTCTCGTCTCTAGCAGTCAAAATAATATTAATTCAAATTTATAATAAAAATAATAATGAATATCTATAATCCTGGAGGAAATTAGTTTTACAACAGAGGCATTACATTACTCAGAACAAAACAAAGCAACGATGTTTAAAGTTCGTGCACTACTTTCACTCCAACAGAACATTTACATTACATTTACATTTACATTAAAAATAACTTCATTGTGTATGTTTGGGATGGAAGTAATTCTAATGTAACATTTGATTGACGAACCAGGACCCAATGACTAGGAAACTAAACACACATAGAGGATCAAGATATCAGTGCGCGGTTTCAAGCGTAGATGTTGCTCAAATAATCTTTACAGCAAATAAGCGAGAGTTTTTTAAAAGTCGTAGGTTACTTCCGGGCTTCATTTTGTGACTCTTACTTTGATGTGTTTTGTTTTATACAATCTCTGTAAATGACTGAATGCCTTGCAATACTCCTTTTATTTCTTAAAGCTAGATCTACTTTGAGACAGACTGCGGTCACGTGTCTCTCTAGATGTAGAGCAATGCTAGAGAATAGATTACTTTACACAGACCGGTAAAATAGTTTATGAACTCAAACTGTTTTGTTTTTCCAGGAACCTGTTAAAGTGAAAGAAGAAACTATTAGGAAACATTAGAATTATATGTAAGGCTTTTTACGGTCGACTCTTCTACAGGCCTGTTTGTATTATTGAACTAGTGAACTATTAGGAAACATTAGAATTATATGTAAGTCTTTGTAACGGTCAACTCTTTTGTAGGTTTGTTTGTATTATTGAACTATTAGGTCTAAATATACAGGACGAATGTCTATTCAAATGACGACACATAAGCTTTAGTACAGATCTATATTTTAAAATTAGAAAAATCACTCAAACATCTTATCTTCAATATTATATTCATAGACCTACTACTAGGCTACTATTCTCTAATGGGGCATAAACGGGGACTAAACTAGCCTTCCGTAGTTCTGTCTTCCCTGACCCCCGGCTACCCTTCTGCCTGACCTCCCCTTGACTTTTTTACTCTCTATAGTATGGGCAACAAGTTGTCCTCCCCCCATGTACAGATAAATGAAATCTGCTACATGAAATTTTCTAACATCTACTAATGACAGTAACAGCCCTATTTCATTTCTCATGTACATCTAGAATTAAAGATTTTGTGTGTTTTTTTTTTCAATAAAGGTCTATAGCTAGAATGAAAAGGTTTCATGCATTGTGTAGAACAAGGATCTACAATTTCATTTCTTATGTAGAATCAGAATTTGTCATGGTCCTAGCCGGGGAGGGGGGGTCAACATCCCTTCCGAAATTTGTTGCTTTTTATTGGAGGAGAGAATTGAATGTTAAACCAAATCTTACTCCAGCCATGGGTGGATTGATGCTAAACTCCCCTTTTTCGGTAAAAAAATTTAAAGCAAATTAAAGTCACCAAATTCCATGAACGTAGCCATGGGGGGAAGGAGTTGAGTTTAACCCCCACCCCCTAAAGGAAAACTACAGTCTCTAAATTAAAGAAATGTAGCCAAGAGTATTTTAAGGTTAAAACTCCATTCCAATAAAAAGCAAAGCTAAGCTAATTATATAAGAGTAGCTAAGGGGGTTTTGAGTTTAAGCCCGCGCCCCAAAAACACTTTAAAAAAACAACAACAAACAAACCGATGAATAACTATTTACCAAATTCCATGACCGTCAGAGCACTGGCGGCCTTAGCAGTACGCGGGGGCCCTGGACGAGTGTCATATGCGGGGCCCTGAGCCTATATATACCGTACCACATCACGCTAACGGGTTCTTCCCTCTTTAACAATGTAGACTTTATTTTTAAATAAAAAAAAAAGTAACTTACGAAGGTACTATTGGCTTTTCACGAATTACATATTGTATTGTGATGCTCTGCGCAACAGATTTCGTCTTTTAAGGTTAATATACGTAACTAATGATTCAGAAATATTTCGCATGAAAAATCAACAAAACTAGATAATACACATTTCTGCTTCCTACACTGGAGTCAGAAAGTAACTATTAATTACGGAGGGAGAGCCAGAACACTTGCAACAACCAAATAGTTGCCTAGACAGTCACATGCGGATTCCTTCACGGAACTTTCCTAGCTTTTCGCTTTGCACTAATAATAATATTAATCTTCTCTCCCGATGCGCGGTCCAAATGCCGAAGCCAAATGGATGTTTTTTTTAAGAACTAGCTGTGAGATACAGTTGTCTCTTGATGTTCAGAGAAGGCTATACCAAGGGTTTTCAAAACAAATACTGAAAAAAAAAAATGCTCCCGCATTTTTAATTTTTTTTTTTGAAAATTTGTTTTTACACAACCACTCTATGTCTATACACAGTAGCCTAATGTGAAAAAAAAAAAAGATTACGTTATCGTCAAACTTTCTGGATGCTGATTGGCCGAAAAACCTTAAGTGGTTCAATCGTTATAGTAGGCGTCAACACTGACCTGTGACGTCGCAACCTGGGTAGACCAATACTGTTCGTAGCCAAAAAATAGTGTACGTCTATGAAATTAAATACCGCGGACACTTAATTTCCCTGAACATATCACGGTATACTATACTATTACTATCATCCTCGAAAGTCAAGAAAACGCTATAATTCTTTATTAATTTTCATTAAAAAATAAATTTGTCAAAAGTTGAATTTATGTTACAATATAAATAACTCATGACTCTTTCATATAGAAATAACATGACCATATTTATAACTTGTTTAAACTTCATCACTACCCGTTATCCTATTCAAATCCAATGCAACATATTCCACCTGCGAAATTAACGATGCTATTTGATCACTTCTGAATACTCGTTTTTATTGATGCAAAGATGAACAATAATAACCTCTAGAATTGACGGGTCATATAAGTTAGGGCGTATTTACCAAAACTAAACGGTATTTGAAACCAAATATGTCATGTTAAGAACTTGCATGGTAATTGATATCATATAGATGCCGGGAAGGCTTACAAAATACGATTAACAAGTCCTAGTCACTGAAAACTGATCTGTATTTCGAAGCTGAAGGTGGCAAGAAAATTTACCATCGCGGGTCCCCAATCGCAGGGCGTGGGGCGGTTGCTCTAATTGCACCCCCTAGGGCCGCTACTGATGACCGTAGCCAAATGGGTCAAGATGTTAAAATCCTACTTTCAATAGAAAAATAAACAGCAAGGCTAGAGTCATTACATTCTATGAGCGTAGCCACTAAATAACTATAGGAAAAGTAGTCAACAAATTCCATGAGTGTAGCCACTAAATAACTCAAGGAAAAGTAGTCAACAAATTCCATGAGTGTAGCCACTAAATAACTAAAGGAAAAGTAGTCAACAAATTCCATGAGTGTAGCCACTAAATTACTAAAGGAAAAGTAGTCAACAAATTCCATGAGTGTAGCCACTAAATTACTAAAGGAAAAGTAGTCAACAAATTCCATGAGTGTAGCTGAACTGAGTTTTGTGGTAAACATTTTCTCCCTCCAATAAAAAACTAAAGCTAAACTATAGTTACCAATATCTACCAGTCGCTGGGCTCCATTAATAAAGTGCATTAAATAGCAGATTTTAAATTTGACTAACAATTTCTTAATAGAAGAATATCAGGATAATGGACGTCCGAAAATTAAATCAACCCAAACATCTTCAAACTTCAACCCAAACATCCTTAAACTTCAATCCAAACATCTTCAAACTTCATTAAACTTCAAAAAAGAATATTCAAACTTCAACCCAAACATCTTCATATCTTCATACTTCAATCCAAACATCTTCAAACGTCAACCCAAACATCTTTAAACTTCAATCCAAACATCTTCAAACTAGAATCTAATTATTAATTTCTCTTGTTGATCGCATTAGATTAAAATCTGTTTTATTATTTCTGCAATATCATAACATACTTTGGATTACACAGTATCATTGTACAATTAACGCTTTGGCCATGACTAGAGAAGCTGTGATCCCTGGATAAAAACTGAACAATAACCTAAGCCACGACTGGTCCAAGCGCATGAGAGATATGAGAATTACCTCGAAGACCTCGTGGAAATGTTCGTAGAAGCGAATATACAAAGGGTAACGTAACTGGATGCTAGTGGGTTACATTGGAAATTCATTCCTTTCCACAAAGCGAGAGGTCTCTCTCAGGGATTGCGGTCTATTCATATCGACAATTCTCTCACGGAACTTGACTGTCACATATTTGTAGGCCTGATATTACTAAATTCACAGAAGTGTGGGTCTTTCCAGGGTTGGTGAACTGAAAAGGACTGATACTCCTACAAATACTAAAACAGATTTATATTAATATCTTAAAAACAAAAATGCTTTCATCTATTTTGAGTATGATACAAAGATTTGTTTAATAGCGCTTTTAGTTTCTGATTTCTGAAAGTCATAACACAAAATTAAAACAGTTTTTCATTTAATCAAGAAGATATTGTTTTTTTTTCTCTAGGACTTGAAGTAGATGGACATCTTGGACAGTGCGCTTGTTGTTGAAGAAAAGACAGACGAATTGAACGAGACTGTATCCATATTGGACGATGAAGCGGTCATTATCATGCACAGGATTTTTGTCTGGGTCATCAGTCTTTACATTCCCATCATCGTGACCACCAATACACTCGTCTTCTGGGGCATCGTCCTGTACCCGGGCTTCTATACTAGCAACAACATGCTCCTGATCAGCCTGGCCTGTGCCGACTTCCTGATGGGAGGTTTCTGTCTGCCGCTTTACATTCTGTGCTATTCCACGCAGACAAGGGAAATTATTGCCAATAACAAATACGCCTGTCTAACTCGATTATCGTCCGTGACTCTCACTGTAGGTGGCTCCATCATCTCTTTATTGATGATCACTATCGACCGTTACCTGGCCATTCTGTACCCTTTCTTCTACAGCAAGTGGATCTCCGTGGAGAGAACAATTAAAGCCATCGTCGCTATGTGGCTGCTGGTGCTATGCATTTCCATAATTCCTTTCTTGGGTTGGAACAATTATGACTACGAGATTAAGGACCCACACAGACGCTGCAACTTTTACATCACTATACCTTGGCAGTACGTCCTGTGGGCCAACATCGTGACCAGCCAAAGCTGCATCCTCCTGTCTGCTGCTCTTAACGCCCACATTATCTATGTTGTCAGAAAACAAATTATTTGGTTCAGGAATCAGGAATGCAGGTGGTCGAGAGAACAGAGCAGACACTTTGAGCAGCGTGTCAACAGTGTGAAGGTCACCGTGACCTTAATGGTTCTGTTTATAATCCTTTGGTTTCCTTACCTCCTGATTGCCCCGTTAAAATTGAATCACGTTTTTAGGCCCGAGAATATCGAAGTCGCTAAGTGCATAACTTTGCTGATCAGTTTCGCCAACTCAATAGTGAATGCCCCTATCTACGCCATACTTCGAGTGGAATATAGAGCAGTGTATAGGCGAATGTTGACTACTTCACCAATGCAATGGAAATCAGAGTTAAGGAACCTGTACAGATCAAAACATTCGGTCCGAAAAGTTAAAAAAAAGAAATCTTCAACACTTAACAGTAATAAAGAAAATCCAAGACCATAGTAACATTTGTTGTATTCTGTTTTTAGCGGTCCCCGTAGGTGGAAAAGTCTGTGCAAAATTATCTAAAAAAACTAGAAGAGAAATGAAAAATCTTATTTCACCATGCTCTGTGGCTTGCAAAGTTTAGGGGCAACGGCTACTTTTTGTTTTATAAAAAGCAAACCGTTTAGTTTATAAAGTTAATCCTATGGGGACCGCCTCTAAGTTTGTGTTGTCACACACTCTCCTTTTTTTGTACTTGTCTTTAGTTTGTATTTGATCATTTCGATTGCACATTAAGAATACTCGAATGTTATAAACCATGTCCTACTATCTGTTTACTAGCATGAAAATAATCTAAGCAATCATATGAGGGTCTTTGGAAAGAAAGTCCTATTCATAACGTTCCATGTACTTCCCAAACACGCGAGGACTAACAGATGCTGGGAAACTTGAAAATGAAGAAATTCAATTTGATTATTGCTGAAATAGAATAATAATAATAAAATATTTGTGACAATTGTGTGTAGACAAGTAATGATAGAACTAAACACAAATCTCATTATTGTGTTAGATCGCAGTGGTCCATAGCTGTCACAGGCTCATCTTTCTAGTGCTAGATGTCACGATCTGTTCTTGTGATGTTGTTAGATGTCACTAGCTGTTAGGAGGGAAGTCTTGTGCCGCCGGGGATTGTATTTTGAATAATAATATTGAACAATGACGATCTAGGATTCAACAGAGTAAATGCCTTGATGATAAAATACAGGAACCTTTATTTAAACTCAACATAAGTACAGCTATGTACAAATAATATTAATAAAACTTGAGAATCAACAAATGCATATTTTTTCTTAAAATAATAGATTTACAAGAATACACGACTGTTCTCAACCAGATTCAGACTACGACTAAATTAATTCTAGTTTTGGGTGCAGCTTGTCGGCAGACTCGTTCTGAGCTAATCCCTCTCAACCAATCACTTCGACGTCTCCAGGTCATGTGACCAAGATCCCTGGAACAAACTAAAAATAGAAATTCTTGGAACAAGCTAAAATAGTTGCTGGGTTATTTTGGCCAGGGAAGTGACCTTGACTTGTGCAGAAAAACAGCATGCCTACGTGACAATAGCATTACGATTTCTCTTCTGAAAGCATTGTATAACTCCGACAGACACAGTATAAATTGAATAATACAACACATGGGCGTAGCCAGGTTTTTTTTTTCGGGCGGGATGGGGGATTTTTTTCTCCGCGAAAAAAAATATGTATGTGTGTGTGTGTGTGTGTACATAATTAATCGTTATTACATTCTGACCCTCCATTCTTGGGAAGACGCTTATTGTGCCCTAGAATAGGTTTTTCCTGGAGTTAGTGGAAAAATTGTAGACTCCACGCTCTTGCGCTGTCCCGCAAACCTAGTAGGGGTTTTAAACACAAACCCCCCTGGTAGGGGTTTTAAAATCAAAACCTCTTTGGCTGTGTTAGGCAAGTGATGGTTTAGTGTTAAAATCTCACCTAAAATAAACAAAATCTAAGCGAAAAATCAGTCACTAAATTCCGACCCCCCCCCACTAGGTTTGCGGGACATGTTCCGACAAAATGCATTACTGAATAACGCATAACAAGAGTTGCGCTGACATCCTAGTACAACATGGCGCCACACGTTCATGGACATCCTTAGAACAGCTGGGAAGAGGCTTCAGACATTGCCAGTGACAGAATTAGTGTTTAGTGTTTCAATTCGGTTTGAAGGGCCCCCCCCCCCTGGCTAAGCCCATGATACAACATAATAATTAAAACAACAGATAAATGAACAAAAATAGGCCTATAATAGTTATAAATAAATAAATAATCAATATGCAGCTAATAAATTCAATAGATTATTAATAAATCACCGAGAGAATGAGTTTTATCTGCATGAGAATGCAGTACAGTTATTGTACACTGACGATAAATAAAACATTTCATTTTATAATAGAACATTGTTGGATTAGATTTAAAAAAACAAGCATGGGACTAGACATTGGAGTGATAATGTGTATGTCTGGACATGGGAGTGATAATGTGTATGT
>JADKLZ010000003.1:31815943-31848209 GCA_021533235.1 Biomphalaria straminea
AAGTAATTCCTACATTTTTTGTTACATTTAATGTATGGATCTGATTCTAAGTCAATGAAAGGTCTATCCAAAGTACTCACTAGTTTTATGCCAGGTATCTCCATTAAGGGCAATAATTCAGTTGTTACACAATAAGCTAATTTTTTCACAAAATTGCTGAGCAAATCTTGATAAGCCCACAAATCCTCAAGCTCCTATAAAATAGATAAATATTCACACAAATTAAAGTCCTTTACTTTTAAAGTAAGCTATAGTATCTTGGTGTAGTTTGCATTGTTTTCACTGAAAGGTTCTAGTACACATAACTACCTGGCAGAAATGAAATACACAGGCAGCAAAGGAGGCTGACTGGGACAGTAAGTTTTGAAGAAATCCACGAGTTTGAGAAAAATTTGTGGCAACTTCCCAAATAGATTTCTGATTCCATAACTGCCACAACATCAGGGCAAGATAAAATCTGTGTAAAGTTGTTGGACAAACTTTCTGCAATAAAGATGTTATTATCTGATTCATTTTGATACATATGCAGAAAGATTTCAGATAAAATCTAATAATTGTATAATTTTAATTAACTTTTTAAACATTTCCATAGTAATATTACAAGATAAATTGAGCTAAAATATTTGTACATGTTTTTTTGCAACTGTCACATAATAAACTTTTGTATTGGCTGTTAATTTAAGATAGCACACACACACAAAAAGCAACAGCATAATATTTTAGAACAAACTGACATCTAAACCTGCTTGGGTTTTAAATTTTGATCATTAATCTAATTGCCTGATTACTGAATATGTTTTTATTTTACATATTTAGGTTACCTGCTAAATACTTGCTACAAGTTGAAATTTCCCAAATTGTAATATTAATTTTACATTGTAGTAATTAAGTTTCAAAAATGAACTGACCTTCCTCGAGGTTTGTCCAGAAGCTTTTAATCCAATATAACTTTCTGGTACACCAATGATCTCTGCAGCTTTCATTTCTAAATCAGATAATTTACAAAACTGAAATGATTGTAAAAAAAAAACAACTAAATTATTTAGATAGTAAAACTTAATATCTTATATATACAAAATGAGATTTTAGATTGAGATAATAAATACATCTTTCATTGACCAGTTGCATTAGGTAAAACTAAGTTGTGAATCAACATAGTATATTTGTTATGGTGAAAGACAGAAATCTGCTGACTTTCAATAAACTCATGTTGTTCTGTCAGGATTTGATGCAGTAGACAGGTCTTCAGTATGACCACCTCTTACATTTTTTTCAGAAATATTAACTCTTTCTTTCTGTAATTATTTTCCACGTTCTGAAGGAGTTAATTCATTTTGCTCATTTGTGTTTCAATACAATGTTAGGATTAAACTTCAATAACTTCCTCAGGAAATGTTAAGTATATAATTATAGAAGAATGCATGCTCTGTTTGTAAAAATAAATTTAAGTCTATAAAATCAAAATTTAATTTAATTTAATGGGGTCAAATCAACATTGGTATCATCTATTAGGAGAGAAAGAGTTAATAGTTCCTTCAAGCTGTTTCAAAAGTATTAGCAATTTCTTCCAGATGTTTTTCAGTTTAAATTTTTTCCCCAGGTAAAAAAGACAATGCTATGCCTCTTTTGTTTTAATGCTGAAATCGGTTCCTAAGGGGTTTGGCATTTTTCTTTATGATATATAGTGTTTTCGGTAAACTGAACAAATGGCAACCAATCTGACTGTGTACTTGAATCATTGTTCATCCATGCAGTTAGCAATACCAATTGTAATCATTTCTAGGCCTATAGTATGATTCATATAAATATGTAAAATGTACATTTGAACAGGATAGCATCTTTTTTTAAATTATATGAACTTTAATATTGCTATTTGTTATTATCCATATATAATACAAATTAAGCATAAAAATCAGTTGTTAACAAACCTGTTTAAAGTAAATAGTCCAATCAGGAGTTATGAGCCCTGCCAGGTCATATGGTGTGACTAGGTAGATCAAGTGAAGATGACTTGTTAAGTTTAAAGATTCTTTGGCTTGACTCAGATCTTCATACAGTCTACAACTAATAGCATGATCTATAGAACCTGTTAGGACATAACATTGAATACATGAGCTAACTAATTGTCATTCAGTACAATTAATGGCAAGAGCTCATCTACTTACAAAATGATAATCACACATTATTTTTCAATTTACAAGTAATGGCATAATCTATTGAGCCTGTCTCTTAAAGAAGGAAGACATATTTCTACCTTTGAAAGTTGCTTTTCCCAACTGAGTGACTTGTAAGCTAAATATTTCCTCTAGGGTAACATTATCTAAACTCTTGGTTTGAGCTACAAGTTTTGTGTCAATTAAGAACTGCAAGGCTTCAGCTGTGGCTGAGTTGATTTCAATGTCAAGTTCTGATGACTGAATGTGTAATAAAGACTTCTTCATGACTTCAAAAGCTTCCTTAGTTGTTGAAACTATCTGGGAAAAGAAATGCATTCATTTCAAAACCTTGTCAATGTCTGATAATGTAATGGAACAGATAATTTCCAAGACTACAAAAAAATTATTGTTAACAACTCAAAGCTATTAATAATTTTACTTAGTTCTTTATTCTATCGGATAACTGAAGTGAAAAAAAATAATATTATAAAAAATTAAAAATTGATTTAGTGCAATACTTTTTCCATCACCTTCAAGCCAATGGCTGACAGTAAAAAAAATTTGATTCCTTTACCAGATTCATAACCCAGACTACTGTGACAATGATCTTGAGGAGATTCTAATAATTTTTTTACCTTAATGAAAAGCAAACAAACATGAAATGTTAATTTATAAAACTAAAGTTACACTCAATTAAAACAATGCTCAATTTATTTTTTTTTTCAATACTTGTGTCAAGACATCAAGAATTCCTGAGTCAGACAACATTAAAGAGAAAATAGTTCAACCCAACAAACATTTAGAAAATACTTAAACGAAACAAGCTTATATTGAGATGAATAATAATAATAATCATAATAATAAGTAAAATATGAAAAGTACTTTTCAAAAAAACAAAGCATATAAGAGTGAAATTGTATCAATTATTTTGAATCAATCATGTAATTCAGTGATGCCCAACCTCATACAGCCTGCAGGCCATTTTAATTTCCAACACTCGTGTTGCGGGCCACATTAATAAAAAGATGCAGAAAAATGAAATAGAAAGTAAACCATTTTAAATAGTTTTATAACCATTCCATGGCTCACGTAGCCTTACTTACAACCATAAGTCAATTATGTAACAAGGGTTTTAGTTGTCTTATAACTGAAACAGTTTTTCTACTAAATTAAGTGCTTGTAAACATTGTGATTCTAAACAGCACTTGTTTTCGGAAATGTGTAAGGTTTATGTAGACAACACAATGTAGAAATCTACTGTCTGTATTGCTTCTCAAGCTGAGAAGTCTGGCTTTCTAAGTCAAGTTTGTGTCAGTCCTCAGCGGCTATAGTAATGATTTCGAAATCTGTTGCTCTGTAGTTTTGTTTTGAATGGAGATTTTCATCATCATTGTCCACTCGTTTTGCAATTGTCATGCCAGAAATGCTGACAGCTTCAAATGCATTTTTTTTCAGGCCGAATTTATTCCATCACTGCTAGCAAGCACTTTTTTATGCTTCATTTCTCTTCTTAAAATGTGAGCAACTCTGTAGCCTCCATTACAGTCGGCTTGTTTTCTGGACTTCTTGGTAAATATTATCGTCAGTCGTTCAACTGTAGGCGTAACTTAGAAATCTTTTCTTAGCGGCTCAAACCAACAATGCCTCGATATTTTTGTAATGGTTTGTTTTAGAATTCCTTTTGTTTTTTTCTTTAAAACAGCCACACTTTCAGTCCACACAATCAAACATGTTGTCTTGTTGATTTAGATTTAATAAAGATTTGTCGGCTTGTTCTGGAAGTTTTAACATCCAATTCTTTGACATTCCCATTTCATTAACGTACAAATGTGACATGTTGATGTCAGAAGTAACCGAACCAAAATGATGCAGAAAAGATGTGCTGTTTTACACACATGAGATGTCAAGGACACAGCTAGCTCAAGACAGCTGCTGATAGAACAAGACTCTAAAATAACTGTCTATTATTGTCGCTGAAAAAAAAAGAACTTGTGCTCTTATAAAAAAAAATAACATGAATAACTAACAAGACAATAGATTAGAATGATATACATCAAAGGAAACGTGAGAGTCCCATCATAGAGAAAATAAATTTTTTAAACCTTTTTTAATTTATTTTTTTTATTTATATTTTCTACATTTTTTGCTGATGTTTTGGCGGGCCGGTCAGAACCACATTGCGGGCCGGGTGTGGCCCGCGGGCTGTAGTTTGGGCATCACTGATGTAATTAATTTGTATAGATCTAGATGAAAAATGTATTGATTCATGTGTTGGTCATCGACAATGAAAAATTGTGCAAAGTTTCAACTTGATCTGAGAATGGGAAGTGGGAGAAATAATATGTACAAGATTCCACCAAGATAGAGTGAGTTGATATAAGCTTTGTAATGATAAAGTCAAGTAAATATCCCATTTTGGACCTTGATATCAAGGTCATCTGTTTCTGTGGCCCAAGATTGATGAGGGTGTCATGTGGCCAGCACAAAATCCAACCACCTTTACTTTTCCATAACTAATGTCAGGTAACCATTAGAGCTGGGTTGACTCAGAGGTGCCCAAAAATTACCAAAGAAAAAAATCCCAGTCTTAAGTTGCTTTGAAGCATACAAAACTAAAAGCTAGAAAGAAATACTATTTTTTTTTTCCATGGGTAGTTCCTGATTACTTCAGTAATACTTGTTGATATAAGGATTGCAAGCTTATTTCAATTACACTTCCATCAAACAAGTTTTTTAAAGAGGCTATTTTGGTCAAAAGGAGTAGAATTTCTACTTCTATAGTCACTGGCATCATAGACCTTTTAAACCTTCCAGCCTAGCTTTGCCTTTGATCATTTTTTTTTTACTTTCCTGTTAAACCTATTTACCCTCCTTTACCAATCCCTCTAGTCCCCTTGTACCACTACCCACCATGGCCTCTTCTACAGATCTTCCACTTGCTTTTATTTCATGCCATGTTTTCCTTTATTCCCCACTAGCACTATTTGACACCATCTCCAGCTTCCTGTCTAAACTTTGATTTTAACATAATTCACTCTATTTAATATTTATAGTCAAAATGACTAAACCAAAACCAAAACCAAAAAAAAATAAATAATTATATAATTTCTTAGTATCATATAGAATGATGAGCTATATAGAATCTTACTTTCATCTTGTCTTTGCTATTAATAATAAGAATACTCTCCCCAGAGGTATCAATTCCAGCTCGGCCTGCCCTGCCAATCATTTGCTTGTATTGGTTGAACTTTATAAAACTGTTCCCAATATATGGACTTCTCAAAATGACTCTAAAGAATTAAAAAAACAAATGTATTAATAACCTGAAGTGAGTTGAGCAATATTTTTTTTTCAAAATTACAATAGCCTTCCTATTCTATAAGCTTTCTCACCTTTTAGCGGGTAGATTTACACCTGCGGCAAGAGTGGAGGTACAAGTAAGCAAACAAAGAACACCACTGGTGTAGGCTTCTTCAATTAGACGTCTTTCATCCATGGTCAGCCCACTGTGATGATATGCAATTCCAAAGTGGACAGTGTATTCTAAGACAGGGCACAGTTTACCCTCCCCATCCTGCTGGAGTTCTCTCAACAACTGACGTCTCTTGTCTTTGTTGACTTCCAATAAATGCCTGGAACAAAACATAATATCAAGTTCAGTACAACAAGAACATCACAACACAGACTTTTTCTTTCTTTCCTGCATGTAGATACAAAAAAAAACAAAAAACAATACATCTCTTGATGTATCCAAGAAAAAGAAACAAAGTTAAAATGAGAATTAGAATCTTACTAAAAAAAAAGAAAAGACAAAGTCTCCCTTCCAGAAAGTCTTCAGAAAAGCAAGAGATAACTTCATTTAGACAGTTGGTGTCATATTAATTATTGAATTTTAGCTCAGAAAAAATCAACTGGTTAGGCATAAGGCAAAGGTAACATACAATTCAGTCATCACAGTATAATATACTTGGTGGGCTGAATGCAGCATCAGTCCAGAGTTTCCCATCTGTTACAGACTAATTAATATTAATTAATAGATAGACACTTATTATTTTATCAATGTCAACTAGATATATTTAATTGTGTTTGACACATTTTTTCTTTACCTTTGATGGTTGCACATTAATTTGCTCAATAGGAGTGCAACATTTTCACAATTTTTCTTTGTTGGGCAAAAAATTAAGCAGGATTTCTCTGGAATGACTTCTGTCACAAGACCAAGCAAATGGTCTGGATCTTCCTGTGTGATTTCTTTTGTATACTGAAAACAATTCATGAGGTTATAGTATTGTTAGGCAGTATACAAGGATTCTTATTTCTAAAATACACAAAGTTAAGATATAACAATGCCTACTTACAGGGAATGTTAGAATCCTTTCATGCTCTAATAAACTGTCTTCATCTAATGCTTTTGAGTTCACTTTAAAAATATTGTCTTCCACTTTGACATACTCTTGCAATGTGACCTAGCCAAAATATAATCTAAGCTTTGACATTTTATTAAGAAATGAAAGAAAATATCTGGACTGAAATAAAAGACATTGAAATGATTGTAAATTATTATTATTTTTACTACTTTATACAGATTAATAATCTGTAAGTTTACATAGGATTAAGTATATGTTAAAATATGTACTTTAAAAAAAAATAGTCAAGTAAATTCAATAAGTCCAATACTCATGCATAATGCACTTAGAGAGAATAGTTCAAAATAGTAAAAAGTATACATTGGAAAGAAAACAATCCTTACTGGTCTAAAATCATTGGAATAGACTTCAGCTTGAAGAAACATTTGTAAATCTTTGATATTATTTAATGTTGCACTCATTCCAATGATTTGAGTAGCACCTAAAGATATGTTTAGTGAAAATGAAATAGGATTTATTTTTAGTTTAAAATAATGTGGCTCTAATTACCATATTTTCATTAGCATCAGTTGTGCTTAACACGATACAAAGATAGACACCAAGTCATTAGATAGAAACCATTCAAACAGACAAAAACCAGTGAAATGTTGTTTTGTTCAATTCTAAAATATCACGTCCTACAAAACAAAAACAACAGCTTACATGTCACCTTAACCCACACAATTAAATTGATACAAAAATTGAGGAGATGTGTTATTCAAATATATAATAAATGTTCCAAAACATAATGCAATTTTACATGGATTTTTAGAAAAGTAGAATAAAAAAAATCTTAATTTCTCCAATTAGAAATTCAACACAAAACCAAGGTCGATGATTGTGCTCTATTGATTAAAGGTTTATAGCAGCCTGTGAGACACACCCTGTAGCAGTGGCATAGCATGGGTATATGATGACTGGTGCTGTATTGTGATGTCCCCCAAATGAAATTTATATGCTTTCTTGTTTGCAACACTTGAAGTGACTGGGAAACTTTCTCATAGAAACCCAACCAAAAAGTGATTGGACAATAAGCACCGAGCAAGCTAGAGCCAGAAACATTATACAAAAGCAACTAAGAAAAAAAGCCATGTAATTACTTACATTTTACAGTTAAAATTTTCAATAAAGTTGATTCTAATGTTGCTCCTCTTGAGTTGCCTTCTCCAATCATGTGTAACTGTAGGAAAGTATTACTAATGATTTAAATAAAAAACACATATACAGGTAACCACCATTTACTTAATGATTTACAATTAGTAGCACATTGTGAATGTGGAGACAGAATGAGATCAAAAATATTATCTTTTGTAAATACATTATAATAAAACACAGGAAATAGTTTGCAGGTGTGGTATTAGTTGCTAGTTGCCAAATGAATGGTTTCGTTATAAAATTAATAATAAATTTACGTAACAATTACATTGAAATAACTATTATATATAAAAGGGTCTTCTTTTCACTCTCAAACATTTTCACTATTGAGATCCTAAAAATATATGTGAAAATAATCATCATTATATGAGCAAAACATAAAAATTCTTAATTACTTAAAAATATTTTCTATAATAATATTCTATGTCATAAGCAGCCTCATGCTCTTATATAATACAGACATTACTTCAAAAAAGAAGATGATTACGTCCTAAGCGTTATGCATTCATTCATGCATATTAACCAATGACTTAAATTCTGCCAAGTCACTGGTTTTCCGGGCTAGCTCAGACAACCCATTCCATGCTCTAATGGCACTAGGGAAGAAAGAGCACAAAAGTGCTATTCACATCATTTGACAATATATATGCAGATTCTTTTCTGGATATAAAGCTATACAGGAGTAGATATTGAGGTACCACGAGTTCCTCCATAATTTATTTCTCTAAGAACAACATATGCATTATAGTAAAACAAAAATGAGCACCAGAAAGGCATTACTCATGGAACAATAAATAAAAGAAATACACATGCCACAGTCAATGTAAGCAACACTACGATCTGTCAAATACAAACTAATGCTAGAAAAGTAAAGAAATGGAGTTCACATAACACTTCATCAAAAACAATAAACAGACAACTAGGAGGCAAAGACTACTATGATGAAGGCATTGTCCCCATTACAACTAAAAGATTGTTTCAGAAAGTTAGAAAGTGATTTAAAGAAATGTCCAACTTTTGAGCTAGCTCAATCTGGACAACTGATTGTTTATAAAATGCCAGGAGAAGGAGGAACAAGAAATGTTCCTTAACAAAATGAAATTCATTTACCTCATCCACCACAACAAGGCCAAGGCAATCTATCCTGTTGGATTCAATTAAGCTATTCACTATGGAATGAGCTTTCTCTATCGTTGCAATGTACACAGATTTTTTCTTTTGTCTTTTTATAGGAGGGAATCTGCCCTTACTGCCAGCATATTCTTCCACAATAAAGTCTAGTTCACTAGCAAATTCTGAAATGATTTGAACCTATATTGAAAAAAAAAAAGGCAAGAAAAAAGGATGTTAAAAGTTATTTGCTACTATGGCCTCTTTCATTCACGAAATTCATATGAAAATAAAAGCCAATGACCTTTTCTTGTACTATAGACACAAAGGGAAGAATCAGCATACAGTCTCTCTGGTAACAAAGCAATTCTTTCATGATGAGAATTTCAGCCACCAGAGTTTTGCCACCACTAGTAGGGAGACTGTAAATAAGATTTTTACGCTCCTGCACAGCCTTTAATTGTAAACACTCCACTTGCCAATCTGGAACATATAAACAGTACACAAAAGCTAACAAAATATTTTTATGGTTTCATGATAAAAATATTAAGCACATAAAATTTGATTCTTGGTTCCAATTCTCGGCTATTTATAGTTTGTATATTAGGTTGCTTGCTTAGTTTTTCCAATTCTAATAAACGCCTCATATCTAGAGGGAAAAAGAAGGCCCTAACATTTCCTTATAACAAAGATATTGAATTGAACTCTTAATTTACTTCCATATAGTTTGTACTGTATTAAAAAGGAATTATATATTATACGCGTGTCTGTAAAAAAACAACAACAACAATAACCTAAATTGCAATCTAATATTAAGTCACCAAACAAAAATACTGCATACAATTGATACATTTAACAATCCACTAAATTATTAATTACTCATTAAGTATATTTACTTCCCACCAATTTTTTTTTTACTTTCTCATAGTTTTACCTACCGTAAAGTTTTGTTATTCCACGATTGGTCTCAAATAACTGTTTTACTTTGGAAGGCAAACCAAAAAATGATCCTATATCTACACTGGTTCCTTCTTTCCTGATTTGAGAAGCTTCAATGCGTGCCTGTTGCAAAGCTTTTTCTTTCATTTCTTCTTCTTTATCCAGAAAGAAAGTTGTCGTAGCAGCATTCTGCTTCAATTTATTTTTTAACTTTTCTTTAAGTGAAACAGTTTTACTGACTAAGGAAGAATTTGCTTTCATTGTGGAAGAGTTATTGCCATCATGAACATCAATGTTCTCACAGCTAATTGTAGGAGACACATTACATGTTTTTATAGAAGACTCAATTTGGGAGATATTTTTATTGTCATTTCTACATGATTCTGAGGTTACACCAGAAGTAAATTCATGTTTCATGCCAGTACATTTCTCAATTAAACAATCTTGATCATCGTCAAAAAGATCTGACTCATCAGATAAATAAATAGTATCACAGTTATTTTGTTTCATTGACCAAATGTCATCTTCTTCAGAACAACCATTCTTTTTAGTAGAATGAGTTTCTTCAGTGTTAGTAGCAGTGCAAGGAAGACTCTTTTTGTGGGGATTCTCTAAGGCACTGGCACTATTGGATAGATTCTGAACCTGTAAGTTGAAAAAAAAAATTAATTAAATCAATGGTGTAAACACAAAACACAAACAAACAAGCAAAATATAAAAAGTACTTAAAAAAAAACAACAACAACCTACAAAGCTTCTCTAAGGGGAAAAATAGAAAATCAGTGCCATATATCTGCATAAAAGAAATGAAATACCACTTATTGATTAATTGGTTAATTTTTTTCATTTATTCATGAATTGTCATTGACTGAATAATTGTGCACAATTTTAACTTTTAACTTTTTAGTGCATTTTAACATTAGTGTTAGTAGGAGTTTTATTTTTTTTTTACTCTAGCCTTTATATAAATAACATAAATAGAAATTTAGGCAAATTATGTAGTTAAATATATTTTTGAACAAGGCCAATCATTTTGGAAAATATTGGTTAAGACATTAATTAACAACCCATACACAAAGTTTTCTTTATAGTTGATTAATATACACAAAGTTTTTGATATAACCTATACATCAATAAACAGCCTTATATATAATCTTAAACATTTCATTCTAGCTGCCATGCAATTCTTAAAGCCTAATACTCTATACTAGGCTTATCTCCATTCAGCTTAGCACGTTTTTACTATATATATATATATATATATATATATATATATTAGGGGTGTACCGGATAGTACTTTTTGATATCCGGCCGGAGCCGGATATGGCCGGATAATAAAATTTGATATTCGGCCGGAGCCGGAGCCGGAGCCGAATACCTAAGTATTTTATAAATAACTTGTATTGCTGAACATTTTACGAAACTGTTATATAACATACCTATATTTGTTGGTATTATTTTTTTCCTTTTATATACCTTATTGTTTTAAACTCTATTACTGATTAATTTATTAAAGATTAATAGTATTTATAAACAGAAATTAATCTGTGTAGCATCATCATGAATAGCATGAGCGTGTCTGTGTGTATGTACGAAGCCACCAACCATATAGGCTGTGTGTTGGAGGGTCACTGTAAAATATGTTTTATGTATATATTTTACTAGTTACTAATGTAAATCTCTCATCTGGCTTGTATGGTGCTTGAATGTAGGCCCTATGTGTTCAAGAATTTCGACCAACAATCGGTCATCAGACTTGTATTTTTAAGTCCAAAGACTGTTTCTGGTACTGGCTTCAAGAACTTAATACTGATAGCTGTTAATTGATAGTTGGAATCTGAAGCGTAGTAGGTCATATATTTATTAATCCGTTTGCGGCAAAAGATATTTTATTAACAGCAGGAACATCAATTACACCTACATTATTGATGTTTAGATCTACTGATAAATATATCAAAGAGCATTATGAAACCAAATATAGACGAAAACTCATCCACGCCCTACCTAACAAAAAAAGAAACATAAATGGATTTTGTGTTCGATTGATTGTAACAACCTGGTCAGATAGACGTAGTGAGCCTACACATGTTGTCCTAGTGTAGTGTGAATAGATGATTGTGTTGACCTTCACGCGTTTTTTTTTCCTTTGGGCATACGCAATAGTGTTTAGTGTGCAGGCAAAAAAAAAGATAACACATTGGCATGGTCAGTCAAGCAAATAGATAGGCTAAATTATCCGTACACTAGTTACAGAGGTCAAGTGTTTCTTAACATTCCAGCATACTATGGTACTTTAGATCAATTTATTTTCTGCGATCAATTTATTTTCTGTGATGTTAAATTTTACTGTAAGGTTTTCCTTTAGGCTCTATATATTAAGTCAATAGCATTAAGCAATGAAATTTCTTTCTAAAAGTTTTAAGACTAGGAAAAAAACTACATACACCCATACAAGTACTCTCCAAGTAAACAAACTTAGTGTCCTCATCTGTTGACATATAGACAATGTCAATATGTCTTAACAATTTGCGTTAATCCATTCTGGCTTAAGTACGGTCAATGTCTATCAATACATTGTCATGGGTTAAACAAATAAGAAGGGTGTTGAGTCTCTTGAGCCCTCCCTTAAAGATACCACTGGTCAGTGTCTGTTTGGCTTGTAGTCCAGCCTCCTAATTGAGACTTAACTCAAAGTAAACAAACTTATTACCCGGCCAATGGTATAAAAGGTGTGGCTTGTGGTCCTTTGACCCTTTGATTGACAACCTATCTCATAATAAACAAACCCAAACCAGATTAACCTTATAGAGAGATGGCTTGTAGTCCCGCCCCCTAATAAAAATTCTTCTCCAAGTAAACAAACTAAATTAGTTCCCTCTTAAGATAGACCTCTAGACAGTGTCAACACGTTGACATCTGGCTTAATGTGGTCAGCTGCCTATTTGTAATCTCAATGTTATGGACTAAACAAACAAAAGGAGGTGGGGGTTGCTCATCTCTACCTCTGTAGATATACCCGCACATCTAGACAGATTATCAGCGTGACGTAGTTAATGAATATTACATGTTTACTAGAACACCCAAAGGTCAAAACAGGCTTTTAAAATGTGCCAGACATCGCTGCTATGTGATCTTACAATGTACAGTTTTATTTCTATTTAGATTAACACGCCTTGTCTGTGTACTAAATAAGATTTGGTGCATAGCCATTGTTTATTGTTTTAAAAAACAAATTCTTTTAATTGAAACAAAAAAAAAAGTAAATGTATTTCAGAACTGACATTATTTAATCATGTCCACTTTGTGAATATTTGTATATTTTTATCAACCTGGAGATTTAGTTTAAACTTCTTGTTGGACATCGTTTATCAGCGTCGACACCCTTATATTGTTTGTCTTTCGCCAGTGTTGTTTCGATATTTAAGTGTTACCTCCGTATGGCGTATCTGGAAAAGACTTAGCGCGCGGAGGCGCCTAACAATATTAACAGAAATACAGGTACTACGCTGTAGTTTTTACTATCCGGTTTACTATCCGGTAGTGATATTCGACCGGAGCCGAATAGTGCCGGATAGTGAAAAAGTGCCGAATATTCGGCCGGAGCCGGAGCCGGAGCGACTATCCGGTACACCCCTAATATATATATATATATATATATATATATATATATATATATAAATATATATATACATATATTCCAAATAGAAACAAAATTAACTAATTTAATTATAACTAACTGATATAATAAATGATCAATTTTCCCATTGATTCATGTTTGTTAGGGGCAATGAATAATGGTGCAAAGTTTCAATTAATCAATTAAAAGCTTGTTCAAAAAATCTGTTTTTGTTCAAGTAGAGAAATTGGATTGTATTATGAAAATGGAACACAACCTTAGAAGTTAAAACAACAATAAACATAAACAACACACAAACAAACAAACAAAAACTAATTAGAAAAGTGTATTGGTATGATCAAAATTTTGTTATTTAAACTTTTTATGAAAACAACTCGTTCTTACTTTATGATAAAATACTTACTGGGTCAGCATTGGATTGTTCATAGGCTCTTTTTCTATATTTTGCTCTGGTAGACATAGGACTTACAAACATTGTTGATTTTCCCTTAAGCTTCAGTTAATTAATGACCACATTGATTGGCTGCAAATATTTCAAAATCTCATGAACATATTTTAATATCTTTTCAATTTTTAACTATACAGATTATAACTATATTATTTATTTAACTAAAACTAGATATAGAACTAAAGTTATTGGAAGAGTGTCAATCTAAGTCTTAGTCTCACTGGAAGATACATGAGAGGTTGGCTTTTTTTTTGTTTAGAAATAAAAAACAATTTGTGTCAATAACTGGTAACTAATACCATGCCAAGTGCTGACTGTTACACAGACCACCACCTTGTTTGACATAGACCACCACTTTGTTTGAGACAGACCACCACCTTGTTTGAGACAGACCACCACCTTGTTTGAGACAGACGACCACCTTGTTTGAGACAGACCACCACCTTGTTTGACATAACCACCACCTTGTTTGACACAGACCACCACCTTGTTTGACACAGACCACCACCTTGTTTGACACAGACCACCACCTTGTTTGAGAGTTCAACATTTCTATCAAGACTCCCAAACAAAAAAGGGTTTCTGCAGATAAGGGAGTTAAATGTTGACAACTTGGTGGAAGTATGGTCAATGCTTGACATTGAGACTGATGATAAGAACAATGCAGTGATACAAGAAATATTAATGGTAAAATGAACTCACCACTGTTCAGTGCTTGGGGACCCTAACTTTATAAAAAAAACATCACTGTACAGAGCCTCATACAACAATCTGTAGGTGAAATTCTACAAATTAAAAAAAAAAAGGTGGATGGAGCTTTCAGAAAAAATACTACACATGTACATTGGAGACACACACTCTTTTTGAGGGCAGAAAACAATTTCATCAATATGAGATTTCCATAATAGTTTTTCTTTTATTATAACACCTAAGTATTTTGAGTTTTTAGTCTGTGTTACTGGTTTACCATGAATAAGATTATAAGTGATATTAATATGTTTTAGTTTTTTTGCTACTTTTAATAACTGATATTTTTCTGGGTGGAAAGATATGCTACAATTTGATTCCCATTTCTATGAATCCATTGATGTAATGAACCATCAATGCCAAAATATTTTAATTTTTAAGCAAGTTATGGTGAACTTTGTAATATTCCTAACAAAATCTTATAAGATAGCATCTATTTGAAAAATCATCAATGTCCTATTAGTTGTATTTCACAAGATCTATATTTACTAAAGCCATGTTGGTATGGAGTAAGGACATTATGTTATTGTTATTATGGTGGTGATCTTTGTCATATTCCTTAGAATATTCTAATAAGATAACATCTATTTGCTCATTATTTTCTTTTTTGAATAATCATCAATGTCCTATTAGTTGTGTTTCACATTTTAATCTATATTTCCTAAAGCCATGTTGGTATGGAGTAAGGACATTATGTTTGTCTAAGTGGTTTATAATGTTGCTACATATATAAATGTGATCTAGGATTTTACATGTGATGCTGGTTAGTGATACTGGTCTGTAGTTTCATGGGTCAGATTTTTCTCCTTTTTTAATAGGGGAAAGATGTTAGCTTCTTTCCAGTCCCTAGGTACTATGCTCTGATTAACAAATCTATTCCTGATCTAATAGAGTATATTTAAACATGGTCCTAGCTTAATGAATCCATATATTTAATTCATGTAATTTAAAATAAAAAATGATTATTATGAAATTAGATCTAGTTGTAGATATCTAAATTCAGATCTAGATGTGATTGTGTGTGTGTGGGGGGGGGATGACAAGTGACTTGCGCTGGAATTTGGATTATAGTGAGGAGGATTCGCGCAACACGTCGACCTCACTCTCTCGCCCTATAGCCCATCCTTTTCCGGAAGCAAGATTTGGTCAAGACGTCCGGGGACAAGTTTGGGTGCAGTGGATGACCAGAGACTTCCTGCGTGTCTTGTCCTGCTCTTGAGTGCTCCACAGCACTGTGCTGGTATATGCCTTTCTGTCTGATTTGCCGAGTTTTTCACGTTTCGCACAGGCCGCCAAGTCCAGACTTCACATGCTAGGTTTGACAAAAACCTCAGTGTACTGAGTGCCATGGGCACGTCAGATACCCTCTGCCTGGTTTAGCCGGCCAGTCAAAGCCGTTTCCGGGGTGTGGCCGCAGTGGCTGAGCAGTAAAGCACTATGCTTCATAACTGAGGGTCCTGGGTTCAAATCCTGGTGAAGACTGGGATTTTTATTTCGGGATCCTTAGGCGCTTCTGAGTCCACCCAGCTCTAATGGGTACCTGACATTTGTTGGGGAAAAGTAAAGGCGGTTGGTCGTTGTGCTGGCCACATGACACCCTCGCTAACCGTAGGCCGCAGAATCAGATGACCTTTTTATCATCTGCCCTATAGACCACAAGGTCTGAAAGGGAAACTTTACTTTTTTTTACACGCGGTACGACATACCAGCACCTTTTTCAATGTGGGGAAAAAAAAATCTTTTTCTCTTTCTTTTCTCTTGTATTTTATTGCTTATGTTTGTTTGTTTGTTTTTTGTTTTTGGCACAGTATAGGCCATGTTGTGCCCGCAGTCCCTTAAGGACTACTCTCCCTCTATAAGAACGGGTCAAGGTCCATATAATTAACTCCTTAAAATCAAGGTCTATTTACAGCTAAAATAGTAAATGTAAAAATTTAAATATTTGATAAAAATCTAGTGTAAATAGTACGTAACTACAGACTCACAAATCAGATCCACGCAGACAACCCCACCTCCCGGATAAAGCCCAGTATCTTCCCAGGGTCGACACTATCGAACAGTGTTTGTAAGTCATTGGCTCTAAAGTATTTTCCCCTGACATCCTGGTATCTGGGGCAGTCAATAAGGATATGATCCACGGTGAAGCGAGAGTCACAACACTCACAAAGTGGGGGCTCCTCTTTCTTCAGCACAAAAGAGTGTGTGATGTAGGTGTGGCCAATCCTAAGTCTAGACATGGTCGTGCTACCACGCCTTGTCAGACCCTTAGATGTGGGCCGCCACCGGACATCCGCCATGATCTGCCTGAGTTTGTTGTGATTCTCAGCCTCCCATCGGTCCTGCCACTCTTGATAGGTGGCAGTGGCAATACTTTGTCTCGGTCCGAGTAGGGAATTTGGGTCCCTTGACATTGTTTGGTTTAGGGCTCTCTCTTGCTTCTCTGTCTGCAGCTTCGTTTCCCTCTATACCTACATGGGAGGGGACCCAGATGAAGGTGACATCCCTATGGCTGGCTGTTATTTGGTCCAACAGCTTTAGGCACTTATGAACCATTGGAATGTCAGTCTTCATCCGCCCCAAAGCTTGCAATGCAGATTTGGAGTCGGAGCAGATTATAAATTTTCTCCTTTCGGATGCCTTAACGGCCATAAGCGCAAGCGACAGTGCATGCAATTCGGCCCTAAAGATGGAGCATCCATCAGGGAGTCTACGGGAGATTGTTTTGCTTCGAAAAGAGCAGGCACATGCGACCTTTCCATCCATTTTGGATCCATCAGTGTAGATGGTGCCACAATCTCCATAGCTCTCCTGCAGTTCCCTAAAGTGGACTTGTAATAGGCTTGGGTCTGGGTTTACTTTTTTTAAATTAAGGAGGGATAAATTTAATTTGGGTCTACTAGTTAGCCAAGGAGGGTTTTGTGGGGTTTCTATTTTACAAATTTGGTCAATGGGTGGGATTAAATTTTGGACGGATTCTCTCATTCGAAGGCTTAACGGCTGTATGACGGGATGGAATACGGGGTCAAAAGCAGGGTTCCTGGGGTTGGATTTTAGCTTTACTATGTACTGCATTGCAAGCTTTTTCATCCTAATGTCCATGGGGAGCTCTCCAGCCTCCACATGTAGACTTGGGATTGGTGACGTGCGGAACGCGCCGAGACAGAGACGCAGGGCAGCATTTTGGATTGGTTCCAGTATCTTTAGATAAGACTTCCTTGCTGCTCCATATATAATAGATCCATAATCCAACTTGGATAGGATTAGACTTCGATACAGCAGCAGCAAGGTGTCTCTGTCAGCCCCCCAGTCCGTATGGCTGAGTACTCTAAGTATGTTTTGACATTTTTTCCTAAGTTCCTTAATGTGGGGGAGAAAATTAAATTTGGAATCAAGGGTGAGGCCTAAAAATTTTGTAGTTTTTACAAGGGGGATTTTCTTTTTGTTTATAAATAATTCAGGATCTGGGTGGAGCCCCCTTAAATTACAAAAATGCATACTAACTGTTTTGGAGTCCGAAAATTTAAAACCATTATCATTTGCCCAATTTTGAATTTTGTTTAAATTTAACTGTAATTTTCTTTCTAAGGTGTTCATATTTTTCCCATAAGTAAAAATGACAAAGTCATCAACATACAGAGAGCACTCTATGCCAGGGGATAGAGCATTTATGATGCTGTTAATTTTAATGTTGAACAGGGTGACTGACAGGATGCTGCCCTGGGGTACGCCCATTTCCTGTTCAAAAGTGTCAGAGGTGGAGGTGCCCACTCGGACCTGAAATTTTCGGTCCTTCAGGAATTCCCCTACAAAACGGGGGAGGTGTCCCTTAAGCCCCATAAGCTCCAGGTCACGTAGAATGCCATGTTTCCAGGTCGTGTCATAGGCCTTTTCTATATCAAAGAATACAGCTACAAGATGTTCTCGTCTGAGTAGAGCATTTCTGATGTAGGCTTCCAGCCTTACCAGGTGGTTGGTTGTTGTCCGCCCCTGCCGGAATCCACACTGGTATTTGGAGATCAAGTTGTTCCTCTCAAGGTACCAGACCAGCCTACTGTTTATCATTCTTTCCATGGTTTTGCAGATGCAGCTTGTTAGTGCTATTGGTCGATATTTAGCTGGGTCAAAGCCGTCTCTTCCCGGTTTAGGTATCGGTATAACTGTGGCTTTCCTCCAGCTGTTTGGGAAAGCGCCTGTTTGCCACACACAGTTATAGACCCCTAGCAGGACTGCCAATGAGGGTTCGGGAAGGTGCTTGAGGAACTGGTAATGGATTTCATCTTCTCCAGGTGCTGTGTCATGTGACTTGTCCAGCGAGTCCCTCAGTTCCTCAAGCGAGAACGGTTTGTTGTAGGCTTCATTGTTCTCTGACCTGAAGTCAATGGGATGTCTTTTCTCCCTGGTTTTGACTTTTTGGAATTCTGGCGTGTAGTGTGAAGTGGATGATTTTTCTGCTATTGAGGATGCAAGGCAGTCAGCTATTTCTCTGGGGGACGTGACAGTTCGTCCTTGGTTTTTCAAATGCCCTATTGCATTTGATTCTTTCCCTTTGATTCGCCTTACTGCCTTCCAGACCGCTCTAGCAGAAGTTTTGGCATCCAGACTGCTGACAAAGCTTCTCCAGGAATTCCTTTTGGCTGACCGTATGGTTTGTCTAGCCTTTGCTCTAGCTATCCTAAATAGCTTTAGGTTTTCCTGGGAAGGATTCTTTAAGAATGCAGCCAGTCGTTTTTTCCTATCGCCAATAGCACTTTTACAAGCTGTATCAAACCATGGTTTGCTGGGCCGTTTTGGATTGGCGGAGGTTAGGGGGACAACTTTCCTGGCAATGTCCAGTAGCTTGATAGCAAAAATATCAGCTGGGTTCTGCTCATCGAGGATACTTTCTATGATATCCTCTGAGCATCTTTTTTGGAATTGCTCCCAATCGGTCTTGTTCAGTTTCCACCACTGAGGTCGTCCCACTGAGGGGAGATTGTTAGTAATGATGATTGGGAAATGATCACTTCCCCGTAGGTCATTACTAACTGACCATTTGAAGTCGTCCAGAAGTCCAGGGACGCATACGGTGAGGTCAATGCACGTGAGGGATCCAGTTCCTGGGTGCAAGTAGGTCGGTGATGCATCATTGAGTATGCATAAATCATGCTGGAGGAAGATATCCTCCAGCATACGACCTCTTGTGTCAGTACTGTTGGATCCCCACATTGTGTTATGAGCATTGAAATCCCCAAGGATAATATATGGCCGAGGGAGCTGCCTCAACAGGTCCTCCATGTCTGCTGGGTCCAATGGAGCGCCTGGTGGTAGATACAGGCTGCAGCAAGTGATAACCTTGTGTATCCTATGTGGTCTGTAGTTCTACCCTCTCATGGGGGATGTTGTCCTTCACAAGGATACAGACTCCACCTGATGCTCTTTCTGCATCCTCAACATTCCTGCTGTAAGCAATGTAGCTTCGGAAACTGATGCTGTCTTTCAGAAATGTTTCCTGTAAGCAGACAGCTACAGGAGTCTCAGAGTCCATCAGTAGCTGCATTTCTTCGTAATTGGCCTTGAGGCCTCTACAGTTCCACTGTACAATTCTGGAATCCATGGCTTATTCTAAATGACCTACTTGGAGCTACTAGGCCTCGGGAGGCCCCCAAAAAGGTTTCCCTTTTTTGACTTCTGCTTTGTTGGAGAGGAGGACACCCCTCTCCTGGGGGGAGTCCTTCTCTCTGGGGAGGAGTGATCCCTCTGGTTAGAGCGGAGGCTACTTCCTCCTCTCTCACCTCGGGAATCCTCTCCGTTTTGAGTTCTCCCCTTAGGGAGTTTATCAACCTCTGGTTCAGTAGAGGTTGGGGTGTCTAACTGGGTTCTCTGAGGAGAACCTGTATCAGACATGGTGACTCCGGGTTCCCCCGGAGTGTTGGTTTGGACATGCTGTTCGGTCTCCATGCTCTCATCAGCCTTTAAGCATGACCACAGGGCTTTCTGTTTTTTTCGGAGGAAAGTTCTTGGGCGGAGTTGGTGTTTTCTTCTGAGTTGGAGGAGGAGGAGGGGGTGGGGTCAATGTGTCCGTCTGTGTGGCTATGGATCTTCCTATCTTAGCTGCAGCCTGGGCGTACGTCTTTGTCAAGCCGAATTGGTCCTTGGGTAGGGCCAATACAGCTGATTTCGCCTGGCTGAAGGTGCATCCATTTCTTGCCTTGTACTCCTGCATGGCAACCTCCTGTTTCCACACAGGGCAGTCCTTGGAGTAGGCTGAGTGGCCAGCGTGACAGTTCGGGCATTTGAATTGGGCTGTGCAGCCCTTGTCCTCATGACCCTCTCCGGCACATCTAGCACACACGGTGTTCCTCCTGCAGACTGCCGCGCCATGTCCATAACCCTGGCACTTGAAGCACTTCATAGGGTTAGGAATGTAGGGCCTCACTGGAACTCGTAGGTATCCTGCCTTCACGTACTCTGGTGGTGTCCTAGTTCCGAACGTGAGGATAACAGTGGTGGTCTTGACCTCATCACCATCCCTGCGCCTTGTAATGCGCCGGGCATGGGTGACTCCTTCAATACCCTCCACTATTTCCTTCTCGGAACATTCCAGTAGGTCCCTGGAGCTGATAACACCTCTGCTGGTGTTCAGACTCTTGTGTGGCATGACTTCCACTTGGAGTTCACAGAGTCTTCTGCATTTTAAAAGCCCATCAGAGTGTACCTTGCTACCCACTTCTACGAGTAGCTCCTCTGTCTTGTGTAGTTTAGATACACCCTTGGGCTCTCCCACTACCGACTTGAGTCCCTTGTAAATGAAAAAAGGGCTCAACTTTGTCAGGCTTTTTCCCTCCTCTGTGCACCTGACCACCAGAAATGATGGCCAGGTAGTACAGCTTTTTGTGGCCTCCTCCTTTTTGGCCTCAACACGGCGTCTCTTGCCCAGACATAGGTCTGGGGCAAGTGATTTTTTGTTTTTTTTGGTATCCATATAAAAGGTATATAGTTCGGCACCTGTGCTCCCCACCCGCCATCGAGTCCAACAAAGGGACGGGCCACTCGGATGTCCAGAATGAGCCCACCAGGGCTACACAGGTGCTATACTCAGTCAGCTGCTGCATCGGACATGTGTCAGACATAGTAGCTGGCTGATTGACCCTCTAGCCACCGCCCTCCAGCATAGGTCGAGGACCTATGCTGGTAGCTCGGCATGACCAGCCGGTTGACCCAGAGTGGGCCGTCTGGGCCTCAGGTCTAGGGGAACTCGGAGCCAAAGTACTGTGTTGCGGTGGTCCATCCTCAGATAGTCACCCACTCAAACACCAGGATCTCTTTATCCCCCCTTACCCATCGCAGTCCATGGCAAACGGACTGGTCCAGGACATTGTGAGGTTTTTGAAGATAAGGAGACAGAGTGGTGGTTAATGAAGGCAGACTGAGAGTAAGAGGAGGCAGACAAAATGATAAAAAAGAAGTAGGGCACTTTTGAGCTCCAAAAGTGCTAAGGAAAGAGGAGCGCAGTTTAACGTCATGTCTCAGGGACGCTTATTGCTTATCATTAATTTGTTAGTAGTAGTTAAAAGTTAAGCAATCCATAACTGGGTTACGGGCCTATTTTTTTTTTTTTTTTACAAAAAAAGCACTGTCTAGATCTATAAGTAGATAAGCTTTGTAAAAAAAAAATAGCTTATCTAGCAGACTTATTGCCTGAAGGCCAAGGCTTATACTTATATTTATACTATAGATCTATATCTAATATATTTATATTTTTATATCATTTCATCATCCTTCATTGCCCTCCTTCAGTCGTAGAACGACTAGAGGGTTCATCTCACACACTTCCTCATGTTGCTGTGAAGCCCTATTTTGGAGAGACACTTCATTGAATAACTTGAATAAGTGAGATGAAAGCTTGGGCATTGTTTATTTGTCGGAACAATGTCGCCCACACAGCAGTTCCCCCCTCTCTGCGCAGCTGATGTGACCAAAGGTACGGGATCAGTAGCGCCGCATGCTCTGCCAGGCTGTAGCAGTGTGCCACCAGCTCCTGATTTTTCCTCAGGGTTGTCTCCATAGCCGCAAGGCAGCAGAGGTTTGGATTCAGAGTTTTCCTTCTATCTACAACTAATGTATTTATTTATAAATATAATAATGATTCAGAGGTAGTCAAGTCTAAGTTAAGTCTACACTAAAGTCTACTTTCTACACTCATAACACTGTGACTGTTGACGTGTTGTCAGTGTTGTAATTTTGTAGTGATGTATTGTAGTATATTATATATATAAATAATACTATTAATAGATGATAGATCTAGTCACGTCTAGTGATAGTAGTGTTGACATTAAATTGATTAACTGATTAATTTAAATAAAAAATATGACATTTTTTAAACTCGTCAGTGAGTGAGTGACACTAGTGTCAGTGACAGTTACAGTGAGTTAAGACTAAAGTCGAGTCCGACAGTCAAGTCAGTCCAGTGACTCCACTCCAGTTCCAGTCATTTAACTTGATTTAGACCAATTTAGTTAGATGATAGATCTAAGACTCAATTTGAGTCTTCAATGAATTATGAAGCCGAAGCTACTCATTGATGATAGATCTACTATTTGATATACTCATACTGTCAACACTGCTGTTATTGTTAGATCTATAAGTAGATATATATTGTTCGATTCTAGATCTAAGATAGATAGAATTACGTCTATAAATTACTCACCTTTTACTTGTTCAAATTTGGTTCTAAAAATACTCCGTGTTTAGGTAAATATCACTGACATGTATACTTGAATTTAAAAATTACAAGCTTTTGGGTTAAAAACCTAGAAACTAATTTCAGACGCTAACTAGATCTATAAACTATAATAGATCTATCTATATCTAGAAGTCTATATACTCATATATATATTATATAGTATAGATATTAGATAGGCGACTAGATCTATATATATGGGCTATAGATTTATATATATATATATATATTCATATTACTACTACTATGACTATGACTAGATCTATAACTATAGACTCTAGTTATAGTATAGGCATAGGCTATGCCATAGGCCTATAAGTAAAGTATAAGTTAGTATAAGTTAAAGTATTATAAGATAGATAGTTACAGCAATTTCTATTATTTTATACTACAGACTCTATCTCTAAGACTAAGGACAAGCACGGTGTACCACAGCCACAAGATTTAGACTTTAGTCTAGGACTAGGATACTCGACTCGGACTCAGATCTAGATGTAGATCTACTAGATTCATATATTTATAAATTTATTTATAAATTATTTATGTCTATGACTAGGTTCTATTAATTTAATAATAATTAATAATTACCTATAATACTGACCTATAAAGTATATTACATATATATAATTATATATGAATATGCCTGCCTATCTATCTATAATATTAGATATATAAAAATATATATATATATAATATATATAATAATAGTGTAGAGTCTATATATTCCTATATTATATACTAGATCTGTATAAATACATCAATATGATCTATATATCTAGAATCTAGATATGTAGAATGTCTACATCTAGTAGTCTATTTTTTTTATATAACTATAGATCTATATACTTCTAGACTATACTCTATTCTATACTATACACTTACTCTTGCACTACTCTACCTCTACTGTCACTATTACTGAAGTCCACTGAGACTGAGTGTAACTGTTTACTGTACTGGGAATCTAGAGATCCTACTTTTAACTCAGTCTTACTCTTTTGAAGAGACTTTTATCTACTACTAACAGAATATAATCATTTAACTCTGTGACATTTTACGCCTCGAGAGACGATATCTTTTCCCTTTGCAACTTCTTGTGTGACTAAATAGACCAATCCGTGATACACAGCTGCGATCACAGGTTGGGCATGTGTAATCACCAGGCTCTGTTGCATTTTTACCCTTCTCTCTGCTTCTGTTGTGTCTGGCATCTGACTTTTTCTCCAGTACTGGTGACAAATAGGTATTGGTTCACTAAAAAGTCTATAAAACTCAAAAACTTCTTATTAAAATGTCACAATTCAATTTTTTTTTCATTGCACATAGAAATGGTTAATTTGTAAATTGTGATATTTTGAGTTTGAAAGGTGAATAGTGGAATTTTAAAATTGTAGAAAATGTGTGAAATAGTGCACAAAA
The DNA here is from genome assembly GCA_021533235.1 of Biomphalaria straminea. Taxonomy (NCBI): domain Eukaryota; kingdom Metazoa; phylum Mollusca; class Gastropoda; family Planorbidae; genus Biomphalaria; species Biomphalaria straminea. The sequence goes on from JADKLZ010000003.1 coordinate 31,840,677, forward strand.
TGGAATACATAGCTTAGGTTGAAGTAATATTCTACTAAAAGCAAGGGTTATTGAACAGACATTTTTATTGAAATAGGTCAACAATATAATGTTATTGCATTAACAATATCTTTTTATTTTATATTTACTTTGGTATTACTTAGGTGTCGCCGTAAAAAATGCATCACAAGTGCATCACATGGTGTCCCACTAAACTTGAAATTTTAAACCTTTATCAATTGTAACCAAAGTAAAGGATTCTGCTCCCAATTGTGTTTCTGTTACTAAAAGCATCAATGATTAATTTACACAGTGTAATTTTTCTTTAAAACTGTAAAATTCAAATAATTTTAGTAAAATAGGTCTTGGTGTCCCAGGTGATGCACCTCAAACGCACTGAACAAAAAGGACAATATTTTTTTAAACAAAGTTATTAATGTGATGGGAATTACTTCATGTTATCTCTGATACTGCTTAGTACACAATTAGGTCCATTTTCTTGGGAAAAGGCTACATAGTAATTAACAGGAGACATTAATAGACATGGTGTCCCACATTTTTTCACTGTAGCACCCGAAACACTGCATATTGAATCATACCAGAAAGTCTCAGTGGTTAAGATATAAGTAGTTTTCTCACTAAAGTTTTGAATTATAATAAGAATTAAGCTCATTCTTAAGTTTGATCTTAAATACATGTATACTATTTTTTCTATCTAAGTTAATGTAAACCTTATTGTTTTATCATTGTTTGAGGTGCATCACGGGACACCAAACAAGTCTTGATCTAGATTTAGGTCACGTGTAGATTTAAATCTACTCTATATTTCAATTTATAAGTAAATCTTGTTTTGGATCTTGTTCTTGATGCATTGAAAGTCAGCTGCACCTTTTAGTCTATGATTAGGTCATGTTTGAGGCAGTTATGTCTAATATATTTTGAAAGGATTGTTGAAAACACACACACAAAGGCCTAATACATAAATTTGTGGTTATAGAAACCTATTTTGTGAATCACTAATAAAAGAATAATTGGTAATGTATTTACAGACTTTAAATTTTTAAAATTTCAGCATGTATTAACATGTATTTTAAAAACTTTTACCAGTAGTGTTACAGGTGCTACAGTGTCCCATTTTTAAATTGAGCGCAAACGTAACATAAGTGCTCAAAAACTTCAATTTCTCTATCTAGCTGCTTAATACAATAGAAACATTCAACTAAACATTATACTAAAAAAGCAAACAAATAAACAGTTAGTTGTACTTTAATCATCAAAGGTGTCCCAGTGATGCACCTGAAATGCTAAAGTGGGTACCCCCGTTTGCCAGCTCTGCCGAGGAAATGTATATAGTCCAATTCATTTTCTATTGATAAATTCTTAAAGTATAATGGCTGAAGAAGTGAATACACTTAAAATGAAACTAAAAACTTCCACTTTAATTTTTGGCCTAATGTGACACTTTTTGATACCAGTACTGGAGAAACACTCATCTGCAATCCGAGACCCACTCCTTTATGCTCTCTCTCCACATGGATCTATCCAGTGCCACCTCTCCTCAGTTGCTAGTGTCGATTTTGAAGAGCTTCATATCGCGTTTGCATACATCCGTATAATGTAAAAGTGGGCAACCAGCAGGATCCTGCCTTCTATTAGATCGCCATACAGAATGTCTTGTGGAAGTTGACCTACTGGCCAAGCCAGCCAAGGTGTCTACTGCTGATAACAGAACGTATGTCCTGGCACCCTGTTCTTCATAGCAGTTCCTCATTGGTTGTCTTATCTTGCCACCTTATTTTAAAGATCCTGACTTAGTCCTTACAATTCAGCTTTGGACTGCCTGTCACCCTTTTCATAAAATGTCCAGGTTTGATGGTCAGTGTCACGCTTTCATAAAAAAAAAAGTCAAGATTTGAAAACAATATTTATTTAATAACTTGGCTTATTACTGTATGAAACTTATTACTGTATGAAACTTATTACTGTATGAAACTTATTACTGTATGAAACTTATTACTGTATGAAACTTATTACTGTATGAAACTTATTACTGTATGAAACTATAAAAATCTTTTTTTTTTCCTTATTTAAGGATGTTGATTAATTTTGCCTTGGAATCTTTGGGATCAACTGTAAGCAGTGATAAAGTGTCTGTAGATGGACATGAATGTACAAACCTTATTAGCCAAGACTTGACCCTCAGGAGAAAAGGCTATCTGGCAGAGCATTTTCTAAGACCACCTGTGACCTTAACGTTTCACTTCCCATGCAACATATGCATTCATAAAGTTGTCCTTGTGCCAAGTGTGGGGCAACAAAAATCTAATCTCCTTGAATTATTGTGTGCTTCCCAGTTACATTACAAGGAGACTCTACATCTCAGTCAGATGAAGAATGCACACATTGAAAACAGAAGAAAAAGTCATTCTAATTCTTCATCAAATTTCTCTACACCAGTTTTCTATACAGTTTCAAAAGTGTTTTCAAATGGAGATGAGACATGTTTTTATAACCCAAAAGTTGTCAATTTAAACTCAGAAGTTGACACTTGCAAAAAACAGATTGCTATGAGACACTTCAAATCAGAAATGTTAATAGCTGCAAGTCACTTGACTATAAAAATATTAAGCACTCTCAGTGGTTCTGCTGCAGCTTTAAGCAAAATTGATATTTGGGGCTTACCTTCAAACTCTGTACAAAGTCACCTAAAAGAAAAGATTTTTGCCAAATATGTTAATTTCTTAAAACCTGAATGTTCCAGTAGTTTAAAAAATGAAAATCATAAACAAGACTGTGGTGATCTGAATATTTCACAAAGTAATATTGAAATTCCAGAAGAATTTTTAGATTCCCTTACATGGGAAGTAATGACAATACCTATTTTACTTCCAAGTGGAAAGAACATTGACAAATCTACATTGGATACTTATATTGCTCATGAGTCTATTTGTTGCAAAAAACCTCGAGATCCATTTACTGGAATAGAATTTTCAGACTCCATTAAGCCTCTCCCTAATCTAGCCCTCAAGGCTAGAATTGATCAGTTTTTGATGAAAAACAGCAGTGATCAAATAATTGGGACTGTCCCAAGAACTGTGAGTGATGGCCTTAGGACTCTTTTAGGAAAGCGGAAAGTGACAGGTCAGAGAGTCAATCAGAATTTATTATCAACTCCTTGCACCAGTAATGCTGACAGACACAATACACATAGATTGCATCAGACTATTGTTAAAGAATGCACTATCATTGTACCCAATGCAGTGAATACTGGTGCTGGCAACTCATCCCATGAAGCCCAGCTCAAAGACAGTTTAAACTCAGCACTCTTGTCTATACTCCATGATTTACCTTTATCAGTGAATGAAACAAATGATGAAACAGATGATGTGAAATGTTGCTCTTGTGTACAAAAATTGTCCCATGAAACTATTGTATATCAACTCCCATGTTCTCATGTTGTTTGTCGAACATGCCTGTTTCTGTCTCCATTAACAATTTTTAAATGTAGTTTGTGTACTTTAGGTTTTGAGAAAAAAATGATAGTAAGAAAACATATTTTATAAATGAATTTTTTAATAAAACTTTCTATTAAAGTGTGTGTTTTTTCCATCATTGTCAAATAGAATCTTTTAACAAATATATTTAAAAACCTAAGTCTAAGTAAGTAAGTAAGTGGACTGTTTCAGGGCTGCTGTGAATGTATATATATATAAAATTGTATTGTTTATGTATGAAGAAGTGTGTTCAATATTAGAGTGATTCCAAGTTTTAGAATAAATGCTTTGTATTTATTTAGGATACATTAGGATTCTTCATTTATTATCTCTGGCAATACAAAGTAGTGTGGATGATCAGACATTGTTTGAAGAGAAAATTATACAGAATTTTAATAGCAGTCTTGATTACACAATCTCATATTCATTCATATCTTCATTGAAATTATATTTATATTTTTAAAAATGTTATATCCTTGCATGTTTGTTGCTCAGGCCTTCACTAAATAATGTGTTTTTGTTTCTTTATATCTCATAGAAATAACAAATCGACATTTCTTTTACTTGAGGTCTTAGAGATCATCCTTCTTGTTTCCAGACTTCTTGGTTTTAGTTTCAGATGTTCCTTTGAAGATTTAAAAACCTCCAGTATGATGGCAGTGGATGACAGTGGGCAGGGTTTGAACTCATTGTAAAGATGACTCCAAGCTAATACCACCTTACCATTTAGCCACTTCCCATACTTAATCAGGCAGCAACAAAAACACATTAACTATATTGTATTTACTATAGTGTAAAAACATTAACTATATTGTATTTACTATAGTGTAAACACATTAACTATATTGTATTTACTATAGTGTAAATACTAAAAGTTTTAGTTTGAATTGAAAATTCCTTTTAAAATGTACCTGGTAACAAGAAAACAGATAATGTCATATAATTAATTGGTGAAGTGAAATATATAATCTTTTTGTCTACAATATCATTGACACAGGTGACCAGTGATTTCATCCCCAATTAAATATTGTTTCTTAGTCATTGTGTAATTGTGTTTTAAGGTTTTGCTTTTAATCCCTCATTTCATCTACTTCATAAATAAAATTAGAATATTTTTTGATATTTACATTTTTATAGTGTTCCCCTCCTCACTTTACACTTGTTGAGAAATAAAATAATACATGTCAATTGGTAGATATATTGTAAACTGAGATGACTGGAGGAAGCTGGTTGGTGGCCTATGCCCCAGTAGGGACCACAGGCAGAGATGATGATGATGATGAGAGATTCTAAAGCGGGGTGTTGTATTTAGTCTTATTGTTTATATTTGATGTAGGGTATTATCGTGCCAATATGGTATGATGTAATGATCAAAGGCTAAGGTGTGGTGGTAGTTGGGAAAATCTTTTGAAAGATAGAAGTATGATTACAATAATTATGATCATGCCGCTCATAACTGATCATCAAAGGCCCAGGTGTGTTGGAGATTGTGGAAATCTTTTGATAGTTCAGAATGATGAGAATACCTATGATCATGCTGCTGATAACTTATCTCCCCACAGCCATCGTTCAGTTATCTTTATTTGTCGATGGTTTTTCTTGAATATGAGCATGTCATTTCAAACCCTGATATGTTTTATTTATTCTAATAAACACTAGGCAAGAAATTACAAATGATGTACAGCAGTGATGCCCAACCTAATTCCACTGGCGGGCCATTTTTGTTTCCGACATTGAGGTCGCAGCCCACATGACAGAAAAGGTACAATTAACAAGTTGAAATTTATCTGAAACATTTTATTTGAAACCTATGTCTCTTTTAATGGGATATTTGAAGTTGATCTTTGCTTTTACGAGTCGGAAAATGGCCTTTTGTCTCTACTTAAAATGTGAATATCAATTATCATTGTAACTATTTTACAATTCATTTTCTTGTCTCTTTTTGGTATATATTTCATCGATCCTCCAATTTCTGGGCGTAGTTTAACAATCGTTTATTCACAGCTCAAAGCAAGAATGGCGTCATATTTGTCTTATAATGCCGTTTATATGTTTACTGTTTTTTTAAGCAGCCACAATTTCTTTACAAATCAAATATTTTAGATTATTATTATGTCCACAAGATACATTCACTTTTCCTAATAGATTCTACTTTTCCTAATAGATTCTACATTTAAGTCTACTTGCAGTTTCTTCGGCTTTCCCATTTCATAAACCTCATGGTAACAATCCATCAGAGAAAAAATGATGGCCTAATGTAGGTAAAGAAACATTTTTCTGTCTATTTTTTGTGGAGGAAGTGGGATTTCTACACCTTTGCCGACCATTCGGTGGGCCGGATCTGGCCCACAGGCCATATTTTGGCTATCACTGATGTACAGCAATACGAATCAATGAATCTTCTGTACCTACTATCAATAGCCTATCTTATTGATTTCAGTTAATACATAAAAACAATTTTAACATTATCTCTTTATCTATAGATATTACCTTTTTATAAATTTAATGACATTTTATTCTATTCTTATTTAATGTATAGTTCTTTTTGTCATAATAAATATGTCAAATACTGTTTATTTCTTATTTTTTACAATTATTATTTGATGTATTAGAGGATGAAATGACTAGGGATGAATCACAGTACTGTACTCTTGCAATTTTAAATGTCTTCAAAATGTCTATATCCATATATATATTTCCAAAAGTTAGCAAGATTTGCATATTTTAAACTCCATCTAATTGTAAAAGAACCACAGAATTGAAATGCCAATATTATGTTCTTATCTGACTACACATTCAATTTTAAATCTAGACGTATATTAATCATCCTGATCTTAAAATAATTCATTCAAACAAAAATATCTAACTAGAATTTTGAAACACAAACACTTAAAAATATGTTAACTAGTAAATTGCAACAAAAATACTTTCAAAAGTTGAAGTATTTTATTCTGTACACAAAAATAAATAAAATAAAAATCAGAAAACAATGAAATGGTTAAAATTCAAAGACACAGGTGAATTTATTTGCATAGTTATGTTCTTTGAACATCATCTGAATAAAACGTGAAGTAAAAATGACATGTAAAAAAGTTTCAAAGTTGATTGACCAGTTTTCATAAAAAAATATTGTATACTAATTATTTTCAGAAAGATTTTATGGGACAGGTGATGTAAAGTTCACCTGTTGCACTATTCAACAGTTTATCTGATGATATTTAGAGGATCTGAATTGATATTGCCATTCTTCACTGAGACTGAACAAGATTAATCACTCAGTCAAGAGAAAATTTCTTAGATAAATTTTTAAAAAATACCAAAAGGCTTTTTATAAAAACTGATTGTAAACATTTATTTTCTTTCAAAAATACACTACTTTTGTTCAACTACCTTAGCACATATATGTGAAAGGTTTATCACAGTTTATAAAATTGGTTCATATCCATTCCAGTCTATCTCAGCATCAGTCCACCTAAAAAATACAAAATTTAAAGGCATTAATGACTTATTGTAAAATTTTAAGATGTTAAGTCTTAGTTAATATTATCATTTAGTTAAAAAGTTAATATTGTAATTTTGCTTTAGAAAGAACATAGATGCTAGTACTTAAAAGACAAAGATGTTACTGCCAGTTTAATAATTACTACTCGACCCACGGTGTAGCATACAGTGCTATTTTGCAGGACCGGCCTTAGGCCACTGTAACCTATGCGACCCCAGTGGGCCCCGCACTTACATAGGACCCATGCTAATTCTAGTTGTAATTTATTAAATAAAACCATTTTATAACTTAACAGATTTCCTGCGGCCTATTGATTTACCAGGAGCTCCTGGAAATCTCAAGCTGCAAAATATACAAAAATTAATTCTGTATGTAGTAAAGAATGATTAAAATGCAAAGACAAATTTATTTTTGAATACAAACTCAAGTTTCACTTATTGTCCATATCCCTACCCAAACTTGGCCCCACAATGGTTAAGACCTGGCCTGCTATTTAGTGAGTAGATTACTTGTCGGGGGGGGGGGGGGGGGGGGGGGGGGGGGGGGGGGGGGGGGGGG